>JAUIMM010000545.1:4910000-5375062 GCA_031769625.1 Taudactylus pleione
GCCTCTGATTGCCTGGTGGACCCCGAGAATGAAAGAAGTCTGCCAGTGTTAACACATACATCTCTACATGTCTGGTATGGATCGGGTACTCATTTTTTTTTTGCCAAGACCTGTGGAGCCTTCTGTAGAAGGGGATCGGCCTGCGCCAGGAGGTAGGTGAGTATTGGAGTGTAATCCTGGGGTGCTCGGGAGAAAGGGGACCCCTTTTTTGTGGGGGTCTTCATCTTCCCACCTTCCCTGAGATCCCTGGCTTGTGCTAACTAGCTTGGGGTGTTAATGCTTTGGCCAGGAAGATCTGGTGAAAGGGTCCCCTGTCTGTGGCATTAAACCCCAGCTAGATTTGAGTCCGGAGCTGGTTTTAAAAATAGAGGGAATCCCACGTTATTTTTTTACCCATTTTTAAAACCAGGACTGGCTCTGGGAGCCCAGTGGTGGTTCCTAAAATACGTGGGAACCCTACACATTTTTCCCCCATCTTTTTAGAACTAGGACTGTCTCAGTAGCCCAGGGCTGGTTATGCTTTGGGGGGGGGGGCCCTATGTACTTTTTTTTTAACTTTAACTCTTTATTTATTTTATTTATTTATTTATTTTTTTAAACACAGGCTGCTTGATTTGGTGAGTTTGGCTGCAGCCAGACACAGGAAACTCGGCAGAGGAATCTCAATCACTTACACCATCAGAAAACATGATTTCAACAAATCCCAAATCTTGGTAAATTTGAGAGTTTCAGAAGTCAAAAATCACCAGAGTTTCAGCGATGCAAATTGAGTTTGTACTTGGGCAGTCCCTTCACCCGGTCTTTTGAAAAAACATTTTCTTTGGTCCTATAACAGACACAGAAAAATATAATTTATGTGTACACAGAATAAAGAAACAGCTATTCGACAGCAGCGGCTTGCTAGTGCTAGTGACTGTTGATATCATCCACTATTTCCACCACCCACAAATAATAGGGCTTTCTTAAGCACATCTACCAAACTCCCTAACGGTTGAAATTTTTTGCAGCTCTCCTTCAAGAATTAAACAATTCTAGATAACTATATAAATAAACACATAGTAAAACCAAGCTTCTCTGCCAATGAATGACCGGACGGGCCATTTCATTTCCCAGCAGGGACATGTGGTCTATAACCACATAAAATGAGAGTGCACCCAGCTTATAACAATAACCAATTAAACTCAATTAAACTGTCATTCTTTCTGCCACCAAAGACAAGAAGTAGAAGTAAGGGATGGGTGGGAGAGATTTCTAGAAGCAAGAAGAGTGCATTACTAGTCTACAGGTACTAATATAACAACTGTAAACACACCCCTTGACACCCTATAGACTACATTTAAATTAACCAACATACTGTAAATATTGTAAACGGAGAGTTAACATAAATCTTAAAGAGGCCCTGCTTCTTCAACCTCAGGGTTTAATTCAACTTAGACATGCTATGACTCCTTATGCTCCCCATCTACAATAGCTTTTGGTTTGGATCTACTTAACCTATGTTAGAAAACCCACACCTTGTCTTATCCTACCTACCAGGACACAAGAGGGCATAAGTGCAGAAAGACAGATGAGCGCTTAACTTATAGTAATGTGATTCAAACCCAAAGGCTTTGTGTGTGTAACCTTGGTTGTGAATGGGTTAATATTTGTTGTCTATTACTAACATTTAATTTGTGTTGGTGCATGAAGTATGGGTTTTAACTCAGTTGGTTACTAGAGGGGAGGAGTTTGTACTAGAGATGTGCGCTGACCCCCATGTTTTGGTTTCGGATCTGGATCTCCCCTGGTTTTGGATCTGGATTGGTTTTGCCAAAACCTCACCTCCATGTTTTATTTTCGTGTTTTTGTTTTTTATCTGGGTTTTTTTTCAATCAAAAAAGTGCTAAAATCACATAAAATGGGTTTTTTTTGTTCCTACAGTATTAATAAAACCTCAATAACATTTATTTCCACTTGTTTCCAGTCAATTTTGATCACCTCACAGCTCACAATATTGATTTTTTTTCATCAATTTAAAGGGCCAAAAGGTTGCATCCAGCTTGCTGGCTCAAAACTGATTGATTTAATTATTAATAGAGTTGAGGACTGTGCAAAGATGACTGTAGGGATACCCTTGAGGATTGAAAAATTGATAGTTGATAGTTGTTGCAGTCCTTGGCTGTAAAATTGATAATAAATTATTAAAAATAAATTCATTGGTGCAGCCCCTGGCTGTAAAATTGATAATAAATAAATTAAAAAACAATTCATTGGTGCAGCCCTGGGCTGAATAATAAATAATAAAAAAAAAAAGTAATTGGTGCAGCCCCTGGCTGTAAAATTGATAATAAATTAATTAAAAAAACAATTCATTGGGTGCATCCCCTGGCTGAATAATTAATCAAAATAAATTAATTGGTGCAGCCCCTGGCTGTAAAGTTGATAATAAATTAATTTAAAAACAAATCATTGGCTCCTAAACCAACCATAACATTAATTTATAATGTCAGGCAGCAATGCACCAACCAGCACATAATGGAAAGGAAAAAGGTGCAAGAACCCACTCTTATGTTGTATACGAAACAGGACATTCACAGTTTAACAAACCAATCATTTCAGTGACAAGGACTGCCAATTGTCACTGAAATTATTGGTTTGATTTAGGGGTGAGCGGGTTCGGTTTTACTCGGATTTACTCAGATCTTTTTATTGGCTATCGCCTATCATGTGTTTTGGATAGCCAATATAATCAATCCGAATTTGCGGTAAAGTGGCGATAAGAACCGAGTAAATCCGAGTAAAACCGAGCCTGCACATCCCTAGTTTGATTGGATCCCCATAAAACAAGCTGCCAATGTGCATTGGACATGGAAATGATAATGATCCCATATGCAAAATGGCTTTACATTACAAGTTGTCGTCGTCCTCGTCCTCGTCATTCCCATCAGTGTGTACGTCCTCTTCTTCACACAATATTAATTCATCCCAACTGGAATCCACCATAGGCGCCTCTGTTATTTTTTGATGTAATTGTTGGTAGAGGTCTTCCCCATGGAATTTGTAATTAATTTTAATGAACATCATCTTTTCCAAAGGAAGTAACCTCCTATGCCGATCACTGACAAGGTTGCCATCTGCACTGAAAACTCTTCTGGAGAACACACTGGAGGGTGAGCAACTTAAGTAATGCAAAGCCAGTTTGTGTATGGGACTCCAAATTGCCTCTTTTTCCTGCCAGTACTGAAAGGGACTGTCTGACATGCCTATTAGGATGTTATCTCTGAAATAGTCCTCCACCATTCTGTGAATGGAGACCGTATCACACATAGTCACGGTAGAAGACATGTCACTAGTAGGCAGTTCTCTCAGGCCCGACCAGTTGTAATTTTTTGGTGAACGATCTGCATGACCAGCAGGCATTCTGTAAGGAAAATTTAATTTTTTCCTGGCAGCTACAGAAACTGAAGGAAGAGACGATGGCGTTTCAATTTTTTACCAACAGCTCTTTGCATAGTTTTAGATTTTGGTCTGTTGGAAAAAAACTCACAAGGCAGGACTTAAACCTAGGATCCAGAATAGTCGCCAAAATATATTTTACAAATTTCAATAGATTGATGACTCTTGGATCCTGGTGAAGTGAATCAAGGTCTTGATTCACCAGTTAGACATACTTTGCACATTCGCTCCATTTCAGCTCCTCCTTCAGTTTCTCCAGCTGTTTTTGCAAAAGTCTGATGAGGGGAATGACCTGACTCAAGCTGGCAGTGTCTGAACTAACTTCATGTGTGGCAAGTTCAAAGGGTTTGAGAACCTTGCACAACACGGAAAATATTCTCCACTGCACTTGAGTAAGGTGCATTCCCCCTCCATGGCCTATGTCATATGCCATTGTATAGCCCTGGATGGCCTTTTGCTGTTCCTCCATCTGCTGAAGCATATAGAGGGTAGAATTCCACCAAGTTACTACCTCTTGCTTCAGCTGATGGCAGGACAAATTTAACAGTACCTGCTGGTCATGCAATCTTCGACAAGTATTTGCCTAATGTCTAAAATGTCCGGATATTTTGCGGGCCACCGAGAGCATTTCCTGCACGCCCCTGTAATTTTTAAAAAATGTTGCACCACCAAATTAATTGTGTGAGCAAATCATGGGACATGATGTAATTCGCCCACATGTAATGCTCTCACAATATTGGTGGCATTGTCCGAAATCACAAATTCTGAGGTGAGTCCAAGTGGGGTAAGCCATTTAGCAATGATTTCCCTGAGTTTTTCTAAGAGGTTCTCAGTGGTATGCCTCTTAGTGAAACCGTTTATACAAAGAGTAGCCTGCCTCTGTATCAGATGTCATTTGGTAGATGTTGCTTCTGCTGTTGCTGTTCTAGGAAATACACCTACCCAGTGGGCTGTCACAGTCATGTAATCCTTAGTTTTCCCTGTCCCACTTGTCCACATTATCAGTGGTCAATTGGACAATGGGTACAATGGCATTTCTGAGGACATTAATAAGGTTTTTTTAATGTCCTTAAACAGACTTGGAAGTGCTGTTCTAGCGAAGTGGAATCTAGAAGGGATCTGGTAGCGAGGACACAGGACCTCAACTGACTGTTGAAAACCCACTGCAGTAATGGCGGATACTGGATGCACATCTAATACCAGCATAGCTGTTATGGCTTGTTACAGATATATCATGCCCGCTTAATAAGTGAGTAAGCAGCTGTCCTGTTGAGTTTAATCAGATACCTGATTACCACTCTAATAATGGAAATAAAAGGGGGGTGTTGGACGCGCTATTTGATTAAGAATGCAAATGAAATGAAAATGAAAATAAAAATATAAAATAAAAATAAAGATAAAATTATAAATGTGAAAATAAAAATGAAGAAGAAAACAATGATTGCATGCAAATAGGATCGGCAATAGCTAAGTAAACAGTGGGCAGAATATGATACATTTAAACATAAGGATGTTCATAGCTCTTTCATTGAAAATTGTGTTGTGTTAGAAAAATAGTAAGTCAGTTGCGGCGGCCCCGTGTCTTGTAAACTGACCCTATCTCAAAATAGCTGTTATGGTGTCAGTAATCCACTGTGCAACTGGGTGATTGCTATCATACTTGTTTGCCCTAGCAAACGATTGTTTGAGAGTTAACTGTTTTTTGGAGGATATGCTACAAGTAGTCTTCCTCCTGGTCCCCTTCTGGGATGAAGATCCACTCAGAGCAACAGCAGCAGCAACAGGCTCAAGGATCTTTCTGAGGAATCATGGTTAGGAGAGGAGTCAATCATGCTTCAAAAAACAACATTGGATACAGCAGGACTAGTCCAGATGATGAATGAGGATGTTGATGATGCAGGTGTTGGTGTTGGAGATCAAAGGTGCTTGAATCCCACAGAGAGGGAGCAGGTAGGTGACACTGGACTTGTTACGTTTTGAGTTTTGGAACTTGGCGACATACACTTTGATATTTGATGAATGCGCTCCAAGTGACGTAACAAGCAGGAGGTTCCTAGGTGGTTTAGGTCCCTCCCTCTACTAACTCTTGCTTTGCAAAGGTTACATATGGCTTGACAACTGTTGTCCGGATTGGGGTGGTTATAAATCCACTTGTGAGAAGTAGATTTTTTGTATCTTTTTGCCCCGGCAAGACAACAATGGGCTTTGGCTTTTTCAATCCATGAGCAACAGCTGTTGCCTTACTTAAACAAAGGACATCCTCAACATCCTCATCACCAACATCTTCATCATCAACATCCTCATCATCCTTAGCGCCTTCAACTACCAAAATATCCTCCTCCTCCTCCTTGTGCAATTCCACAGAAGCATCCTCACTGAATACGTCTGCAAAATGTTGACTTCCTTCCCCACATTTACAGAGGACACACAAATGTTGGAACTTGGAGGATCATCCTGTACACTAGTATTTAGGTCGGGCTCACACATGGCAACCGCGGACACACTTGCACTCTCCTTGGGGATTTGTGATTTAGATTTCTCAGGGCACACAGTTGGTTTTTCCAGAGCAGTCTTAACAACTATTCATTTTTAATTGTACCACCACCACTACTACTACAAGCAGAAGGGCTATCAGAATGAGAACCAGCAGTCATAATAAATAAAGGCCAAGGCCTTATCCTTTCCTTGCCACTTTGTATAGTGAATGGCATATTGCCAATTTTTTGTTTATCTAAAGGCAAATTTCCTTTCAATTTTTTTTCTTAACTTCAGTAAAAGTAGCTTTACCATATCGATGGCGTGACTTAAGCCCTGGGGCATTGGTCTTCATAGAGGATAATGAAGTTGATTGCCTTGCACTGCTGGCGGCAGCTACAACATGTGGTTCTTGGCTTTGCTCTCCTGTTATATGACAGCCCTCCATATTTTCTGCAGTCTTGAAGCAGTGTCACAAGCACCAAAAGTGTAGCGAAGGCGCTGTTACAAAATTCACACACGTGCAGTCGTGCGCACACAGAAAAAAATTAGACAAAAAAATACCCTATGTTTTATTTTTTTTGCCGGTCCACAACTTGGGCCTGGTGTACTGATTGATGATAACTGGAGTTGGGCAGCACTAGGTTGCAACTTGCGTTGCTGGCTATATCTTGTGTGGGTAAGACTAACGCACACACACACAGAAAAATATTAGACAAAAAAATACTTAAAAAAAAAAATAAAAAATTTGGCATCCAGAACTTGGGCCCAGAGCACAGATTGATGACGACTAGATTTGGGCAGCACTACGTTGCGTTGCTGACTTGCTGTTTCTTGTGAGGTTAAGCCTAACACGCACACACACAGAAAAATATTAGACAAAAAAAGATACTTTTTAAAAAAAAATAAAAAAATTGCATCCAGAACTTGGGCCCAGAGCACAGATTGATGACAACTTGAGTCGGGCAGCACTAGGTTGCGTTGCTGTATCTTGTGCGGCTAAGCCTAACATGCACATGCAGAAAAAAAATAAAAAGATTATATATATATATATATATATATATATTTTTATTTTTTTTTTGGGGTCCAAAACTTGGGCCCAGATGGACGCAGCAGACAGCACAGCACCAGCCCAGATGGATCAGCAACAGCATCAGCCCAGATGGACACAGCAGACAGCACAGCAGTGACAGCACCAAATGGATCAGTACTGCACCAGCCCAGGACACAGCTGACAGCACAGCACCAGAACAGCACCAGCACTGGTAAGTATTACTACTCCTCTCCCAGCCCTACACTACCCACCCTCCCTGTTCAGTCTCCAGTCCACAGCCGGAGTGAAATGGCAGCCGCCGCATGGTCCCTTATATACATAGAGATGAAAGCTAGCAAGCCACGAGATTTCGTCTTTATGGTTTTGCCTCAGTTTGAGATCCGGGGCCGACAGGGGAACTGAACGCACATTCGGTTCTTGGCCTGGATTTAAACATTTTTGTGGGTTTGGATCTCTGAGCTCCGAACCCGCTCATCTCTAATAAATATCCACCTTTTTTTTATATAACCTTCTCTGGGTTTATGTTTGGTTGATATACTGGGCAGTGCCACTTATATGACATAACTTTATATTTAAACGGTCGATTCACCAGGGTTCACTAAGGAAACCATTTGCCATATAAGGCTTGCTACACCCAGAGTACAAATCCCTAAACACCCGTTTTATTTTAATGGGGTACCTGCCTGTAAAGTGGAGAAACAGGATATGTACCTTCAACATAATTTGTCTATACAGGTGCCAGGTGTCTATACAGGTGCCAATGATATAACCGCAAACTATTTGGGAGTTACAGAATAAGAAACAATAGCTGCTCCCACAGGTGTGTGGCCTCGTTTTCATTTGGAGATCATAGAGAGCTTAATTTTGCATACTAAGATTATACCAATCTTTATTTCCTAGAATAAGGAACAAGTTGCAATAATTGGTGCCACTGTAACCAGCCCAGGACACAGCAGACAGCACAGCACCAGCACAGGTAGTACCTCCCAGCCCTACACTACCCACCCTCCCTGTGCAGCCAACCCATCACATCTGTGCCCATGCAGAGGGATGTGACCTGCAGAGAGCAAACTCCCTTTGGGGGGTTCCTTGGGAAGACAAGTGGCACTTCTGATTCTGAACCTCTAGTGCTTATCCTGGTTGATGGCAATCCTATTTTTTTTCTGAGAATTAAATTGGCAAAATGAATGGGAAAAATTCTAGCCAATGACAGAATAATAAGAAAGTTACAAAGACCTTGTGTGACTTTAAATAAGATAAATTGTTTAAAATAATCCAAAATTCAGGTTTATAAAGGAGATTAACTGTGTGGATTTAAAGCTATACTGTAGATGTGTCATTATTTCACTTATAATACATGGGAAGTATACCATTTACATCCTGTCTCATGGCTACTCTAGAGGTCATTTCTCACACAGGGCTCTATTTATTAACATTATTTTTATTAAAATAAAGTGAAAAATGGTGTTTATTTTAGTATCACCTATAGTTATTACAGCGCAATTGGAGTAGAATTCGTAAAATTCTACTCCAACCCCTAAGTATCACTTATTTTTAGTAATCAGATCGTATTGCCCATAATTGCAATGGGAAATGTGAACTGGCCAAAGTTACTAAAAATAAATAGTGAAAAAAATACCTACGGAAGCCCTGTGATAATAACGCCACCTGGAGGTGGCATTATCCAGGATCTGCCCCGGTTACCGGACTCCTGCTCCGCTCTAACAGGGAGAGCAGAGCCGGGAGTCGGTCCCAGTAATCAGCTGTGTGGTCTAAACAGAACGCAAGCTGATTACTGTAAAAAAAAGAAAAAAAATTGTCAAAAACATTTTTTACTTACCTGACTACAGGGACCGGTGGTCGGGCCTCCAGAGATGTCTCCCCTCCGGTCAGCTGGTCTCCCATACTGCACTGCGGCCCGGTCATCAGGTGATCGGGTCCCAGTGCAGAAAGGGATATCACCTGACCGGACGCATGGAGGACATCACCAGAGGCCCAGATCATGCAGGCAAGTGCTATTAAGGGAGGGGGCAGGGTCACAGGGGGTCCGCGATCCTGGGGGCGGGGCTTAGCGCCGGGGGGGGTAGCAGCGGCGGCCGGTCGGCGCATGCGCGGGCACTTTGTCACAGTATTTTTTGCAAAAATACCATGACTAGTGTGCGGATGGGATTCGCAGGGACAGAGCTTTATCGCAAGCTCTGCCCCTGCAAGGGATTTTTAGTAAATCCCTGTGATATTGCCTGAATTCGCAATGCGAATTCACTCGGTAATATCACACTACAATCTGCATTCAATATGCGGATTGTAGTATATAGAGCCCACAGTGGGAGATGTACTGTATCAAACATTGGAGAGAGATAACAAAGTTAGAGAGATAAAGTATCAACCAATCAGCTTCTAACTGTAATTTGTCAAACACAGCCTGTACTAGGGCAGTTAGAAGCTGATTGGTTGGTACGTTATCTATCTGCACTTCATCTCTATCCAAGGTTTTTAAACATTCCCCTCCCATGTCTAAAAATACTCATGCAATGTCTAGAATTAATAAACTTTACCATCTCAAAATAATTAGGTATTTATAAAACAAAGAACTATGAAGCATTCACACAAATACTTAAATAGGTTACCCCGGGGCAAAGTCATCTGAAACAATAAACAGATTTGTACTGCAAAGGGCTAGGCTTACTTGGAGAAGCATTTTGAATTGGAGTCTCCAATTTAAAACTGAAAGAGCGTAGAGCAGTGTTAGGGGGATAATGCCAGACCTCAGAGTTCCATTCTAGCTTTCTAGGATTTCTGATTTCAATAGATAGGAAAATTAGCATAATTCAGTTTTTAGAAGTGATCAGCTCAATTATAGGGCTTAGATGGCAATTGTATTATATGTTTTGATCACTTAACTACATAAGGTTCTTAGGTAACTAAAAACATCTTCCAGCAATATAGGAAAACATACACTGTACTGTACACAAAAAAAACTATTATTTGGAATGTTCTTAAAGAATCTACTGAATAAAGAATAATAAGACATTTACAGTATGTATGTATATGTCATACTAAATATCAAATGAATTACTGATTAAATTGTTTAAAATTGCAATATAATTCGACACTACAAGATGTGGTGTAATGTTTGTTTAAGTACAGTTGATGATGTTAAAAAGGAATGTGTCTTGTATGGTAACAGTTTTAATCTGTGAACCTAGGCCCTCATTCAGAGCCACTCGCTAGCGGCAGTACGCTCGTTCCGAGCGATGTTCGCACATCTGCGCATGCGTACGGTTTTTAGTACGCATGCGCGAACCAGTCAGTGCGGCCGAAAATCATTTGTACACAATATAGCGAGTGCCTGCTATTTTGAGTGACAGAATGAGGCGTATGTGGGTGGTAACAGGGGAAGGTGCTTGAAAACGGGGAGTGGAGATCCGATCGCAGGCGTGCTTAAAGGTCAAAACGGGCGTTTTATGGGTGTGCATAATTAATACAGCAGCGTCAATGACCACGTCACTTGGTTTATTTTAACTCAGAACTGCTCGCAAAAAAGCGGTTGAAAAAGCCAACCACAAGAATAGCGAGCAGTTCATATCCTGTTCGATGTACTCGATTAATCTAATAAATAGCGGACATGACGTATGGTGCGAGCGGCCAGGGGGCGTTTTTATCAAATAAACGAGCGTATGTTTTGCTCGCTCGTTCAGACTTAGAGGTGTGAACAGACTGCAATGTGCGAACGGATCATTTGCATAGCCACCCCTTGTTTTTGAACGAACGAACGCAAATAGCGAATGGCTCTGAATGAGGGCCCTAGTTTGCTAGATACAAGGATGTACAGTATAGGTGCTCGTTCAGATCTGCGTGATTCTGGCACTTACCACTGTGTGCATTTGGATAGATGGTCTGGTAAAGCCTGTGTTTTTCTAACACGTAAATATATCAGTAATGACATTGCCACTTGCGTATGGATGTATCTGAATGAACCACTTATGCTGATTCATGTTTTCCCTGTTGGATTGGGCATACTTATGGCGTGTTTGCTGAGGATGCAGAGGTGTTCAAGATTTGCAGCTCGGGATCTTAGCTGCTACCACTCTTGTGTCTGCATCTTTTGCTTGTGTAGTATGGGCGACATTATCTTAATACTGCTACAAGCCCTTCCCTGACATGCTTTCATCATCTTTAGATGCTGAACCACAACTTGGTGTTCTTTAGATACAATCATCGATTGCAACATTGAAACTTGCACCAGCCCCATGCTTGGTGCAGATTCTCCTTAAGGGTATCCAGATAGAAGATTGACAATAAAAAAGGTCAACAGTCGATATGTCGACACCAAATGGTCAACATGCATAGGGTCAACAGGGACAAAAGGTCAACAGTTACAAAAGGTTAACTGACAAAAGGTCAACAGTAAAAAGGTTGATACAAAAATGGATGCCACAAAATGGTCAACACATGTTTTTTATATTTTTCACCATTTTTAAGGTTAGGGTAAGTGTGAGGGTTAGGGTTAGGTACTTAGGGGAGAGTTATGGTTTCTCACTTGGGGGATGGTTAGGGTTTGGCACTTGGGGGAGGGATAGGGTTCGGATGCCAAAGAGGACAGTTAGGGTTAGGCACTAGGGGTAGGGTTAGGGTTAGGCACTAGGGAGAGGGTTAGGTACCAGTGGGAGTGTTAGGATTGGGATTCAATTTAAAAAAATGTGTTGACCATGTTTGTGTCGACCTTTTGTGCATCAACACTATGTACATGTCAACATTTTAATCCTGTTGACATTTTGTTCCTGTCAACCTTTATCCTTCAACCCTTTGTACCTGCCAGCCTTTTGACCCTGTTGACATATTGCATGTTGATTGTTTGATGTTGACCTAGTGACTGTCACTCTTTTTATTGTTGATCTTTTATACCAGACCCTTCTTCAGAGTATGGCCTACAATGTATCAATTAAGCATCTCAGTTCACAACCAGTTCAGAAACACCCATAACACGCCCATATGACAGTCTATCTTCGTGTGTCTGAATAGCCATCTCCTGGTCACTATTCAGGAGTGCCCACTTCATTGTAAAGGCATTTTTGTACTTACACAAGCTTGAAATGCATGCGCTGTGCAACTTTTTGTGACTTAGGCATATCTGCAGTTGAAAAACATTGATCTTTTATGTGAATATTGGTATTGTATGCAGTATTAGAATCAAGTGTTATGTTTGCCTGAGCTTTTTTAGCGTAAATTTCACTGATTTTGTGACTACTGTACCTCTGCACCAGTCCCTGTACTTGCTAAACTTATACTGGTAATGATTTATTTTTTATTCAGAGCCACACAGAGTTTGATGTTCATGCAGTTCAGCAATTTTTTGCAACTGCACATGCACAACAATTCCTAAAAACTTGTATGTGTGTACACAGTATACACACAAATGCACTGTTGCAATTGAGATGCAGGGTATTAGAAATGTTGTGGAAAAGTGATGGGCATTCCTGGGCACTGACTGGGAGGTGGTTAAAAATGCACTAATAAATAGTCAGTTTAATGGTAATGTTATGGGAGTGTCAGTGAAAGTAGCTGCAAACCCAGATGCACAGCAACAAACATAGGAGGCCATAGTGAGACATATAGGAATTACCTTGGCTATCTTCTCACAGTCCCAAAGCAGGTCTAAAACAATTAAAAATCCCTATTTTAAGCTTAAAATGTCAGGGACCCCTTCAGAGCCCCTTGGATACTTTAGCAAATTGGAAGTTTTCAGTTAGCCTAATTGGTCCAATAATTGCATGTCATTATTGGTTGTAAAAATACAATAATGGCCTCAAATTACCCCAAATTAATATTTTTAGTTAATTTTTGCACTCCAAATATAATGAAAACATTTATTTAAACCAAAAATAGTTGTTTAATTATAATTTTTTAAATTGGCCTAAATTTACCAAAAAATCACCTTTATATCTACTTTTATTAAAAAATTTAATTTTATTCGCTTTCAATAATACGAAAAATTTTTTAGAATTGTATTTACTTTACAAAAAATTACAAATTAGCCATGTAATGCATTTTTAAAAAAATAAATATATATATATATATATATATATATACTCACAAGGCAGCACTCACAATATTCAATAAATATACTTCCGGTGCCCTACTGAGAATCCCTTGTTAGGATCCCATGTATACATAACAGTCAGGCGGCACTCCTGATGACAAGACAATAAACAATTCTCAAAACGTTGCTTCAAAGTGCCGCTGTGTCTGTGATATTAACATCAAATGCCACCTGACTGTTATACATATATATATATATATATATATATATATATATAATATTATATATATATATATATATATATATATATGCAATCACAGAGGGAAAGCTAAAATGTGAGAATAGTAAAAAAAACACAATATTTAATGAAATCTAGTTTCCTTGATGAAGTCTCTGACTAAACTAGTTGGGCGTGGCCAGGAACTGTGAGACTGTGGAACAGTCATCTGTCTACTTACAGAGGCAGTGCGGTGTGCGGCTGGTCGCTGAGTGCGGAAGATGTCCGGCTAAGTTTACAGACCCACCAGATCACACGTGAAACTTCTAACTTTGATGTATGTTAGCAGATTTTATTAAATATTGTGTTTTTTTTTCATCACGTTTGCGCTTTCCCTCTGTGATTGCATTCTAGTCTGGGTATACCTTCCTCAAATATAAGGAGGACTGGGATTAAGCAGCAATACATCTTAAGAGCAAAGAAAGAAAAAGTCTGGATTTTACAGGACACCATTGCGCAGAGTGTGGACATTTGTACTGATATAGAGATATATATATATATATATATATCTTTCTTTGGAACCGTTATAAAATTGGTCGTGACCCCCCGCATTTTTGCGGGGGGGAAATGCCGCCTGCATTTGGATATGCCTTTATCTGGAACAGAGTTCCACGTATTTTGTGGTTAATTCTACCAAAAATATCCTACATACTGTATTATGCATTTGACAGCTTTGATTTCCATTCACTATAATTAAATTATCAATCTATTTCCTTACAAATCTGTCTTAGCTTCAGTACTTGGAATGAATGAGATTTTGTATTTGTCTGCACACTGCAACCCGTTTTCATCATCTGACAATTACTGCTTCAGTAGATGTTAATTTCACTATTCATTCATCACCATAATTGGGCATACACTAATCAATTCAATCAAGTATGTGTAAGTGACAAGCATTAATTACACTGTATCTGTTCAATAAATTATGCGCTTTGCTAAATATTTACAAAACTGTGTGGCTTGGAAACGAGGGTGAAACATGGTAATTGTTTAGCTAGTAGGTCGAATTGCCAGAGCTTGAAGGTCTCCCATTAGCTGATAAGCTATTTATGGAATGGCCTCTAATTTTTGCTAGTATACTGTAACCTCATACATGGCATACATTATGTACAGTACATAAATTGAGAACTGTGCTTACTGTGGGGCAAGGTGGGCTTTATGGTGTGACTAAAACAAGGGCTGGATCTATAAGTGTTACAATAGTGTAGTTAGTAACATCATGGGTCATTCAAAATCAAGGAGAAATATTGTCTATTTTAACCTATATAAAGTTCTGAGAACACCCAGAAGGTAACTAGACAGAACAGGGAAACTTAATAACAGAATGGGTGGCTATCCTCTATTATTAAGAGCAGTGTAAACCACTTGGGGTCGTAAAACAGTAACTTGTGTAACAGCAATAATAATGACATACAGTAACTTGAGACCCATGGGTCCTCATGCAAATGGTGCCCCTTATAACCATGACGAGTCACAATAGTCACATTTACCCTTGATCTGAAGAGGATTCAGCAAGTATATATTCAGCAGCATATAACATGCTGGACTTCCGTCAATAAGGTTTATGTGCTATATATGGAGGTCCTTTGTTATTATTATCATTATTATTATTATTATCCTATTTACTGTATATGGCACCACATGGGTTCCACAGTGCCTAACAAAGTAAAGTGTTGAGCAGAACAAGAGAACAGTGACTGTATGTGCAAGATATTGTAGGAAATTTACAAGATATATAAACTTTGCTACAAGATCGGTAATATAACTCAAATAAGCAGCAGGGTAGCAGAAGTCAAGGGTTAGGTACTGTTGTAAGGAGTATGGAGTAGAAAATAGTATAAGTGCAGTAAGTGAATGAAAAGCACATGGGGAAGAGGGCTCTGCTCGTTAGAGCATACATTATAAATGGGAGGGGCAGACAGACAGGAGTGACACAGATAGGGTAGACAGTTTGTTATGGTTGGTTCCATTCCTGACCATTTTACATTTGTGTTAGTAAAGGTTTCTCAAATGGGGAATTTTAGGGGATTTCACTTTTTGTACAATTGGACCAGGGCAAGCATTGATATTTTTTTCCCTACAAGGGTACCACCATCTTATTCTTGTTATTTCTGTATTAAAATAAGAACAATGTTCTTTTCTTTTGTTCTGTACTCTGAGACATGAGACAATCAGAAATTTCTGCCCACTTACATATTTTTAATTGTGTGAGATTTGTTGGTGGCGCAGGCTTTAATGCATGCCCCTAACAATAGTCATGATTCATTGTTCTGCAGTATGCTGTGCTGCAATCTACACTATTTTAGATGTGGGGCCCTGATGCCTCATTCATTTTTATTGTGGCGCTTGCTGTTGCTTTAATGTACTGATCACATTACTTAGATATCATTACATGCAACCCCTGCTTCTCTTAATCCTGTTCGCAACCCTTCTGCTATGCTCCAACAGCCTGACACCCAGCTCTGTTGAGCCCCTCACTCTCATACTTACTCCTATTCCTCTTCTGCAGTGCTAAGTCTATCCTGTCTCCATCACAGTAGGAGCCGTTGGAGGGGCAGCATTAACCCTGACCTTAGGAATTGATTATGTAGACTAGTATATTGGACACGTTATATGCTGGGACACTTCGGTTTGCCACACCACCCACACTCTTCCCACACTCTATCTGGCCCTGTCCCTATCTTTCCACTGCTCCAAACCCCACAGTGCTGCAGCTAGTCATCCTGTCACACCCTGCTCTGCTCCAAACTCCCCCACCCCAGCTGGCAACTCACTAGCTGCAAGAGCCAGTGGCATGACAAGGGGTGTCATGTGCGGTCCACATCTGGGTGTCACCCACTGAGGGATTACACCAAGGTGTAGACTCCCCCTCACTGACAGGAGCCGGGTGCTGCACTGTAGCATTAAGTGCAGCACACGGCTGCTGACACTGAGGGAGCCGGCCAGCACTGCACACAGGTACCTGCACTCCCCACTCCTCCCCAAGCAGTAGGCACGAGGTTCGGGCCTCGAGGCCATGCCCCCTGTCAGCAAGGTCACGTCCCCTGTCTGTGATGCCATGCCCCCTGTCCAAGAGACCACACCCCCTTGTTGGGCAGCGCTCGGCTGTGCCGCGCACTCAGCATCCTTCCCTGTCCCGGGTGACACCACGTGGAGGGACACCACTGGGGTGCAAGTTCTGACTTTCACTGAGAGCGCTTTATGGAGATATATAAGTAATTGTAACCCCCCTTTAACCTTTTAACCTCTATAAAGGGCCCTAGGTTACTAACTCCCTTGATGTCTAGGATGTACCCACCCTTAACAGCCCTTTAAGAGGGGTAGCCTTATATCAGTGCCTCCACCCAAGTATTGGTAGTCGGTATGGGGCTACTTGGGAAAACCCAAAATATTAATAGGGAATATTTCTATAGTGTGATAATAAAATTGCCTGTTACTTATGTTTGCCTCCTAGAATTTGTGTGATATGATATAAAGTATTTTTATATATATATATATATATATATATATATATATATATATATGGTGTTATGAGTATTGAGTTACCCCAGGTTTGTCACATGACTCACAATAATTAAGCACATTTTTTTAATACATATGTGCATATCTCTTGAATAGATTATTCTTGTCTTTTGGAGCCTGATAGACATTTCATAGGTTTTTCTTTAATTTGCAGATCATATGTCGCCATTATATATTGTATTGATCTATTTCATTTATATTATAAGAGGTCTTGATAAAGGTTCATGTTAGAACCGAAACGTCGACCGGATCGTTGTTACCATGCATTTGGAATATGATAACCAGAGTATGATGTCCGATCAAGATTAAAATTGACTGATTTTACAATATGGAGAGGTCTTCCTTCCTTTAGTGGATATCTACTGTTATTTAAGTGACCGATCAGGTCACTGGGAGCACCCTGATGTTGTTTCACTTGGATAAGAGTGCAGGACACATTTGAATATATTAGGGGTGTGCACCGGCCACTTTTCGTGTTTTGTGTTTTGGTTTTCGATTTGGATCTTTCTTCGTGTTTTGGATCTGGATTGGTTTTGCAAAAACCACCCTTCCATATTTTGGGTTCTGGGTTTTGTGTTTTGGATCTGTATTTTTTTTTTAAATAGCATAAAAACAGCTTGAATCACATAATTTGTGGGTTTTTCTGCTCCTATGCAATTATTAACCTCAATAACCTTCATTTCCACTCATTTCCAGTCTATTCTGAACACCTCACAATATTGTTTTTATGGCCAAAAGATTGCACCGAGGTAGCTGGATGACTATGCTAAGCGACACGAGTGGGCGGCACAAACACGTGGCCCATCTAGGAGTGACACTGCAGTGGCAGACAGGATGGCAGTTTGAAAAACTAGGCCCCAAACAGTACATAATGCAAAGAAAAAAAAGAGGTGCAAGATGGAATTGTCCTTGGGCCCTCCCACCTACCCTTATGTTGTTTAAATAGGACATGCACACTTTAACAAACCAATCACTTCAGCGCCAGGGTCTGCCACATGACTGTGGCTGAAATGATTGGTTCGTTTGGGCCCCCACAAAACAAGCTGGCAATTAATGTGTCCCTGCACAAACTGGCTCTACGGAGGCAAGATGTCGTCCTCTTCCTCCTCATCCACCGATTCCTTGGATAAAACAGGAAAAAGGGATTTAGGTGTCCCTGGACTGCTTACGGTCTTAGCCAAAGTTTCTGAACTTGACAGTAACTTTTTATGAATGCGCTGCAGGTGCCGTATAAGGGAGGATGTTCCTATGTGGTTAACATCCCTACCCCTACTTATTTCACCTTTACATATGGTACATATGGCAAGACAGTTGTTGTCCGGATTTGGATAGAAATATTGCCAGACCAAAGAGGTGGAATGTTTGGTCTTCTGCCCAGGCATGACCATAATGGGCTTTTTCATCCCACAGACAACAACTGTCTCCCCTGGAGCCTGATTTAAACAAACCACATCACCATCAGAATCCTCCTCGCCAACTTCCTCCTCAGTGCCAGCTACACCAGTATCCTCATCCTGTTGTACTTCAACAGTGACATCTTCAAATTGCATATCAGCAAGTGGACTGTGGGTGCTCCTTTCAGCACTTGCAGGGGGCGTGCAAATGGTGGAAAGAGCCACCTCTTCCCGTCCAGTGCTGGGAAGGTCAGGCATCGCAACCGCCACCACACTTGGACTCTCCTTGGGGATTTGTGATATCTTCTTAGAACGCACAGTTCTTCGCTGTGCTTTTGCCAGCTTAACTCGTTTGATTTTTTTAGCGGGAGGAGGGCTTCCATCGTCATGTGAAGCTGAACCACTAGTCATGAACATAGGGAAAGACCTTAGCCGTTCCTTGCCACTCCGTGTCATAAATGGCATATTGGCAAGTTTACGTTTCTCTTCAGATGATTTAAATGTTTTTTTCAAGGTCATTTTCCTGAACTTTGTCATTTGGGATTGTATGTGCCCTCTACTATGACATTGGGCATTGGCCTTGGCAGACAACGTTGATGGCATGTTATCGTCTATGTCATGACTAGTGGCAGCAGCTTCAGCACTAGGAGGAAGTGGTTCTTGATTTTTCCCTATTTTATTTTTATCAGAGAAAGTTTTGTCCTCCATTTATGTTATTTTGATACATACGTGCGGCTAAGGCGCACACAAACACAGAAATTTTTTTTTTATTTTTGTTGGAGACTAGTGCACTTTGTGGGTTACACCACCCTTTAAGAAATGAGCCAGCTGGCTCTTTACTTATGGCACATAGGCGCACGCTTGGCGCTGCTCCTTTGTTGATGCACGTGCAGCTACAGTGCACACAATTCACAAACACAGAAAATATTTTTTTATTTTGTTTGGCATGCCCTTTGGGGGTTACAGCACCCTTTAATGGTCAAGCCAGCCAGCCAGCCCTTTACTTATGACACAGGCGCACGCTTGGCACTACTTTGTTGATACACGTGCGGCTACAGTGCACACAATTCACAAACACTGAAAATATATATATTTTTTGTTTAGAGTGTACTTTGGGGGTTACAGCACCCTTTAATGGACAAGCCAGCTGGCCCTTTACTAATGGGACACAGGCGCAAGCTTGGCGCTGCTCCTTTATTGATGCACGTGCAGCCACAGTGCACACAATTCACAAACACAGAAAATATTTTTTTATTTTGTTTGGAGTGTACTTTGGGGGTTACAACACCCTATAACGGACAAGCCAGATGGCCCTTTACTAATGGGACACAGGCGCACGCTTGGCGCTGCTCCTTTGTTGATGCACGTGCAGCCACAGTGCACACAATTCACAAACAAAGAAAATATGTTTTATTTTGTTTGTAGTGCACTTTGGGGGTTACAGCACCCCATAACGGTCAAGCCAGATGGCCCTTTACTTATGACACAGGCGCACGCTTGGCTCTACTTTGTTGATGCACGTGCGGCTACAGTGCACACAATTCACAAACACAGAAAAAATATTTTTTTTTTGCACTTGGGGGGAGCACAACACTACACTGCACTACACTACACTACACTACACAGCCCAGCCAGCCCTAACTCCCACCCTCCCTCTTCACTGTCCACAGCCGAGTTTGGTCCTCCATTTATGTTATATTGATATAAACATGCAGCTAAGGCGCACACAAACACAGAAAATTATTTTTTATTTTTGTTGGAGACTAATGCATTTTGTGGGTTACACCACCCTTTAAGAAATGAGCCAGCCGGCCCTTTACTTATGGGACACAGGCGCATGCTTGGCGCTGCTCCATTGTTGATGCACGTGCAGCTATACCCCACACAATTCACAAACAAAGAAAATATTTTTTTATTTTGTTTGGAGTGCCCTTTCGCACTCCGACTGTCAATATGAGATCCAAAGAGCTGTCACTATCAGTGAAGCAAGCCATCATTAGGTTGAAAAATCAAAACAAACCCATCAGAGAGATAGCAAAAACATTAGGTGTGGCCAAATCAACCGTTTGGAAAATTCTTAAAAAGAAAGAATGCACCGGAGAGCTCAGCAATACCAGAAGACCCGGAAAACCACGGAAAACAACTGTGGTGGATGACAGAAGAATTATTTCCCTGGTGAAGAAAAACCCCTTCACAACAGTTGGCCAATTCAAGAACAGTCTCCTGCAGGTAGGTGTATATGTGTCAAAGTCAACAATCAAGAGAAGACTTCACAAGAGTGAATATAGAGGGTTCACCACAAGATGTAAACCATTGGTGAGCCACAAAAACAGGAAGACAGATTAGAGTTTGCCAAACAACATCTAAAAAAGCCATTATAGTTCTGGAACAACATCCTATGGACAGATGAGACAAAGATCAACTTGTACCAGAGTGATGGGAAGAGAAGAGTATGGAGAAGGAAAGGAACTGCTCATGATCCAAAACATACCATCTCATCAGTGAAGCATGGTGGTGGTAGTGTCATGGCGTGGGCATGTATGGCTGCCAATGGAACTGGTTCCCTTGTATTAATTGATGATGTGACTACTGACAAAAGCAGCAGAATGAATTCTGAAGTGTTTCGGGCAATATTATATGCTCATATTCAGTCAAATGCTTCTGAACTCATTGGACGGTGCTTCACAGTGCAGATGGACAATGACCCGAAGCATACTGCAAAAGCAACCAAAGAGTTTTTTAAGGCTAAAAAGTGGAATGTTATGCAATGGCCAAGTCAGTCCCCTGACCTGAATCCGATTGAGCATGCATTTCACTTGATAAAGACAAAACTGAAGGGAAAATGCCCCAAGAACAAGCAGGAACTGAAGACATTTGCAGTAGAGGCCTGGCAGAGCATCACCAGGGATGAAACCCAGCGTCTGGTGATGTCTATGCGTTCCAGGCTTCAGGCTGTAATTGCCTGCAAAGGATTTGCAACAAAGTTTTAAAAAGTGAAAGTTAGATATAGGATTGTTTAGTTTGTCCCATTACTTTTGGCCCCTTAAAAAGTGGGAGGCACATATAGAAACCGTTGTAACTTCTATACCGTTCACCTGATTTGGATGTAATTACCCTCAAATTAAATCTGAAGGTCTGCAGTTAAAGCACATCTTTTTTGTTTCATTTCAAAGCCATTGTGGTGGTGAATAGAGGCCAAAATATTTATGCACCTGACTGTATATGCCCCCACACGTCTGTTGCCCAGGGGTCCCCACAGACCTTGATCCTGCCCTGTATACAGGCTCTCATATCCAAATATTCAAAAACACGGAATATTCAGAAATACAGAATTGTTTTGAGCTCAAATGAGATAGTGACACCTTTGCTTTTTGATGGTTCAATGTAATCAAACTTTGTTTAATGCACAACATTATTAAACAACATTATTAAACACATATTGTGTAACATCATGTTCAGGCTATGTGTGTAAGGTGTATATGAAACATAAATTAATTTCTTGTATGTAAACTTTGATGCACAAAATTATTTATAAAATACTGTAGAAAATTACCTTCAGGTTATGTGTATAAGCAGGGATGGACTTGGCAGTCCTCCTGCATGCACACAAAAGAGGTGTCACTTCACCCATAAAATGGGTGTGGCTATGTCTCACAGGGCATGCTGCGAGTCACAAGGGACATGACCTCACGGCACGCCCCCATCTTTCAGCATCCCGGCCAAACAGAGCATTGGGAGGCGGTGTTGCTCGGCCAGAGTTTAACACTGGACTGGTCCATCTGGCCATCAGCCCTTCTGGCATTTACCAGACATGCCATATGGGCAGTCCATCCCTGTGTATAAGGTGTATATGAAATATAAATGGATTCTGCTTTTACACTTGGGTCCTATTCCCAAGATATCTCATTATGGAATGCAAATAATCCAAAATACAGAAAAATCGGATATCCAAAATTCTTCTGGTCCCAAACATTTTGGATAATGGAGACTCAGTCTGTATATACTGCTCTCTCACATCATGTATTCCAACAAACTACAGTATATTCAAACTAAATTAATACTGACCTCTACATGCAAATGCCAACTTTACACTTTATCTCCTGGGTTAAACATAAAAATGATTCTTCCTGAGATGGCTGGTAATTGTTTTATACATCCATCATTTTAGTGGTATAAGCTCATAAAATATACTTATATTCTCCTAAACAGTCTGTCTCTCAGCTACAGAGCACTAGAGTACCACAAGCACTGTGATATGGTCTATATTTTCTTCAATTACTCAGTAAGCATTTGTAAATAATAAATAAATTAATAAAATACAATTTATTATCTGTAACGTTGCTAAATGGCAGGATTTTGTTATTCAGCTGTTCAGTAATTTATTTCAACTTTGTCAACTATTAAATAAGTTACTATTTTTTTAATTGAAATTGATTTATTTCTGAAGAGCTTGAATAAAACATTGAGTGGCAAGTGCTTGACAGTTTAGGTGCATGTATTATACATTGCACTTAGAGAAACAACTCTTTAGAGATCGTTATTGATGTTGCTGTGGTCAGTGGACGCTGCCATAGCAACCATCAGAGCCATGACTAAACATTTTGGTGCCCTGTGCCACAAAGAACATATAGAACTTATGGGGATGGGGCGTGATCTCATGGTACACCCCCATATTCATCCCCAGCAAGATAGTCAACCGGATTGGTTTTACCACTGTATCGCATAATCATGGCTATCATAGGTAAACATGTAGATAAGGAAAATGTAGAATACAGATGTATTGTACATTTAGAAAGTATAATTATATTTGTATGTAATGGGCTGTGGCCTGGATTGTATGTATTTTGTGTCATTGTGAGAAATGCAAAGTAAATGATATCATTAGTGACAGTGGACTTCTTTATTTATGATGGAAAATGTGTAGGAGCCCCTCACGTTGCTATACATGCATTGGTGCACGAGTGAAGGTGCCCATCAACTAGGTGATTAAATTGAGCGATTAAATGATAATGACGTCGTTTGAAGATCATTCACTAAAATGTCTAAAACGAACAGCAATGCGTGCTCCCACTGGTCATTTTAGACCACCTATCATTGTGCAAACAGGGGGCTTACTACTGGGAGCACTACAGGGGGCATTACAGGTGGCTTACTACTGGGGACATTACAGTGGGATTACTACTGGGGGCACTACAGGGGACTTACTACTGGAGGTACTGCATAGGGGGAACACTACTGGAGGTCCTGCGTATGGGGACCAGTGCTGGAGGCACTGCAAATGGGGACCATTACTGGGGGGCACTGCGTAGGGGGACCGCTACTGGGGGCACTGTATATAAGGAACTGCATAGGGGAGTGGCGGGAGCTGGGGCTGGCATAGGTGCTGGGGGGGTGTTAAATTTTTATTTAGGGGGAGGGGTACCAACATTTATCTTGCCTCCGAGCACCTGGGATGAAGTTACGCCACTGGACATGACCCCTTCAGTTTGTAAGTAATAAAATGGTAAAAGAGGGTGTGTGGGGGAGTTTTTTTATGTAAATGCATACAACATGCAGTGTGTGTGTCTTGTGTTTATTTTAATATTTTTTTACAGGTGGGCCAGGCTTGCTGGGACTTGTAGGCCACCTGTAAAGGACAATATTGTTAACTATTATTTTACAATTAACCACTGCCATCAGGGATGCGGGGAATAGCACTGGGCTTTTCCAGCCCTGGGTTGATCAGTTTGGTACTGGTTGCCATTATAGTAGGGGGATTCCATGCTGCTTGCCTCCCTGCTATAGCGTTAGCCCCCTGTCTTCTTCAGCTTGGTACTGGTTATTAAAGAATATAGGAAACCCCACAGAGGTTTTTCCTGTTATATTCCAATACCAGACCAGGCACATCGGTCCAGGGCTGGTTATTGATATATCTGTGCAGTGCTTTCAGCTGTCCCAAGAAAGCGAAGCTGCTTCAGGGAGGAATAAGAACAAGGAAATAGAAAGGGAGTGATTTATTTGCAATCCAAAACACTCGAGATCCAGCATTATGACATTTTACCTCAATCTAAAACCCAGACAGCTGGTGGAACCAAGGTATGCCTCACTTCGACTTGGTACCCCCAAGTTCAGGTGTGTTTGGTTTTCAGCAATACCAAACCACTAATCAGTACTGCAGTACACAATATAGTATTCTATTTTTTTGTATGTATGTACATAGAATGCAGTACATTGGCTCCAGACTGGTGGGTTGAACCATATGGTGCAAAAAATCTAAAGATAAGGAATTGATATACAGTAACAGTTGCTGCTGTGGCTCACCAGGTAACACCACCTTCCCCAAGTCTACCAAACCAGTGATCAAGTTGCATGAAGTTTCCTTAATTCCAGATTCTAAATGGCTTGCTAATGTGACAACCAAACCTGAATATATTCAAGCTACTTTTACTTGGTCTGGCAAGTTAGTTTGTAAGATAATCTTTCCTGCTGTGCTTTGCTGCAATTGTGACAACAGCATTTCCTCCATTGAGGGGTCAAAACAGATATGGCTGGTGCTTCAGCATCTAAAGGCAACAGCCGAGGAGATAAACGGAAGCTTCCCAAATGGCTTCCAAAGATGGATAAACAGTATAAAATAATCTCCTGTACTACATGTCTAGCCCCCCCTTACTGCTATATGTTTCACGGCTCCACCGCCTGAAGACGCATGTTGCAAGGTTCAAAATAGGTGAGACTCATTCTGTTTTTTATATTTTACGGTTTATTTTTTTCTTTTAATTGATTTGCTTTTTTTAATGATTGTATTTTTTTTTACTTTTTAGTGCTAACAGTTCAGTTTAATGCACTTTATTTTGTTTTATTAAATGAGTCACTGTCTGTTATAGGTAAAGATGTGCACAGACCCCATATTTTGGTTTTGGATCTGTATTCATCATCCACATGTAGAAGATTTCAGCGGCTGTGGCAGTGTAACTTCCAATATGGCACATCCAGAAAGAAACAAGAGTGGCACTGCAGTGGCAGACAGGATGGCAGTTTAATAAACTATAAAAATATTTGTAGTTTATGCAAAAAGACAGCCAGCAGTGCTCCAAACAGCGCAGAAAGCAAATAAAACAGGTGCAAGATGGATTTGTGTGTGGGTGTATGTAGGGGATGTATGGGCACTACCAAGGTGTGTGTGTGTGTGGGGGGCAGGGCCGGACTGACCATTGGGCACTTTTGGCAAATGCCAGAAGGGCCGATGGCTGCGTGGGCTGGTCTGTCCGTCTACATGGATACAGTACTATTGAAATTGTCTCTCAAAAAATGGCCGCGCTTCATAGGAGACATCGTAGCACATTGACATTTGAGAGGTCTTCATTTGCCATGTTCTGCTGCCGAACGCTAGAGGACCAGCTGTACCTCTAGTATCAGGGAGCAGCTAGTTTAGCAAAATTCCGGGCAAGACCTGCATGCTGCCTCCCCTGCCTTTCAGGTAAGTGGGTTTTTTTTATGTGTCTACTGGGGGGTGGCACTACTCTGGGGGGATTACTACTAGGGGGACTACTACTACAAGGGGGGGACAACTACTAGGGATACTGCATCAGGGGTGCTACTACTCTGGGGGGATTACTACTAAGGGGACTACTATTACAAGGCAGGGGACAACTACTAGGGGTACTACTGTGGGGGGATTACTACGGGGACTACTACTAAAAGGGGGGGATACTAGTAGGGCACTGGATCGGGGGACCACTACTGGGGGTACTGCATATGGGGGGACTACTAATAAGGGTACTACAAGGGGGGACTACTACTAGGGGCGCTACAAGGGGGGACTACTACTAGGGGCACTACAAGGGGAGAGGACTACTACTAGTGGCACTACAAGGTGAGGGGACTACTACTAGGGGCACTGCATAGGGGGGAGACTACCACTGGGATCACTGCACAACTACTGGGAGCTCTATATAAAGGGCAATTCTGGGGGCACTACATCGGGGAATCACTACTGGGGGCTCTATATAAAAGGCAATACTGGGGGTACTGCATAGGGGGGGACTACCACTGAGGGGGACTGCATCGTGGGAACCCTACTGGGGGCTCTATATAAAGGGCAATACTGGGGATACTGCATAGGGGGGGAGACTACAACTGGGGCCACTATTTAAAGGGCACTGCATAAGGGGTACCACTATTGGGGGCACTGCATGGGGGGAATAACACTGGGGGCACTGCATAGGGTGTTCCACTACTGGGGGCACTGCATAAGGGGCACTACTACTGGGGACACTATATAAGGGGCTTACTACTGGGGGCACAAGGGGCACTGCACAGGGGGACCACTACTGGGGCACTGTATAAGGGGCACTGCATAGGAGGGATCACTACTGGGGGCACTACTGGAGGCCTGCATAAGGGGGACCTCTCCTGGGGCACAAGGGGCACTGCATAAGGGGGACCACTACTGGGGGCACTGAATAGGGAGGACCACTACAGGGGGTGCTGTATAAAGAGTACTGCATAGGGGGGACCATTACTGGGGGCACTGCATAGGTAGGGACTACTACTGGGGGCACTATATAAGGGGCACTACTGGGAGACTGCATAAGGGGAACCACTGATGGGGCACTGCATTGCACAGGGGGGGACAACTGCTGGGAGCACAGTATAAGGGGGATCACTACTGGGGACCTGCATAGGGTGACCACTACTGGGGGCATTGCATACTGGGAGTACTGTATAACGGAAACAACTGGGGGGACTGCATTAAGGTACATTGGAAAGGACTGTTCCCAGAGTGACGAGAAAGGGGTATGTATAATGATTATGGCTTTTTCCATGAGACCACGGCCACTTAGTTTGTTTGGGCACGCGCAATAATATGCCTGGGGGCACCAAAAAATATATTTGCTTACCAAAAAATTTGGGCTTTGGCCACCCCTGTCTATATGGCTGGGATTCTACAAGCTACTGGTGACTGGGCAGGATAGAGGAGGAAGCTTGTGTACTGTACCATATGCTTATTTATATATCCACAACATGTTCTATTGGATTGCTGCAATAGCCCTCTCTGAGTGTTGTTTACTGTGTGCCTTGGACACATTACAGCTAGTGTGAACTATATATACACATATTGTTTCCCATATTTTTCTCACTTTTCATCAAATTTCTTTGTTTGTTAAAAACTGAGCTTTTCATACTTACCCTCCCCCCTTCTCCCCCTAACCCTCCCCACTAGTGCCTAAACCTAACCCTCCCCCCCTTCGTGCCTAGACCTAACCCTCCACCCTTCGTACCTAAACCTAACCCTCCCCCTATTTCTGTACGCATTCTGCTCTCCAGCTCCATTATGCCCCATTCCCCTCTCCCCATGTCTGTACATGTTCTTCTCTCCCCTCCCACCTGTGCCCCCTGTTACCCTCTCCCCATATCTGTACATGTTCTGTCTCCTGTGTACTCTGCCCTTCCACCTCTGTGACCCCTATTCCCCTCTCCCCATGTCTCTACATGTTCTGCTCTCCCATGTACTCTGCCCTCCAACCTCTGTGCCCCCTGTTCCCCTCTCCCCATGTCTGTACCCCTTCTGCTCTCCTGTGTATGCTGCCCTTCCACCTCTGTGATCCCTGTTCCCCTCTCCCCATGTCTGTACCCCTTCTGCCCTCCCACCTCTGTGACCCCTGTTCCCCTCTCCCCATGTCTGTACCCCTTCTGCTCTCCCATGTACTCTGCCCTCCCACCTCTGTGCCCCCCGTTCCCCTCTCCCCATGTCTGTACCCCTTCTGCTCTCCTGTGTATTCTGCCCTCCCACCTCTGTGACCCCTGTTCCCTTCTCCCCATGTCTGTACCCCTTCTGCTTTTCTGTGTACTAAATGCCCCCTATTCTCCTCATGTCTGTACCCCTTCTGCTGTTCTGTGCTTTTTTATGCGCTACACGCAGTGAGGCATAAATTGTCATAGGATCCATACACTATGGAGTAGGACCCCATTTTTTTTAAAGTGAGGGGTCCCTGGGACCCACACTTTTTTTCATTGAGCGCGATCACTAGGTGTAAGGGGCATTAATGTGTACAAATTGAATGAGGGGCACTACTCTGCAATGTAATGTGACAAAGGGGCACTATGGTATGGAATAATTTGAATTGGGGGTACTATTGTGTGCTCACGCCCCTTCTCAGCGAACACACAACTGTTTTTTTCGACGTGCGCCTACGGTGCTCATAATACCATATTCTTTTGTGTCGGGGGAAACCAAAGCTCTTTATGTCTACAGGGCATTAAAATGTGTAGTAACAGCTCTGCTTTGGTGGCACAGACATGTCCTCCTCTGCTCAGCTCCCCTGCCCTAAAAAATTCCTACAGTGAACACCATCTAATCCTCTACAACTGCTAGGCTAGGTCAATTGGGAAAATGCCTTTCCTTTACTTTGTGCATGACATATACCAATGTAGCGCCAGCTTTACCTAACAGAACTAACCAAATACCAAATGTTTAAATATGGCACGTTTAAATCCCCTGCAGGATGTGCTCTTTTGTATGTATTTTAATACAGAGAATGATGTACACTTTTATGTTCTAATATTAATTATATGTGTAAGCGCATAGACTAAGATGTGGGAGGAGTCAGGGTTAGTAAGGGGAGGAGTCTATGCCAGGAGCCAGGTGCTGACGCGAGGTGCGGGCAGAAGTCGCCTGAATGGTGTGACTTTATCATACACCACTGCCGCTCTATATTTCTCCTGTGAGCCCTTGGGTTAGGAGTTGCAGTCACTGGACTTTATACATTGGGATGTGAGCAATGTGTGACACTGAATAGCCAGAATCTTATTCCCTATTTTGGGCCTTCTTATAGCAACATTATTGCCATTTGCTGGACTGTGTTTATTGGCTACATATTAGCCCTTGGGAACCATTGGATACTATCCATATGCAACAACCATCCTATTTATCTGGTTGTTAGCATTATTTGTGGCAACATTTTTAATTATCTGTTATATGTGTGTATGTTATACTGAACTGCAGTTCACTGTTGAATAAATTACATAAATTTTTATATAAATAAGGTGTCATATATTTATATAATCACCAGCGCAGATACCTCAATTCTTTCGCTGACGCGAGGTGGGCCTGTGTGCTTTAAAATGCCAGGGCCTATTTTTAGTCCCAGTCCAGCCCTGGTGGGGGGTGTATTCATAAGATGGCCACCACCAGAGGGGAGAGTGTGTGTGTAGGGAGGGGCATGGGCACTAACAGGTGTGTCTCTGTGTGTGGAGGGGTGTATGTAGAAGATGGCCTCCACCAGGGGTCATGGGTACAATTCCCACCATTACCCTAAACGGTGTGGTACATTCTCCCTGTGCTTGCGTGGGTTTCCTACGGGTACTCCGATTTCCTCCCACAATCCAAAAATATACTGGTTGGTTAACTGGCTTCTGATAACCCTAGTGTGTATGTGTGCGTGTGTTTGAAAGACTAGATGGGCCAAGTGGTTCTTATCTGCCATCAAATTCTATGTTTCTATTACATCACCGTCCATGTTTGTCTCATCCTTTGTCATTAACTTCACTCTCCCTATGTGTTTGTCACCATTTGTATGTCTTTCTGTCAGCAACATATATATGAGCTACTCTGTGTCCCCCCTTTATGTGTATGTCTCCCATTTTCTCCCCATCCCATATGTTTCCCTTCTTTTTCTCCCATCTGCTCCCACAACACACTGTCCAACTGCTACACACCTTCTCCTCCCTTGTCTTCCACTTCAAACATCTTTACAGGGTAAGATCAGCACAATTTACCCTTTGAAGAGGGTGATAAATTAATAAGGGCAGAAAGTTTTTTTTAAGTGGACAAACATTTAAGTCTCAACTGGTGACAGGAATGTTAAAGACATCTAAAATGTATTTCACACTATCAAAATCCCTATAGTTTCTGGGGCCTAGGTGGCCCCCAGGTCCATATCAGTTCACTTAAATATTCCATTCATGAATGTGGTGCTCATTTCTGTCATATTGATGTTTTTGCATTGCCCTTAAGCTTCCCTATTTTTCATTTCCAGTATGTATTTATATGAATGTAAATGTAAGAATTTTATGGAACAGTTTTCAAGGAGCTCTATTTTCTTATTTGTCATGGGTGCCATCAACTCTGGTTACACCTCTGGTGCTGGGAAAATGAATGTAGTAATAGGTGCTGGGTGCTTAATAGGTGCTAGGTGGAAATGTTGTAATAGGTGCTGGGAAAATTAATGAGTGATGTGGGTAAATGTAATAATAGGTGCTATGTGTGAATTTAGTAATGGGTGCTGGAAAACTTATTGGGTGCTGGGGGTAAATGTATTAATGTGTTTTATTTTTTTCTTGTGAGGGTCAATGTATTTGGGGGGTTTTCTTGAGGGGTTAATGTGCTTTTTTCCCATGTGGGAGCCAATGTGTATGTTGTTTTTTCCTGTGATTGCTAATGTGTTATGCTTTTTCCTGTTGGGTGCCAATGTTTGTCTTTTCCTATTGTGGCCATTGTGTTTTTTATTTTTTTCCATCATGCATCCTGATCTTGTTAGTACAGAGTCAGAATACAGATTCTGGTGCATGCATGAAGAAGTATATTACAAATGTGTTTGGCGTACTGTACCTTGGTGATTACAGAGGGTTGGCTAATCAGATGCAGATGTAGGTGAGTGAGGGTGTTATTAGAGTGACACAGGCATGTTGTTGATAGTGGTTGTTTACAGTGACATGAATGACGCTGTATCTTACGTCAACAGTGTGACTGATGGGGGGTCTTAAAACGCACAAAGCATGATTGCAGCATCTGTAGACATTAAAAGTGGTCATCTCAGTCTTGCACATTCAGATGCATGGATGTACACCAGGGAAGGGCTCTGTAGCAGCATTAGCATCATGCCAATTGTACAACTGCAGCAAAAGATGCAAAGAAAGCCGCCATTGCATCCAACTCAGAGGTTCCTGCCACCTCCCCTTGACAAATCCCACCCCCTCAACAGACCCCTCCCCCATTAGGGCTGCTTCCAGAAATTTCCTGGGCTTGATTTTACATCCCAATCCGCCCCCGCTCCTAGCTGTGCTGAAAACTCTTTCTGAGTACACACTGGATGGTGAGCATTTCAAGTAGAGCAAAACCAGTTTGTGCTAGGGCCTCCAAATTGCCTTTTTTTCTGCCTATAGTCAAATGTACTGTCTAACATGCCTATTTGGACACTATCATTAAAATAATCCTCAACTAGTCTATGAATGGTGACCATATCCGATGGAGTCACGGTAGAGGTGTAATTATTTTAGACCCAACCAGTTGTTAAAAGGTAGTGTTGACTCATTTGCATCACCAGTGGGTCTCCTACGAAAGCTGAGGTTTTTCCTGGCAGCCGGATTTTCTGGAGAAAGTGAAGGAGGAGCCATCACTGCATCACATGCCGCTTGAGCTGACAGTTTTCTCAGCAACATCTCTTTGCATCTCTTCATATCTGTGTCCACTGGGAAGAAGACATAAACCTAGGATCAAGCAAGGGTGCCAAAATGTATTGATCCTATTTGAGTATCCTGACAACCCTTGGATCCTGGCAAAGCAAAAAAAGGACTTGATCTACAAGTACAACATACTTAGCAGATTTGCTTAATTTCCAACTCTTCCTTCAGTTTCTCGAGCTGCTTTACTATAACTAGGGGAATTACCTGACTCAAGCTGGCAGTGTCTGAACTTACTTCACAGGTGACTACTTCAAAGTATTTCAGCACCTTGCACAAAAGGAAAGTATTCTCCATTGTGCTTGAGAAAGGTACATTCCCCACCCTCTCCCTATGTCATAGGTCAGTGTGTAGCTTTCCATGGCATTTTGCTGTTCTTCCATCTGCTGAAGCATATACTGTAAAGGGTGGAATTTTACCTTGTCAAGACCTTTTGCTTCAGCTGGTGGCAGGGCAAATTCAACAGTTCTTGCAGGTGCTGCAATCTTCTACATACATCTGCTGAATGGCAAAAATGGCCTGAAATTTTTTGGGCCACAGAGAGCACATCCTGCACGGCCCTCTCATTTTTGCACCGCCAATTTGATTGTGTGGACAAAACATGGGACGTGTTGGAATTCACCCAGCTCTAATGCTCTCACAATATTGGCGGCATTGTCAGAGTCCAAGCAGGGTAAGCCATTTTGCAATGACTTCCCTGAGATTTTCTAAGAGGTTCTCAGCAGTATGCCTCTTAGTGAAACTGGTGATACAGAGAGTAGCCTGCCTCTGAATGAACTGCTGTTTGTTAGATACTGTTTGTGCTGCTGAAGGCAATACACCCACCCAGTGGGTTGTCACAGTCATGCAATATTTATTTTGCCCTGTTCTGTTTGTCCACATATCTGTGGTTAAGTGGAGACTAGGCACAATTACTTTTTTTTTAATGTCCCTGTACAGACTGGGACTTGCTTTTCTAGTGAAGTAAAACCTAGAAGGGATTTGGTAGGAGGGATACAGGACCTCAATAAACTGTCTAAAACCCACTGCATTAATGACGGATATTGGATGCACATCTAATACCAGCATAGATGTTATGGCATCAGTGATCCACTGTGCAACTGGGTAACTCCTGTCCTACTTGCTCCACCTTGCAAAGGATTGTTTAACAGTCAATAGTTTTTTAAACTACTACTAGTGGTCTTCTTTGTCCCCTTTTACTACTGATCGATTTTTAAATTAATAAAAATTGATCTAAATCGATGTTGTGTTTCAGGGACTAAATTGTACATTTACTAACTTTTAAAATCAGTATAAAAATGTGTCTGGCAGTAAATGTGCAATTTGGCCCCTGAAACACAACATTGATTTAGATTGATATTGATCAATTTAAAAATCGATCAAAATCGACCTTTAGTAAATTTACCCCTTAGGTATCAAGATTTTTAGATATTATAAAATTTCTCACTTATTTTAAGCACCCATGGATGGACTGTAGCTTAAAATAGGCCCCAGCATTTTTCCTGTGCATATGGGAGAAAGGGACATGGCCACGTGTCATTTTGGAGTGCAGCGAATCATGGGGCATGGCCTTGCAGCACAACCCGTCTAAGCATACCAGTCATGCAGAGTGCCGTAGGCAGAGCTGCTTGGCCAGGCACCGTGTGTGTGGACTGCCCGATATGTTGGACGAAGGCTCCCCTATCACCTCACATGGTGTAATCGCACCGTGTATGGGGGCCATTACACTGGGAGTGAAGCAATTGGCTGTGATGTCAGAGCCAAGCTCCACACACTCAGCTTAAGGAATAGAAGATGCTGGACTTATTTCTCGCTTGCTAAGGTAAGAAGCAGGGTGGGTGGGAGTGCAAAACCACAGGAAAGGGGGGTGCCATTTCTGAGAAAGGCTAGGGTGCCAGCTATGGTGCTACTAGGGCTTATGCTGGCACTGGAACTAGTGCAGGATATTTCAGACAATGCATTCCAAATATTTAAAAATCTTAAATGTAATGTTACCAGGGTATTGGTATCCACTGTAGTGGTGTCAAATACATTTATGCATATAGAATGTTATTATCAGTCCCTCTTATGTCTGGAGAGATGGAGAGGGTGGGGGAGGGAGAGCTAAAATATTGTATGCTTTTTAACACTATCACTATCGGGCCCACACTCAGAACTCCATCCAAGTCGGGTGGCCATGATGTTGGGGTTTTGCAAATGACTCTAACAATAAATTATACCTCTTTGCCGCCACCAAGGAACTAGATTAGGAAGGAACTCCTCCCACAGCGGCCCTTCGATTCCACTCAAAGTATATATGCTTTAAAAATCAGTAGCATGCACCCCACAAGGCCATAGGTCTAAAAACACAAAATATCAAAACTAGAAATTAAGTTGTAATTTCAAGAATAAATTAAAAGCTTACAGGTACAAAAAGAATCAAAAAGATTATTAGGATTATTAAAAGTACACACAGATTACAGACAATTTCAAAGAATATTAAAAAAAACTGAAAAGCAAAGTTCAGATAAAACCTTTTGAATTGAACAATGCCCGGAGTAAGGTCTCTCCTGAAACTTACAAAGAAAACACCTTTCAGCTGTACCTAGCTGCTCAGTGTCATTTACATAAACGCCCTATACTCTCTGTATCACCGCAATTGACACTATTACCTTAAGTAGGGCATAAATAACACAATAAATATAGCTTAACAATTCTGATGAATAATGACACTGAGACAGTAAGTGGCGTTTAAACCGGTCGGCCATTTTATTAATAAATCAGTTCTTAGAAATATGGTGGTGACCGAAAAAAACATCAGCTATCAGAGGTCAGTGACTATCAAAATAATATAACTACAAAATCTTGCAGGGCCAATTGCCCAGTTAACAAGCACATAGGAAATTAATACTCCCTTATATTGCTGCAGCCTGGTTAGCCAACCAAGACTGCTTCCCCAGTGGGGCCGATCAGCCAAAGGGTATATTACAGGGGAGTAGCCTATTAATCATTCACTGACCCCCCCCCAGCTGCCATTCTTTCCCACCAAAACGCCAAGAAAAAAAAAAAGAAAAAGGCGACACAAAAATAGTCAAAAAATTTGACAGGGAAGGGAGGGGCAAATTCTGAAAAGAGACAGAATACTGGAAGTAGCAATGTGATAAATGCTTGAACCCACCCCCACAAATCTCCAGCAACTTGGCTATTGGCTTAGCCTGAAACTATATTCACCCTTAACTCTCCATGCAGCTAACTTAATACTGTCCTATTTGCCTAGGGGTTTAAAGCCCATCCTGCATTATTGGATGCCCTCCATCTTCATTGTACATCAGCCCATCATTCAAAATTCTGATTTGAACTGCATCAAATATCTGACTTTTATGTGTATTCTTGTATTCCTTATTTGAATTATGAACTTTGTTCAGGTTTTGAGACACTTTTTCAACATTGTTTCTGTTCATTTGCATAAATATCCCATGTTTTTTCATGCCATGTATTGTAATGCTACAGTAGGTGTGTTTTATGATATAGCATTTTATATTAATACAGTTATACATATATGTTTCTTTGTAACTGCAAGTGTTGTTGAACGTGCAGCCAATCAATTATTTAGATTTTTTAGGAGTATTTGCACATTCTTCTTTATTGGCAGCGGCGCTCCACCACTTTAAAGTTGTTTAGGGAGAGATATTTTCAGCATTATTTTTTTCTCTCTCTTCTCTCAGGATAGCAGACGAAGCCTACCTAGGCGAAACGCGTTGATCGCAGAATCATTGATCCCGTCTACGAGGCGCACAGTGCTGGATGCAGCAGACCCTCAAACACCACGGCACCTTAGGATTCCAGAGGAAAGACATCAGTCAGCAAAGAGGTATTATACCTAAGGATCCTTCAACCACAGAAGATTAAAATGTTTATATAAAGACTCAGCTATATCAGCCACTATAGCGCGGATCATAGGTCACCTGTGGGACTTTTTCATACAAAACATACGGCATGGTCTGATGCATGTTTGAATGCTATTTGCCTACTAGACAGTACCTGATTACTGGAATCAACCTTATTATTGAATACATTAATTCCGTAGTTACCAGACCCTTTATTTGGGAAGACCAGTAACCCCATAACAGAGTGAATAAAACGCCAAAGCGTATCACTCTAAAGTGCAATACAGTGCACGGAAGATAAGGATTGTTTTTTTTTTTTTTTTTACATTTACTCACACCCTGTCTTTGTTTTTAGGTATATGCTTTAATTGTGTATATGTGAAACTTTTCTGTATACCGGTATTAGGTCATTTCCATTTAAACGCATATATACAAATATATATATATACAGGATATTTATTAAACTGGTTTGACACACTTTAATAAATATTTTTTTTTTATATTCCATTATATGGTGTCGCTTTTTTATTAAAGGGCTACAGGTTGTGCTGAGCACTACCAACACTTTTTTGCAACTTACAAGTTTGATTTCTTATTTCCCATTTAGCTCCTTGTGGTGCTGATTACACAACTTGCACCATACATTGGCTCGTTCCTTCGGCATATAAACTCTACTGGAAATAACAGTCTATCTGCCACATCATCTGAAACTAAATTAGTTCTTGCATAAATGTAAATATTGCGGCCTGTTAGGAATTTACTATAGCTGAACATACAAATCACTTGGTTAGCTGATATAATTTAAACATATATACAATACAGTGGATGAAAAGTCTACAGATCATAACACATACTGTTACCACTACCATTGTTAATATGCCAATTCCGATATGAAATGGCCTTTATAATTACAAACACTATTTAGTAAAAAACGGGACACATTAAGTTTTTTGTATTTCTATTTGTTGTAAGTTATTGAATAGTGTTAACTTAAAACCCATATCTCAGTGGTTCCCAAACTGGGTGCCGCGGGCCGGAGGGAAGACGCTGCCAGTTTTTTCTCTAATTATCTGCATCTCGTTTGAATCTGGAGCTAAGGTGGGACAGTGGTTAGGGGCTGTCACAGGAGGGGGCCGCAGTCAGAGGGAAGCTGCTCTCATCACTATTGGAGCTGGAGGCATGAAGGGGCAGTGCGGGGGGTGGTGGCTAGATGTGATTGGACAGGATTTGGCAGTATGCTGGGCTGCCTGTTTTGACGCTGCGGCTGGAGGATCTGAGGAGCTGAGGGAATGGCTGCGGTGCTGGAGCTCTGTAGTAAAAGTAAGTAACGTTAGCTCCTGTGGAAAGTATAGGGAGGGAGGGAGGGCAGGGAGGGGAAACAGCTTTGAATGCCACTGGCACTGTCTGTATACTAAAAGTAGGGAAGGTGGGCGGAAACAGCTATGAGTGGCACTGGTACTGTATGTATAGTAATTATAGAGAGGGGGTTGGGGGGAACAGCTATGAGTGGCACTGGCACTGTCTGTATACTAACTATAGGGAGGGGGTGGGGGAAACAGCTATGAATGGCACTGGTACTGTATGTATACTAACTATAGGGAGGAGGGTGAGGGGAAACAGCTATGAGTGGCACTGGTACTGTATGTATACTAACTATAGGGAGGAGGGTGGGGGGAAACAGCTATGAGTGGCACTGGTACTGTATTTATACTAACTATATGGAGGGAGGTTGGGGGGGTGGAAACAGCTATGAGTGGCACTGGTACTGTCTGTATACTAACTATAGGGAGGGGGTGGGGGAAACAGCTATGAGTGGCACTGGCACTGTCTGTATACTAACTATAGGGAGGAGGGTGGGGGGAAACAGCTATGAGTGGCACTGGTACTGTATGTATAGTAATTATAGAGAGGGGGTTGGGGGGAACAGCTATGAGTGGCACTGGCACTGTCTGTATACTAACTATAGGGAGGGGGTGGGGGAAACAGCTATGAGTGGCACTGGTACTGTATGTATACTAACTATTGGGAGGAGGGTGGGGGGAAACAGCTATGAGTGGCACTGGTACTGTATGTATAGTAATTATAGAGAGGGGGTTGGGGGGAACAGCTATGAGTGGCACTGGCACTGTCTGTATACTAACTATAGGGAGGGGGTGGGGGAAACAGCTATGAGTGGCACTGGTACTGTATGTATACTAACTATTGGGAGGAGGGTGGGGGGAAACAGCTATGAGTGGCACTGGTACTGTATGTATACTAACTATAGGGAGGAGGGTGGGGGGAAACAGCTATGAGTGGCACTGGTACTGTATTTATACTAACTATAGGGAGGAGGGTGGGGGGAAACAGCTATGAGTGGCACTGGTACTGTATGTATACTAACTATAGGTAGGAGGGTGGGGGGAAACAGCTATGAGTGGCACTGATACTGTCTGTATACTAACTATATGGAGGGAGGTTGGGGGGGTGGAAACAGCTATTAGTGGCACTGGTACTTTCTGTATACTAACTATAGGGAGGGGGTGGGGGGAAACAGCTATGAGTGGCACTGGCACTGTCTGTATACTAACTATAGGGAGGAGGGTGGGGGGAAACAGCTATGAGTGGCACTGGTACTGTATGTATAGTAATTATAGAGAGGGGGTTGGGGGGAACAGCTATGAGTGGCACTGGCACTGTCTGTATACTAACTATAGGGAGGGGGTGGGGGAAACAGCAATGAGTGGCACTAGTACTGTATGTATACTAACTATAGGGAGGAGGGTGGGGGGGAAACAGCTATGAGTGGCACTGGTACTGTATGTATACTAACTATAGGGAGGAAGGTCTGGGGAAACAGCTATCAGTGGCACTGGTACTGTATGTATACTAACTATAGGGAGGATGGTGGGGGGAAACAGCTATGAGTGGCACTGGTACTGTATGTATACTAAATATATGGAGGAGGGTGGGGGGAAACAGCTATGACTGGCACTGGTACTGTATGTATGCTAACTATAGGGAGGAGGGTGGAGGGGAAACAGCTATGAGTGGCACTGGTACTGTATGTATACTAACTATAGGGAGGAGGGTGGGGAAAACCGCTATGAGTGGCACTGGTACTGTATGTATACTAACTATAGGGAGGAGGGGGGGGGAAACAGCTATGAGTGGCACTGGTACTGTCTGTATACTAACTATAGGGAGGAGGGTGGGGGGAAACAGCTATGAGTGGCACTGGTACTGTATGTATACTAACTATAGGGAGGAGGGTGTGGGGAAACAGCTATGAGTGGCACTGGTACTGTATGTATACTAACTATAGGGAGGGGGGTTGAGGGGGTGGAAACAGCTATGAGTGGCACTGGTACTGTCTGTATACTAACTATAGGGAGGGGGTGGGGGGAAACAGCTATGAGTGGCACAGGTACTGTCTGTATACTAACTATAGGGAGGAGGGTGGGGGGAAACAGCTATGAGTGGCACAGGTGCTGTATGTATACTAACTGAGAGGGGAGGGGCGAAACTAGCTATGAGTGGCACTGGTTGTATACTAACTGAGAGGGGATGGGAGAAACAGCTATGAGTGGCACTGTCTGGATACTAACTATAGGGAGGAGGGTGGGGGGAAACAGCTAGGAGTGGCACTGGTTGTATACTAACTATAGGGACGGGGTGGGGGGAACAGCTATGAGTGGCGCTTGCACTGTCTGTATAATAACTATAAGGATGGGACCCCCATAGGGATCTATAGGGGTGAAGGGCCTGCAATGCTGCAATGAAAAGCATTGAGGGAGTGAGCTGCACAGGGAAACACATGGAGAGGGCTGCACAGGGAGACACATGGAGAGGGTTGCACAGGGAGACACATGAAGGGTGCTTCAAAGGTAGAGAAACAGAAGGGTCTTCAATGTGAGATATGGAGAGGGGCAATGGGAGAGAGATAAAGGTGGCCATAGGAGTGGGACAGAGGGGGAAATGGGCAAGAATAGCCCAGTTTTTCTTTCTTTTTGTTATGGATGACACTATGTATGCCCTTAATTTTAGATCATCAGGGGCACCACTGTTTTTTTTTTGTTTTGTTTTTATTAGAATTTTTTTAATTGTTATTAATAATTGACATTATAAAATGGAAAACATAATAGCACATCATGATCCACAAATATTTCTTACGATAACAGATAGTCCTTCAAGTACACAGTAAAACAGATGTTCTATTAATCCTCCCTATCACACAAGGAGAACATTTACTTAAACAACAATTAGCATTCTATTCAATAATTACATATTAATGTTATATGAATACAGCACTTCAATCCAAAGACTAAACCTTCTTTAAAAGGGTACATCCCCTTCCCCTGTAGCTGATATATACCATTTTGTTAGATGGAAACTCTGTTTCCATCTAAGAAAATCTAAAGACAAGGTTCTTACATATGGCAACCATATGTCAAAGAAGATTTCAGTTAATCCCTCCTTATTTATAGACATGGCTATCCATTCCATATTAAATAAATGTCACTCTAGTTGCTAGTAATGCCAACGTTGGAGTTGATGGTCCAATCCATTTTGAAAGAATCGTCTCTTCGGCTGCTCCTGCGATCTTTGATAGAAGCAATTTATTGCCTTTAGATATATTAGATAAAGCCAATTCATCAAATCTGTCCCAGAACACCAAACTAGGTAGTACTGGTACTTGTATATATAATGTATTCCTAATGTATTGATGAACTTGTGCTCAGAACTCTACTATGCGCGGGCATGTCCAGAGACAATTATATATATCTGCCTTGGGAAGGGGGAAAACCACACTTATAACAATTAGTATTGTCAGTCTGTCCCATTAAGAATTTTATTTTAGGGGTGTAGTATGCCTGATGCAAAATTTTGTAATTCATCTCAGAATATGATGCAGAAATTAATTGTTTGTTTAAGATTTTAGTAGCTTTTACCATTTGTATAAGTGTAATATCTGGAAAATTTTCCTTCCATTTCGCTAATCCCCCTGTAATATTCTCTAACTCTATAAAAGATCTAATATTAGAATAAATCCAGGAGGAAGAATATGGCTCGGCCGGTCTAAGTCTTAAGGCCTTGTCCAGTTTGCATTCTTTGTCCTTCACAGACTATATTTTAAGGGTAGCTTTGAACTTGTAAAAAAGGGAAAATCGGTATGTTTATCCTAGGAAATGTATTTTGTAATTGGGTAATTGTAAGAGATTGAAATGAGCCTCCATCTAGAAATTGGTATAGATATTTTAAATCCTGACACAACCACTTACTAATATGCTGAAAGGACTGCTCCCCACCAAAAATAGATACTGAAGAAGATATCTTCAACAAAGAGCGAACTTGTCTCCAAGCATTACATGTTGTTTTTTAATAATACATTTTCTCTAATCTCTTGTGGAAATAATGAAGAGTGAGTATGAAGCAATTATGTTTTAACAAGACTTCATGCAGTGCTTAGGGGTGCCTTGAAAAAATTAAGGAGACCCTAATGGGTGCCTTGAACTGAAAGTTTGGTAACCACTGCCAAAGCTTTAAAATTCATTTAAATCTATCAAATTTCCTAAAGCACATAGATAGTCAAGTACACTTACTATACTACCACTTTTACATTTCTACTTTGACCAGTGGTTGATGAAGTTACCTGGTGTAACAAAACATGTAAATACTTACATCATTGGCCTGGTCACAGAAATATAACACTGAACATCGAACATTTCAATTTAATTGGTTCTTGGATTTTTCTTGATGATCCATATCTGCACCAGTCTTCTGTCTCTCCTCTGGATAATTAAAGGGCTTTATTCAAGGTCATTCACTCACCACCTACCCTGACAAGCTAATCATGTGGCCATCACTGCCATTGGTTAATTGGTGGGTCCTAGCAGGCCTGGCGATAGGGGGAGACAAAGGGGACAACCATACCAGGCCCTTGAGGATCAGAAGGGCCCCAAGGATCAGGGACAGAAAAAATGGGGAAGCAGCACCTAGTAAAACTTTTTAAACAGCTGCTGTGTTGTGACAGCAGCAGCCCAGCTGAAGCCCCACCCACTGTCACCCATCTCAAGTCAAATACCCGGTCACGCAGAGCCTATTGCTTCTCCTCCTGGGCACATCCCCATGCACCCAGCTCTGGCACCTCACCCACCCTGCTTCATCTTCTCTCCCATCAGCTTTCTTCAACTTCCCTTTCACAGCACCTAGACCCTCTCCTCGCAGCACCCCTGACCACCACTTTCACTGCACCCCCAACAACCCCTCCCAGCATCCCCGACCCCCCCTTCCGCGGCACCACCCAACACCCCCCAACACACACACACACACTCTGGGTCCAACTGGTCCAGCTGGACAAAGCCAAGTGTCCTGACGTTCCACTGCCTCAGCATGAAGGTAAGTGACTATGTTATTGTCATTTTTAACATGTGTAGATGTGTGTGTGTATATGTGTGTATGCGTGCATTTCTCTATCTGTAATAATTGTGTGCGCATGTGTGTGTGTGTGGACCCAGCATGTGTGTTTGGAGGAGGGTCAAGGATGATGGCACTGGGAGGGGGGAGGGTTAGGGTCCCCCGAGATCCAAGTGTACCGGGCACCAAGAATTCTGTTGCCGGCCCTGGGTCCTACCATGTCACATCTATTTGCCCACTTTGGTCTATTTGCCCACTTTGAACTTTTGGATCAATGAGTCTTTCTCCCTAGTAAGAGTATTTATTTGGGTGCACACAGTGCTATTTTTCAGCAGGAACAAGAAGGAACTCTGGGCCTGATTCAGACCCGTTTGCCAGGCTGAAAATGTATCTTTTGTCTGACATATATGCTTTATATTAAGTAGTTATAATTTTAATGAAAGTCTGTATAGTGTTTATATTATCTGAATTTTTTTTATGAACATTCCACTCTCTCAATACTTTTTGATACAATTTAGATTTATATTAGTTTACTTGTAACGCTAGACACATTTGTTTTTTTGCAAGGTTTGGTATACCTTGGCTCTTACCTGAAAGGCACTTTATATTTATACTATTATTATAATAATATACTAATAGTGGGCAGCACTTCAGATCTTAAATAACGGACGAATACAATTGCTACCACTCGCGGTTGTATTTGTCCGTTGTTTAAGATCTGAGTGCTATCCACCGTTTGTATATTGTACTAAGTTTACCACCCAGGCAATGTGTTTTCTTACACTGGAGTGCCGGTTCATTGTCTTCACTATAATTATAATATATATTATTATTATTATTATTATTATTATTATTATTATACATTCACTCCATGCTTTTTTCTTTCAGCATGAGTGACAGAGAATGGTGTCTGAGAGAATGGACTTTGGAGCAGGCAGTTTTTCTAAGGGGAAGTATGGAGTTGTAGAGTTATTAAGAAAAGTAAGGCATGCATTTGGAATGTCCTAGAATGGACACCATACAATCTACTAGCTTAGAAGCTCACTTTCACTATATGAAGTCGTTTTGTTGATTAGAACGTATAGAAGTCTACAAATAAGCTAATTACCATCAAATGGCAGCACAATCATTTTCAAATTGAGAAATTTCTCTATCTCAGCAGGAAACAATGATTTAAATGCACTGCCTACACACAAAGTTATAGATAGATATAAATAGCATATGTTTCTCATTTCTTTCCCCTGCTACCCTTAGGATAATGTGTTCTGGAAATGATTATAGTGAGATGATTGGCTAATTAGGAACCTTCGTTATGGGTTTCTTTTGCTGTTTATAAAGTGTTATCTTATTGTGATTTAATAAGGGAATCAGATCAACACGAAGAGAAGAGTGAGATATAAACATAGCGGAGGCACCATAGAGATGGCATATATTTATGGCCCTTGATGAGACTTTTCTTTTTGTACTACCTCTGATGTGAATCATAGCACAGTGCTAAAGAAAATCGGTTTGAATGGGTTGAAGTGTTATTGGAATAAAAAGTCATGAAAATATATATATATTTATATAGCTCTTTTCCCAATTCATTAGAGGAGATATTCAGAATGGTCACAATTAAAACTGTAGTTTATTGTACTTGTTTATGCCATCAGCATGGATTCAAGAACACATTTGGAATAAGAAGCAGACATAAGACAGAAGTATTATTTTAATGGCTAGCTTACATAATATCAGGACCAAATCAATTGAGTCCTGTCTGATTACTAATGATTACCGTAGGGCGGATGCTATAGCAATATTTATGCAATTGGCCAATTTTTCTTTTAAATCTGGGCATGTCCTGGGCTGCAGTGTGTATGTCCAGCAATGGTGTGACGGCTCTGGTGGCACTGACCTAGATGCTGCATCCTGATTGACAGGTTGCAGCCATTTGGTAGAGGGGAAGGGGTGGGGACATGATACTTTCTCAAAAAAGGGATTGCGTTGACACTGTTTTCAAGATGTGCCAAGGCGAGTGTTTGTGTCTTCCATTGCCGATTTACTGATATCAGCATGTAGATGAGGTGGCCATTCTGAGTAGCCGTAGGCTTGAACAATTGGCCGTTGATGCAACCAATCATGTTCCGATGCTACATCTTCAGATCTGGGATGCCATCAGTGGGCGACTTTCGACTTCAGACGCCTCATGCAGCATTAGCGTATTTTCGCACAGCAACTGCATCCAAAGATCATATATAGCGCACACATACTATGCAGCACTTTACAGAGAATATTTGGCCATTCACACCAGTTTGTACTCCAGTGGAGCTTACAATCTTTGGGCCTGATTCATAGTTGTACCCTTATGCACACAGCTGCCTCATTTGTGCTAATGCTGCAGGAGGTGTCTGAAGGAAAAATATGCCTCCAGCCAGCATCTTAGATTAGATGGCTCCATTTGAAGATGCAGGATCAGATCAATATTGTGACCATCGGTTATGATATTAGCAGCATCAGCCACCTGAGTAAGCCTAAACTTATTCAGAATTGCCACGTCCTGCACGCTTGCAGGGGAAATAAATTTGCATCACCAGACGCAAACACTGGCCTCGGCAATGCCAGAAAATGTGTCCAACATGCCCCCATTTTCTAGGAAAGCAAGCAGCACTGCCCCATCTCTGTCATCAAATGCACGCAGCATGTAAATCATGCTGCAGCTTAAGGGGAACTACAACCGCCATTGCAGTCAGTGATCGGCACATGAACAGTAGAGATATTGTGCATGCACCGATAATTAAACATGAGTTGTATGCAAACCATTGGATTATGAATCAGGCCCTATATTCCCTATCACAGTGGTTTCCAAACTCGATCTATAAGGCACTAACAGTCCAGGTTTGAAGAATATCCATTGTTGAGCAGAGGTGGTTAAATCAAAATGATGATTTCGTAATTAAATCACCAATGTTAAAGCATGTATATGCTTAAAAAATGGACTGTTATGGAGCCTATAGGGCTGAGTATTGGAAACACTGCCCTATCATTTAGACACTCACCCTACAGTTAATTTGTCAGAAACCAATTAACATACTATTGTAGTATGTTTTTGGATTATATGAGGAGAAAAGAACCCACACAAATAGAGGAAGGCAATACAAACACCACATACATAGGTTCCTTGTTCCTTGTAGAATGATTGTTGGAATCAATGCCATGACCTATGTGCTGTGAGGCCGAAATTCTAGCCATTGTGCCACCCTATTTGGCATGCATTCATTGCCAGATTTCAAACTCTCTTTAATAAAGCTTCACAACTTTGAAGCTTGTTTGATTTACCAGCATTGTGACCTGTGAAAAAACCTTTATGTGTGTATAGTTGCTGGGGTAAATATTTGTCTGAGAAGATTCCATGTGATGAGGAGACTGGCAGATTTATGTATTGCCCACTAGGACTGGCAGCAAATGATCCAACAGATGGATAACATAAAAATGTGAGGGCTAATAAATTCCAGGCTTGCCCTTCTCACCAGCATGAGGTTGGCCTAGGGAGTGTCACCCCTCCCCACCTTAGTAACAGCATGCTCACACCCAACCTCGGGAATGTTTGTGCTTGCAAGCAGAATCTTGTCTAATTTGCATTATTATTATTATTATTATTATTATAATCCTTTATTTATATGGCGCCACAAGGGTTCCGCAGCGCCTTACATAGTACATAAACATAGAACACAAACATAGTGCATAAACATAGCACATAAACAGTTGAGCAGAACAAGAAAACAGTGTCATAGCATTGACACAGAAAGCCATGGGAGGTGGAAAAAAAACATCATATACCACATGCAAAACTTTGTACATTTCTTAGGAGTCAATCTGACATTAGGAATTGATTCATTTTATTGCTTCTCTCAGCAAACAGGTTTATGTTAGTGAGACTATTCTGCAATTTTTTTTCCTTTTTGTTTATATGAACTTGATTTGCTTAAGTTTGTCTTTGTATGTCATTATTATTAATTGGTTTGGTTTATACTTTAAGCATTGTGAGCATCTATCTCATTAAAATTAATTTAATAAGATTGGTCTCTGTGATTCTTATTGGATCCATTTTCACTGTGGATTCAGCTAATCATAGCTACACAGTTGTATCTACATATTTGTATTACAGGTTATTATATAGGCAATGATAACTGGGAATTAATTGTAATTGAGCAAGAAGATCGACAACTTCCTACATGGAGTGTGCTCCTTCTAAAACAGCTTCTGTTGTGGCATTATCTGAAAATTATTTGTGAGCAGGAGAGATACTGCTGATTGTAATCCGGTCAATCAATGAACCAGGTGGTTGTTTTTTTATTAACTCTGTGTTAGATAGAGATTTGTGCAGACTCCCATGTTTTTGTTTTGGCTTTAAATCATCGTCAAGTCTTGGTTATGGCAAAACCACCCTCAAGTGTTTTGGTTTGGTTTTGGATTTCTTTAAAAATGTATAAAAACAACTAATTTCATGTTACTTGGACCCTATCTTATTTCCTATTGTATTATTAACATCAATAACATTAATTTCTAGTCAATTTTGACCAAGTCCCAGCACCTGAAATCACAAGGAAGAAATTCAAATGCAATCCAAAATACATGAGATCTGGTTTTTAGAGTTCTGAACTTGACAAGAAGACCTGAGTCTGGACTTGGTTCTACTTGGAATCCCAAAGTGATCTGAGCTGGAACTCAGTTTGACTCAGAACCCCAAAGTTTTGGTGCAATGCAACTTGCTATTTTTTGTTTGCTCCCAACTCAGTATTAACCCTACCATGTTTTCTTGATTTTTGGGCTTTATTATGCTATTTAAAAATGTTGTTTATTTTTATGTACTGTACACTGGGTTTTATATTTTAGTGTATATAAAATTAAAATGTGCTGTACGGTTTTCCTGAAATATGAACACACCCAAACTAAGGGGCAATGAGTCCCAGTTTGAAATCATGTTGGAGTTTCCAATAGAACCAAGACCTGGCTCGGGCCTGCTGTAAGTTAGGAACTCGGATTTAAAAAACTAACTTAATTTTCTATTGCATGTACTGTAAGTAGTTTCGAATGACATGATTTCATCTGTTTTTATACATTTTTTTTAGCAATTTTTATCGATTTTAAAGGAATCCAATGCCGAACCAAAACAGTTAAAGGTTGTTTTGCCAAAACCGAAACCAAAACACGGTGATGAATTAGAACCAAAACCAGAACATGGGGTTTCACACCACACACATCTCTAATTTAAGTATCAAGGTAGTTATTTGTAGCAGTAGCATTAACGTGTGCTGTTTGTTTTAAAATATACATTTTATTCGATAAATGAGAGATGACAGAACAAACTTAGGGGTATATATTAGGGGTGTGCACCGGCAACTTTTCGTGTTTTGTATTTTGGTTTTGGATCTGGATCCTTCTTCGTGTTTTGGATCTGGATTGGTTTTGCCAAAACCACCCTTCCGTGTTTTGGGTTCTGGGTTTTGTGTTTTGGATCTGTATTTTTTTTTAAAAAAAGCATAAAAACAGCTAAAATCACAGAATTTGTGGGTTTTTCTGCTCCTATGCTATTATTAACCTCAATAACCTTAATTTCCACTCATTTCCAGTTTATTCTGAACACCTCACACCTCACAATAGTGTTTTTATGTCCAAAAGGTTGCACCGAGGTAGCTGGATGACTATGCTAAGCGACATGAGTGGGCGGCACAAACACATGGTCCATCTAGGAGTGACACTGCAGTGGCAGACAGGATGGCAGTTTGAAAAACTAGGCCCCAAACAGTACATAATTCAAACAAAAAAAAGAGGTGCAAGATGGAATTGTCCTTGGGCCCTTCCACCCACCCTTATGTTGTATAAACAGGACATGCACACTTTGACAAACCAAACATTTCAGCGGCAGGGTCTGCCACACGACTGTAGCTGAAATGATTGGTTCGTTTGGGCCCCCACAAAACAAGCTGGCAATTAATCTGTCCCTGCACAAACTGGCTCTACGGAGGCAAGATGTCATCCTCATCTTCCTCATCCACCGATTCCTCACCCTCTTCAGTGTTGTGTACAACCTCATCCTCACAGAGTACTAATTTGTCCCCACTGGAATCCACAACCACAGGTCCCTCTGTACGTTCTGGAGTTGATAATTCATTTTATGAACATCATCTTTTCCACATTTTGTGGAAGCAACCTCCTACACCTTTCGCTGACAAGGTTCCCGGCTGCACTAAACACTCTTTCGGAGTACACACTGGAGGGGGGGCAACTCAGGTAAAATAGAGCCAGTTTGTACAGGGACCTCCAAATTGCCTCTTTTTCCTGCCAGTACAGGTACGGACTGTCTGAAATGCCTACTTGGATGCTGTCACCGATGTAATCCTTTAACAGACAGACGCATGCTTGTCGCTGCTGCTTTGAGGATGCAGGTGCGGCTACTGCGCATACATTTCACACACAAACACAGAAAAAAAGAAGATTAATTTATTTTGTTGGAGCGCACTTTGGGGGTAACACCGCCCTTTAACAGACAGACGCACACTTGTCGCTGCTGATTTGAGGATGCAGGTGCGGCTACAGCCCACACAATTCACAAAGACAGAAAAAAAAAGAAGAATTGTTTATTTTTTGTGGAACGCACTTTGAGGGTTACACCACCCTTTAACAGACAGATGCACTCTTGTCGCTGCTTTGAGGATGCAGGTGTTGCTACTGCGCATACATTTCACACACAAACACAGAAAAAAAGAAGATTATTTTATTTTGTTGGAGCGCACTTTGGGGGTAACACCACCCTTTTTACAGACAGACGCACACTTGTCACTGCTGTTTTGAGGACAGTATCATATGCAGTGACAGTAGACTTGTCAGAAATTGTTGGCACGTCCTTCAGTCCGGACCAGATGTCCAAACCGGCCCTTGACTTATGACACAGGCGCACGCTTGGCGCTGCTACTGTGTTGATGCACGTGCGGCTACATCGCACACAAGTCACAAACACAGAAATTTTATTTTATTTTTTTGGAGCACTTTGGGGGTTACACCACCCTTTAACAGACTTATGGGACACAGGCGCACGCTTGGCACTGCTGCTTTGTTGATGCATGTGCAGCTACAGTGCACACAATTCACAAAGACAGAAAAAAAATAATTTTTTATTGTTTGTGGAGCGCACTTTGAGGGTTACACCACCCTTTAACAGACAGACGCACACTTTTCGCTGCTCCTTTGTTGATGCACGTGCAGCTACAGTGCACACAATTCACAAAGACAGAAAAAAAAGAATTTTTTATTGTTTGTGGAGCGCACTTTGAGGGTTACACCACCCTTTAACAGACAGATGCACACTTTTCGCTGCTGCTTTGAGGATGCAGGTGCGGCTACAGCCCACACAATTCTCAAAGACAGAAAAAAAAGAAGAATTTTTTTATTGTTTGTGGAGCGCACTTTGAGGGTTACACCACCCTTTAACAGACAGACGCACGCTTGTCGCTGCTGCTTTGAGGATGCAGGTGCGGCTACAGCCCACACAATTCACAAAGACAGAAAAAAAAGAAGAATTTTTATATTGTTTGTGGAGCGCACTTTGAGGGTTACACCACCCTTTAACAGACAGACGAACGCTTGTCGCTGCTGCTTTGAGGATGCAGGTGCGGCTACAGCCCACACAATTCACAAAGACAGAAAATAAGAAGTTTTTTTTATTGTTTGTTTAACGCACTTTGAGGGTTACACCACCCTTTAACAGACAGACGCACGCTTGTCGCTGCTGCTTTGAGGATGCAGGTGCAGCTACAGCCCACACAATTCACAAAGACAGAAAAAAAAGAAGAATTTTTTTATTGTTTGTGGAGCGCACTTTGAGGGTTACACCATCCTTTAACAGACAGACGCACGCTTGCCGCTGCTGCTTTGAGGATGCAGGTGGAATCTAGAAGGGATTTGGAACCGGGGACACACTACCTCCATCAATTGTCTAAATCCCACTGCACTAATGGCGGATACCAGATGCATGTCTAACACCAACATAGCATCCAAGGCCTCAGTTATACGTTTTGCTTCAGGATGACTGCTGTCGTACTTCATCCTCCTTGCTAAGGACTGTTGGAGGGTCAATTGTTTAGTAAAAGTAGTGGTGTTCCTACTTCCTCTCTTGGATGATGAACAACTCCCAGCAGCAGCAACAGCACTAGGAGGAAGTGGTTCTTGATCTTTCCCTATTTTATTTTTATCGGAGAAAGTTTGGTCCTCCATTTATGTTATATTGATATATACGTGCGGCTAAGGCGCACACAAACACAGAAAATAATTTTTTATTTTTGTTGGAGACTAGTGCACTTTGTGGGTTACACCACCCTTTAAAAAATGAGCCAGCCGGCCCTTTACTTATGGGACACAGGCGCACGCTTGGCGCTGCTCCTTTGTTGATGCATGTGCAACCACAGTGCACACAATTCACAATCACAGACATTTTTTGTTTATTTTGTTTGGAGTGCCCTTTGGGGGTTACAGCACCCTTTAACGGACAAGCCAGCTGGCCCTTTATTTATGGGACACAGGCGCACGCTTGGCACTACTTTGTTTATGCACGTGCGGCTACTGCGCACACAATTCACAAACACAGAAAATATTTTTTTATTTTGTTTGGAGTGTACTTTGGGGGTTACAGCACCCTTTAATGGTCAAGCCACCCGGCCCTTTACTTTTGACACAGGCACGCGCTTGGCATTACTTTGTTGTTGCACGTGCGGCTACTACGCACACAATTCACAAACACAGAAAATATTTTTTTATTTTGTTTGGAGTGTACTTTGGGGGTTACAGCACCGGACAAGCCAGCTGGCCCTTTACGTTTGGGACACAGGCACACGCTTGGCGCTGCTCCTTTGTTGATGCAGGTGCAGCCACAGTGCACACAATTCACAAACACAGAAAATAATTTTTTTATCTTTGTTGGAGACTAGTGCACTTTGTGAGTTACACCACCCTTTAAGAAATGAGCCAGCCGGTCCTTTACTTATGGGACACAGGCGCACACTTGGCGCTGCTCCTTTGTTGATGCACGTGCAGCCACAGTGCACACAATTCACAAACACAGAACATTTTTTTTTATTTTGTTTGGAGTGCCCTTTGGGGGTTACAGCACCCTTTAACAGACAAGCCAGCCGGCCCTCTATTTGTGGGACACAGGCGCACGCTTGGCACTACTTTGTTGATGCACGTGCGGCTACTGCGCACACAATTCACAAACACAGAAAATATTTTTTTATTTTGTTTGGAGTGTACTTTGGGGGTTACAGCACCCTTTATGGACAAGCCAGCCGGCCCTTTACTTATGGGACACAGGCGCACGCTTGGCGCTGCTCCTTTGTTAATGCACGTGCAGCCACAGTGCACACAATTCACAAACACAGAAATTTTTATTTTTTTTGCACTTGGGGGGAGCACCCCTGATGGACAGAGCTCCCCCTGGACAACATTACAGCACCCTTTTAGGACTGGGACACTGCACAGGACTTTGGAGTGGACACAGCCCCTATGGACAACTGACTGCACAACACAGTCCAGCCAGCCCCTATGGACTTTGAAGGAGTGGAAACAGCCCCTATGGACAACAGCAGCACAGTACAGCAAAAGCACAACACTACACTGCACTACACTACACTACACAGCCCAGCCAGCCCTAACTCCCACCCTCCCTCTTCACTGTCCACAGCCGAGTGAGAAAATGGCGCAGACGCGGGTACCTTATATAGAATCTAAAACCCGCGAGACCCGGAAGGCGAGATGATGACGTTTTGCCTCGATTTCAGATCCGAGTCAGGCGGTAAAAGTCGAACCTGACTCGGATCGGCCTCTGATCGGCGGGGCTCGGGTGGGTTCGGATTTCAGAAATCCGAACCTGCTCACCCCTAGTATATATTAAATTTAAATTGACTAAAGTAAGAGTTTTTAGAAGTGGAGATGTTGCCCATAGCAACCAATCAGATTCTACTTAACATTTAACTAGCACCTTCTAGAAGTTAATAGTTGCTATGGGCAACATCTTCATTTCTAAAAACTTTCACTTTAGGAAATTTACCCCTTACAATGAGGTCTACATAAAACATCAACACAGATAGTAAAACATAAGCAAACATATACTGTACCATGCCTAGCAAAATGAGCTAGACAGTGTTTGTCCAAAAGAGTGAACATAGGGCCTAATTCAGAGATGGATGCTAATGCAATTTTCACGCAGATCGAGTGATTGTTTGCCATTGTGCATGCGTAATGCTCGGCACTGCGTGTGCTGTTATCACATTGTAATCACATACGCACAGAAGAATCCATGGCTAAGCGAGTGACAGACTGCCAGCATTTGGGGGTGGTAATGGGGAGTGGTCACAAACACGCAGACGTGCCTATGCCTTTAAACACCATTACACGGGCGTGCATAAATTAGCCACTGCAATTACATACACAGCTCTGCATGTCAGAAGAGCACCAAGACCTACCGCAAGGGTAAGATGGCCGCCGATGTGCTTCGATGTTACTGATGTTTACGTACTGTAGGTATGTGTCGTCGAATGCAGGTAAGAAGGCAGCAGTGGAAGTCTTTATGCTCAGGTGATCTTTGCTGACATTAGTATATGTTCGCAGCTGCTTTGAGTATGAAAATGCAGTTGCGATCACATTAGCGTCTGTCTCTGATCAGACCCATTATCAAAATCACCAAAGGTTAAAGGGAAAGAATTATAAAATCATCAGCTCATCCAATTGTAAAACAAGTAAAAAGAGAAAGACATTAGGGGGTAAATTTACTAAAGTGAGCGTTTTTAGAAGTGAGTTTTAAAAGAGATGTTGCCCCTAGCAACCAATCAGATTCTACTGTACTTAACATTTACTTCTAGAAGATAATAGCTAGAATCTGATTGGTTGCTATGGATAACATCTCTTTTAAAACTCACTTCTAAAAACTCTCACTTTAGTAAATTTATCCCTAGGTGTGCTGTTTTTTAATTCACTCTTTTTTTTTAATAAAACTGCTGTACCTTGTTGCTGTAACTCCTTGCTTGCTGTAACCTGTTACTTGCTGTAACTCCTCCTACTGTACAGTACCTATGCTTTTTTTATTTAACCTTGCTTACCACCGATATATCTAGGGATAATGATGTCTGAAGTCTAGCCCTGATTCAGAGCCGGACGCTCTGACAGAGCATTCGCTCTGAATCAGGGCCACCCACAGCTATAGTGAGCAGCCAAAATGATGATCGCGATGGTCAAGACCATCGTGACCAGCGGGCTTGCGACGAGACCCTTGCGGTAGGGTCTCGCTGCCGCAAGCCCTGGAGTGCTTTTGGCCAAAGCACTCCCACTGACATCACTAGTGTTTTGTCAATGGGGCCGGCCACAGACGGTAGGCATTCATGGGAATGATTCCGTCTGGGCAGCCACGGCCCCGGCACGCCCACCAAAGGGGGCGTGCTGTCAATCACCATCGACAGCATGCCCCCTTTGGTGCAAGACCCCTAACGACAGCTTGGCCGTCGTCATTCGAGTCTCGCGCATGTGCACGATGGAGCCGCCTCCGTCGTGCGCATGTGCACTTGGGCAGCATCGACCCGCTTGCGTGCGCTCAGCGCTCGCGAGTGAGTCTGAATTAGGCCCACTGTCTGCTTTTGTGTTGGGTCTACTTACATTTGTTTTTTCAGGGCTACTTTAAGTTTCCAATCTGTCCCTGTCCACAAATGACCAAGTTATTCTTTACAGTTATTTGGATGGCGTATCCTGGTTGCACTATGAAAGTGATTTTACCACTTTAAGAGCCTGATTCTGATTCGCACACAATACCAATGCTGATGGAGTTGAACGATTTCTTTTGCTACTGCACAAAATTCCCTAAAAACTGATACAGCTTCTGGATCCTACTCTGCGTATGCACAGAGGATCAGTTGCAGTTGAGACACATGGTATCAGAAATGTATAGATCATTCGTGTGTTGTGACTAGGAGATGGCTATTCAGACACACAAAGATGTACCGTGGGCGTGATATTGTGTTATAGTGTCACAGGCATGTGTCTGGTTGCAAACTCAGAAACTTATTCGATCACATTGGAGGCATACTCAGATGGAGAATCTGCACCTAGCATGGGGCTATCGCAAGTCTCAATGATGTGAGCGATGTTTGGGTCTAATGACGCATAAAGTAGTATTACAGCATCTAAATACATTCATAGTGGGTGTCCCACCACTTGCACATTCAGGGCCTCATTTATCAATGAGTTTTATCATACAAAAGGAGTTTTAAAACTTGTTCCGTATGATAAATGGTGCTCAAGCCAATCAGCTTGCAATTGTCATTTTTCAAACAGATGGCAGATGTGAGCTAATTGGCTGGAGCACCATTATCATATGTAACAAGTTTTAGAGCTTGTTTCATATGCTAAAACTCATTGATAAATGAGCCCCTCAGTCTTATGCTTGCACACCAGGGTAAGGGCCAATAATAGCATAAGCATAAAGTCATAGACAAAACTACGGTAAGTGGCTGCAGCAGCAAATCAGAATCAGCCCCTAAATGGGCTTCTAGGAGTGAAAAGAGAACATTTTGAGAGACATTACTGGTGGTTTATCAGTTGTTCTCAGAGGGCCTGATTCACTACGGATCACTATTGTGATCGCTGCTCCAATTACGCACCCAGGTATGCTGTGAAAATATGCTAATGACTGCAATTGCAAAGCTAGTATAAAGATGCCCAAAGCCAGCATAGAGATGCCCACTACCACACATACATAATAACATCAGTACAATTACAACTGGTCTGACCTTACTCAGAAATTGCTAACCTCGTCACCTGTAGTGAGTACGCAAGCTGCGTATGCCATCGCAGTGGCAAATTTTTGCATACCCAAGTAACGGCGTTCAAAAGGACAGGCACGCCTGCATTTTTCCGACCAGTCCCCTGTCACCACCCCCAAACGCTGACCTGATGTCACTCACTCTGAGATGACTTTGTATCTGCATTAGGTGATCACAGAGTGATGGCAATGATAACTCACGTGCGTGCACTGCGGTGCATACGCATGCTCAGTACGCACCATCGACCAATCTGCGTATGTGGTGATCCATGCTGAATCAGGCCCAGAGTCTTCCTACCATACTACTTGATTTGATTGTGCTCTGAGCATATGGTGACTGGAGCTCAGGGCCTGATTCAGAGCCGGACGCTCTGACAGAGCGCTCGCTCTGAATCAGGGCCGGCCTTCTCTCTTTTTAGAACGGCCTCCTGGCCGCTCGCATAGCTGTGGGTGACCACACACAGCTATAGCGAGCGGCCAGGAAGATGGTTGCGATGGTCAAGACCATCGCGACCATCGGGCTTGCAACAAGACCCTTGTGGTAGGGTCTCGTTACACCAATCCCTAGAGTGCTTTCGGCTCTAACAGAGCCGAAAGCACTCCCACTGACATCACTTGTGATGTCAGTGAGGCCGGCCCCAGACGGTAGGCGTTCCCATGGGAACGCTTCCGTTTGGGCAGCCACTCCCTCGGCCTGCTCACCAAAGGGGGTGTGCTGTCACTCAACATTGACAGCACGCCCCCTTTGGTACGAGACCCGGAGCGACAGTTTCGCGCATGCGAGTCTGAATCAGGCCCTCAGTCTACATTAAAATGTACAAATGTGACAGATGCCTGCCAACTTCATATATTGTAATTTAAATTGCAGTATGAGCACTGTAGTGCCCCCCACTGTCACTATGATGGTAGGGTATATTATTTTGCCATATAATGATGAAAAGATAAAAGATAAAACAACAGTTTGTCACTTTATGTAAAATATGTTGGTGATACATGAGAACTATTCCAAAAATATTAATTTCCAAGCATTTTGAAGTGTAGGGCAAAGCTTATTCACCAACGAAAACACCTATTTTCACCACTATCGGGGCTTCTCACTAGATATAAATATACCACTTTGTCAAGTACAATGTCTCGATACAAGTAGCACGATGTCAAGGTGGGAATTTCTGCCTGGTATTTCAGCTGCTGCTCTGTGCCATTTACAGCTAACTTCAGTACACTCCACCAGTCAGCACATCATCTTTTCTAGATGAAATTGAGCATGAGATCAATTGCAATATTATGACTATGCAGCTGTCATCACGTTTAGGCTGTATACTTGCAGACCTTTGCCTTCAAAAGTATTACATTGTTGATTTCTACAAGAAATATTCCTGATAGTCTGCACTCGAAACAAACTTTTACCTTTCAATTTTTACCTAGACAACAATACATATGTAAATTATCTGTGTCTTGGTATTGTTTTAAAAAAAGCTATATTTTCCCAAAGAAACAATTTACATAAGCCAGAGCATTGACTTATCCATATAACGTATTTCCAAACATTTCATTCATGCAAATGCTGACACTGAGGGCATGATTCAGAGATATCCCTTGTCCTGATTTTTACACAGTTGAGTGATTATTAGTTATGCAGCACACATATTTGCGATTGACAGAAAGGGACCATTTGGGGGAGGAAACGGGGGAGTAGCCAGCAAAAAGCAGGCAGGCCAGTGCTGTTTTGGGGGTGGCTCGCAGCAGACATCTGCAATTCCCAACACACATAAGATGGCTCCTGTTTCTCAGTTCAGGCGCCCATACTGGGTGACCATAGGGTTACTCACATGGGCAGTCATCGGACTATCTGTGTATGGGTTGCAAATGTGAATGCAGTTGTGGTAATGTTTGCGATGGCAACGGTGGGCATCTTAGTACTGTTAGGGAAGAGTGCTATATTGCAAATAATCACTCCTCTGCAACATACGAAATCACAGCTGCGATTGCAACATCGTACATCTTTGAATCAGGTCCCGAGCACACACTTCTTATGAGCAGTGCCAGAAAAGGGGGCATGGTCGGTTACACAAAAACTCTCTCCACCCCCCCCCACCTAAAACACCTCTACATTGTCATAAACAGCTAGCAAATGGCTGATGTGAAAATACATAACAATATACCAGGTAGTCAACAGTTGATTCCAGGACACTGTCCTGCCTAAATCTACATAGCTAGGATGTATTGAACAATGCTGACAAAGAAACATAAAAACTTTGCCCATCTAGTCTGCCCTTTTTTTAACCTTTGGTAACGTCAACCCTATATGACCCTTAGTTCTTTGAATGATATCCTTATGTCTATCCCATGCATGTTTAAATTGCACTACTGTGTTAGATTCTACCACCTCTGATGGGAGGCTATTCCACTTGTCCACTACCCTTTCTGTGAAGTAATTTTTCCTCAAATTTCCTTTGAATCTCCCTCCAGTTTCAGTGCATGTCCTCGTGTTCTAGTACTACTCTTCCTATAGAAGAATGTCTCCCTCCTGTACCCTGTTAAAACCCTTATTTATTTGAAAGTTTCTATCATGTCCCCCCTTTCCATTCTCTGTTCCAAACTGTACATATTAAGATCCTTTAGTCTTTTCTTGTAAGTTTTGTGATGTTGATAATTACTTGCCTCTTCCTTGCTTCCATTTTTGTACAATGGGACTAGATTAGCTCTATTCCAGTCCTCTGCAATTACTCCTGTAGCTTGTGACTGGTTGACTAATTCTGTTAATGGTGTTACCAGCACCCCTTTAAGCTTTATTAGTATCCTTGAATGTATCCCATACTGAGCAAAAATAATTCTTTAGATGTTCTGCTATGGCCTTGTCTCCCTCCACCAGAATCTCACTGTCTGTCTTTAGTCTTATTATTCCCCCATTTCATTTTCTCCTTTCACTTATATACTTAAAAAAATTGCTCCTTCTCCCTACTGACTGGGCCATTTTCTCTTGAGCTTGTGCCTTTGCAGATCTGATTGGCCTCCTTCCGTCTGACAAGATACACCGCTTTGTCTTAATTTTTTTGAGTCTGCTTATAGGGCCTGATTCAGAGCTGCTCGTAAGCAGCCACTCGTTCGCTCTGAGCGATGTTCGCACAACTGTGCATGCGTATGGTTCGCAATGCGCATGCGCAAACCAGTCATTGTGGTCGGAAATCGTGCGCTCGTAAAACAACGAGGGGCTGCTAATTTGATTGATGTACCGTTTGTGGGTGGTAACAGGGGAAGGTGCTTGAAAACGGGGGAGTGAAGATCCGAACGCAGGCGTGCCTAACGGCTCAAAACGGCGTTTAATGGGAGTGCATAATTAGTAAAGGAGCATCATCGACCACATCACTTGCTTGTCTTTTAGCCTGAACTGCTCGCAGTGATAGCGGGAAGTAAACCCTACCACAAGCACTGCGAGCAGTTCAGATGCCTTTCGATGTTCCCGATTAATCTAATAAATAATGGAGATGACATGTGATGTGAACGGCAAAGGGGCGTCTTTACAAAATAGCGAGCGCATTTTTTGGACGCTCGCTCAGACTTAGAGGCATCAACACACCGCAAAGAGCGAGCACTCAATTTAAATATCCGGCCCCTTTTTAAGAACGAGCGTCCTCAAATAGCGTCTGGGTCTGAATCAGGCCCATATTTCCTAAATGCAATTTTTTTTGATTTCACACCAGTTGATACTTCTTTTGTAAACCATACTGGCTTCCTTTTCCATGTGCTTTTCCTAACCCTTTTGATACAAAGATCTGTTGCTTTTAGTATTGCACTTTTTAATTTTTCCCACCTCTTCTACACTCCTTCCAAGTTCATCCAATCTGCCAATGAATCGCTTACACTTCTCCCCATCTCTGCAAAGTCAGCCTTCCTAAAATCTAACGCTTTTTTTTGTGGCATAAGTTGGTCCCTGGGCCTCATTCAGAGGCGGTCGGAGGATGCAAGCGGTCGCTCAGAAACTGGGCGGCCGCTTGCATCCTGACCGCCCGCCTCTGTTGCGGTCGTTAGGCTGTGGGTTAACACCCACAGCTCTAAATACCGCTCCGGTGATGGTCGCGATGGTCAGAGACCATCGCGACCATCGGGGCTTACGACGAGACCCTAGGGTAGGGTCTCCCTTGTCGTAAGCCCCGGAGAGCTTCTGGCTCTGTCTGAGCCGGAAGCTCTCCACTGACATCACTAGTGATGTCAGTGGGGCCTCCCCCAAACGGTAGGTGTTCCCATGGGAACGCCTCCGTTTGGGCTGCCACCCCCCCGGCCCGCCTTCCAAATGGGGCGAGCTGTCATTCAACATCGATAGCTCGCCCCCTTTGGATCGAGACCCGCTACAACCGGCGCTGTCGGTAGTAGCGGGTCTCACGCATGCGCACGCCGGCGCCGTCGTGTGCATGCTCTGTTGGGGGCCATCGACCCGGTCCGAGCGCATCGGCGCTAACGACCGGGTCTGAATGACCCCCATATTCTTTTGGGCCTGATTCTGAGATTTACGCAATGCCAGGATTTCTGCAGATCGAGCATTGGCATGCACGAATGCCGAATGTACAGAGATTGTGTTGAGATTACTCTCAAAAAGAGGATTCAATTGCAAAGTGAGTGACAGGTAGTCAGTGTTTGGGGGAGGAAATGTGGAGGTGGTTATAAAATGCAGACATGTCTGACCTTTTAGATGCCATTTCATGGGCGTGCATAAATTAGCCATTGTTATCTCCTTTGCAGCATGAAAGCTCACTGTGTGTTAGGAGCAGTGGTGTAACCACTGAGTGGCACTGCTGGGGACATTGCAAAAGGGGCACTATTGGGGAACTGCATGAGGGACACTACTTGAGGTACTGCATAAGGGGCACTGCATAAGGGACACTACTGGAGGTACTGCATAATGGGCACTACTACTGGGGGCATTGCATAATGGGCAATACTACAGTGGGCATTACATAAGGGGCACCCCTATTAAGGGCATTGAATAAGGTGCACTACTACTAGGGACATTCCATAAGGGGCACTCCTACTGGGGGCATTAAGGTGCATGTGGAATGGAAAAGAATGTTCCCAGAGTGAAGAGAAATGGTGGCGTGTCATGTTGACATGCCCCCATTTTGTCAGTGGCCACACCCCATGTGGTATATGGTCATGCCCCATGTGGTATGTGGTTATGCCCATTTTTTGGCGTGCACACACAGTTGTGGGGGGCATCATTGTTCATCTTGCCCTGGGCACCAAAGACCCTAATTACACCACTGGTCAGGCGAGCCGCAGTGTTTGAGACAGTGAAGACTTGACTTACAAGCTGCATGACTTCCCCGATATGCATCAATATTACTGATGTTTATGCTGTTGCATGTCGTCGGATGGATATGAGAACTCAGCAGTGGGCGCTCCTATGCTTGACTAAGCTTTGAAAGGCATTAGCGTACGTGAGAGATAGCAGTTGTGATTGCATTAGCGTACATATTGGAATCAGGCCCTATGATTAAATCAAGGATGGAGCTTATGCAGCGGTATAAGCATCTTTAATTACACAGATGAGGATAGCGCTATGACCATCACACTTTTCGCCGTGCTATTGTCAGTGAGATAATCATAACTTTGAATATGTCTAAATCCTTTATTCAATTGTGATAAGCATCAATCAGAAATCAACATGTTTATTGTTATAATTCTGACATGGTATAAATGCTCTAAGTGGCATGTTAACCATGTCAACATCTTGAAACTAGCATTACAGCACTAATATAGGGGCTGAATCAGATATGTACATAAACTAGGGATGAGCGGGTTCAGATTTCTGAAATCCAAACCCCCCCCGAGCCCCCCTGAGATGAGTCGGTAACCGAGTCCGGCTTGGGTTTTCCCGCCTGACTCGGATATCAAATTGAGGCAAAACGTCATCATCCCGCCTTCCGGGTCTTGCGGGTTTTGGATTCTTTAAAAGGTCTGCACCATTTTTCACTCCGACTGTGGTCAGTGAAAAGGGAGGGTGGGAGCTAGGGCTGGCTGGGCTGTGTTGTGCTGCTGTTGTCCATAGGGGCTGTGTCCACAGTCCATAGGGGCTGACTGGGCTGTGTTTTGCTGCTGTTGTCCATAGGGGCTGGCTGGGCTGTGTTGGGCTGCTGTCATAGGTGCTGGCTGGGCTGTGTTGTGCAGTCAGTTGTCCATAGGGGCTGTGTCCACTCCAGTCTATAGGGGCTGGCTGGACTGTGTTGTGCAGTGTCCCATAAAGACTGTAGTCCTAAAGGGGTGCTGTAGTGTTGTCCAGAGGGTGATCTGTCCATCAGGGGTGCTCCCCCAAAGTGCACTCCAAAAAAAAATTAAAACATTTTTTTTCTGTTTGTGAATTGTGTGCTCAGTAGCTGCACGTGCATCAACAAAGTAGCGCCAAGCGTGCACCTGTGTCATAAATTAAGGTCTGGGTGGCTTGTCCGTTAAAGGGTGCTGTAACCCCCAAAGTGCACTCCAAAAAAAAAATTCTGTTTGTGAATTGTGTGCGCAGTAGCCGCACGTGCATCAACAAAGTAGTGCCAAGTGTGCGCCTGTGTCATAAGTAAAGGGCCAGCTGGCTCATCTGTTAAAGGGTGGTGTAACCCCCAAAGTGCACTCCAAACAAACAACAAAATTATTTTGTCTGTGTTTGTGAATTGTGTGTGCTGTAGGCGCACGTGCATCAACAAAGTAGAGCCAAGCGTGCGCCTGTGTCATAAATCAAGGGCCACCTGGCTTGTTCGTTAAAGGGTGCTGTAACCCCCAAAGTGCACTCCAAAAAAAAAAATATATTTTTTCTGTTTGTGAATTGTGTGTGCAGTAGCCGCACGTGCACCAACAAAGTACTGTAGCGCCAAGTGTGCGCCTGTGTTATATATCAAGGGCCGGCTGGCTTGACCATTAAAGGGCGCTGTAACCCCCAAAGTGCACTCCAAACAAAATAAAAAATTTTTTTTTCTGTGTTTGTGAATTGTGTGCACTGTGGTTGCACGAGCATCAACAAAGGAGCAGCGCCAAGCGTGTGCCTGTGTCCCATAAGTAAAGAGCCGGCTGGCTCATCTCTTAAAGGGTGGTGTAACCCCCAAAGTGCACTCCAACAAAAATAAAAAATTATTTTCTGTGTTTGTGAATTGTGTGTGCAGTAGGTTGCACGTGTATCAACAAAGGAGCAGCGCCAAGCATGCGTCTGTGTCCCATAAGTAAAGGGCCGGCTGGCTTATCATTTAAAGTGTGCTGTAACCCCCAAAGTGCACTTCAACATTTTTTTTTAATTTTCCTTTTCTGTGTTTGTGTGCGGCTTTGCCGCTAGTATATATCAATATAACATAAATGGAGGACCAAACTTTGTCCCCTAAAAATAAAATAGGGAAAGATCAAGAACCACTTCCTCCTAGTGCTGAAGCTGCTGCCACTAGTCATGACATAGACGATAAAATGCCATCAACGTCATCTGCCAAGGTCGATGTCCAATGTCATAGTAGAGGGCATATAAAATCCCAAATGACAAAGTTCAGGAAAATGACATTAAAAAAACATTTAAATAATCTGAGGAGAAACGTAAACTTGCCAATATGCCATTTACAACATGGAGTGGCAATGATCGGCTAAGGTCTTTCCATATGTTCATGACTAGTGGTTCAGCTTCACATGATGATGGAAGCCCTCCTCTCGCTACAAAAATCAAATGAGCTAAGCTGGCAAAAGCACAGCAAAGAACTGTGCATTCTAAGAAGATATCACAAATCTCCAAGGAGAGTCCAAGTGTGGTGGCAGTTGCGATGCCTGACCTTCCCAACACTGGATGGGAAGAGGTGGCTCTTTCCACCATTTGCACGCCCCCTGCAAGTGCTGAAAGGAGCACCCACAGTCCACTTGCTGATATGCAAATTGAAGATGTCACTGTTGAAGTACAACAGGATGAGGATACGTGTGTAGCTGGCGCTGAGAAGGAAGTTGTCGATGAGGATTCTGATGGTGATGTGGTTTGTTTAAGTCAGGCTCCGGGGGAGACAGTTGTTGTCTGTGGGATGAAAAAGCCCATCACGGTCATGCCTGGGCAGAAGAACAAACATTCCACCTCTGGTCTGGCAACATTTCTATCCAAATCCGGACAACAACTGTCTTACCATATGTACCATATGTAAAGGTGAAATAAGTAGGGGTAGGGACGTTAACCATCTAGGAACATCCTCCCTTATACGTCACCTGCAGCGCATTCATAAAAAGTTACTGTCAAGTTCAGAAACTTTGGCTAAGACCGTAAGCAGTCCAAGGATATCTAAATCCCTTTTTCCTGTTGTATCCAAGTGCCTGCAAACCACACCGTCAACTTCCTCCTCATCAATTTCCTCCTTAGTCAGGATCGGAAGTAGTCCTGCAGGCCATGTCACTGGCAAGACTGACTTTCCTATCCTGGATTCCTCCGGAGGATCCTGCATTGCTACACCTACTGCTGCCGCTGCTGCTGTTGATGCTGGGTGTCACTCACCATCCCTGAGAGGAAGTAGGAACACCACTACTTTTACTAAACAATTGACCCTCCAACAGTCCTTAGCGAGGAGGATGAAGTACGACAGCAGTCATACTGAAGCAAAACATATAACTGAGGCCTTCACTGCTATTTTGGTGTTAGACGTGCGTCCGGTATCCACCATTAGTGCAGTGGGATTTAGACAATTGATGGAGGTAGTGTGTCCCCGGTTCCAAATCCCATCTAGATTCCACTTCACTAGGCAGGCGATACCAAGACTGTACAGAAACGTCAGAAAAAGTGTCCTCAGTGTCCTAAAAAATGCAGTTGTACCCAATGTCCACTTAACCACAGACATGTGGACAAGTGGTACAGGGTAGACTAAGGACTATATGACTGTGACAGCCCACTGGGTAGATGTATCACCTTAGGCAGCAACAACTGCAGCGTCACCAGTAGCAGCATCTCAGAAACACCAGCTCGTTCCAAGACAGGCTACGCTGTGTATCACCGGTTTCAGTAAGAGTCACACTGCCGACAACTTCTTAGAGAAACTGAGGGAAATCATCGCCCAGTGGCTTACCCCACTTAGACTCTCCTGGGGATTTCTAATATCTGACAATGCCACCAATATTGTGCGGGCATTACATCTGGGCAAATTCCAGCACGTCCCATGTTTTGCTCACACAATAAATTTGGTGGTGCCGAATTTTCTGAAAAATGAATGACTTTCGTCATTCAGCGACTGCGTGCCGAAGACTGGAGCACCAGCAAACACTCTTGAATCTGCCCCGCCATCACCTGAAGTAAGAGGTTGTGACGCGGTGCAACTCAACCCTCTATATGTTTCAGAGGATGGAGGAGCAGCAAAAGGCCATTCAAGCCTATACATCCACCTATGACATAGGCAAAGGAGGGGGTATGCACTTGACTCAAGCGCAGTGGAGAATGATTTCCGTGTTGTGCAAGGTTCTCCAGCCCTTCGAACTTGCCACACGTGAAGTCAGTTCAGACACTGCCAGCTTGAGTCAGGTCATCCCCTCATCAGGCTTTTGCAGAAGCAGCTAGGGGAAAGTGAAGAAGGAGCTAAGACAGAGCGATTCTGCTCAGCATGTGGGACTTGTGGATGAAGCCCTTCATTCGCTTTGCCAGGATTCCAGGGTGGTCAATCTGTTGAAATCAGACCACTACATTTTTGCCACCGTGCTCGAGCCTAGGTTTAAAGCCTATGTGGTGTTTCTCTTTCCGGCCGACACAAGCCTGCAGAGGTGCAAAGACCTGCTGGTGAAAACACTGTCAGCTGAAGTGGAACGTGACACATCAACAGCTCCTTCTTCATTTTCTCCTGCAACTGGGGCTGCCAGGAAACAACTAAGCAACCCGCTGGCGGTGATGCAGGGCAGGCAGGTCCAAGTTTGGACATCTGGTCCGGACTGAAGGACCTGGCAACAATTTCTGACATGTCTACTGTTACAGCATATGCCCTGGCGCTGAAATGATTGGTTTGTTAAAGTGTGCATGTCCTGTTTATGCAACATAAGGGTGGGTGGGAGGGCCGAAGGACAATTCCATCTTGCACCTCTTTTTTTTCTTTGCATTATGTACTGTTTGGGGCCTAGTTTTTCAAACTGCCATCCTCTCTGCCACTGCAGTGTCACCCCTAGATGGGCCATGTGTTTGTGCCGCCCACTCGTGTCGCTTAGCATAGTCATCCAGCTACCTCGGTGCAACCTTTTGGACTAAAACCAATATTGTGAGGTGTGAGGTGTTCAGAATAGACTGGAAATGAGTGGAAATTAATGTTATTGAGGTTAATAATAGCATAGGAACAGAAAAACCCACAAATTCTGTGATTTTAGCTGTTTTTATGCTTTTTAAAAAAAAAATACAGATCCAAAACACAAAACCCAGAACCCAGAACACGGAAGGGAGGTTTTGGCAAAACCAATCCAGATCCAAAACATGAAGAAAGATCCAGATCCAAAACCAAAACATGAAACGTGGCCGGTGCACACACCTAACATAAACCCAATGGTTTGGTAGATCTCTAACGGTTAGAGATCTACAGTGCGCATGCATAGTATCTGCACATCATATGAGCAGGTGTTTTACTGCGACTATGGTCACAGTGCTCATAAACCGCAGCGCGTTGTTTGAGATGGAATGGGATGACACTGGGCTGCTTTTCCTGAAAATGTGTACATGTCAGCCCTGTTGTCTGGGAGTGCAAAGGCCAGTGTCTGCATATTCCAACACAGATTTACTTGCCCCGGAAGAATGAACAGCCTAGCCATCCTAATTAACCTCAAGGTTACAAACAAAAAGTATGGTGTTTGCTCATATCAGCTCATTGACATTGCACAGGTGCTTGCAAATGCCGGGGCTTACACTGAACCACATATATTTTTTTTATCATTTTTCTAATTGTTTGTTTATTATTTATGTCATTTTAACTCTTTATCATTTCATTAACACTTAGGGCTCTATTTATTAACATTATTTTTACTAAAATAAAGTGAAAAAGGGTGTTTTCACACACTTTTCACATTATTTTAGTATAACCTACAGTTACTAAAGGGCAATTGGAGTAGAATTCGTAAAATTCTACTGTAAGCCCTAAATATCACTTATTTGTAGTAATCAGATTGCATTTCCCATAATTGTAATGGGAAATGCGACCTGGCCAAAGTTGCTAAAAATAAAATGTGAAAAAATTCCGGTAGAAAGCCCTGTGATAATAACGCCAGCTGGAGGTGGCGTTATCCAGGCTATCCCCTGGTTACTGGACTCCTGCTCCTCTCTGACTAGAAGAGCAGAGCCCAGAGCCGGCCCCAGTGATCAGCTGTGTGGTCTAAACAGACCACACACTGATACACTGCAAAAAAAAGTAAAACAAAAGTAAAAAAAAACAAACTTACCTGACTCCAGGGACCAGTGATCGGGGCTCCGGTGATGTCCTCCCTCCAGTCAACTGGTCTCCCATGCTGCACTGTGGCCCGGTCATCATCTGACAGGGTCCCAGTGCAGTATGGGATGTCAGCTGACCGGAGGACATGGAGGACATCACCGGAGCCCAGATCATGTGTAATTAAGGGAGAGGGGGGTCTGCGATTGTGGGGGCGTGGCTTGGCGATAGGGGTGGGCTTAGCACCCAGGGGGTAGCAGAGGCGGCTGGTCGGCCGGTCGGCGCTTTCTCGCAAGCTCCGTCCCTGCAAGGGATTTGTAGTAAATTCCTGTGATATTGCCTGAATTCGCAATGCGAATTCAGTCGTTAATATCACACTACAATCTGCATTACCAATGCGGATTGTAGTAAATATAGCCCTTATTGATTTATCTAAACACGTCTATTCTTTACACTTCACTATCACCTTTTTTTCCCTTTTTCATGTGATGCCCTGGGGATGGTCCTTGGCTGGAATTATTTGGGGTACCTTACTTCTCGGATGTGAACCCCTTAATGTTAGGGACACCAGTATAGAGGAGCCTTGACAACGGCCGGGCGCTTATTCATATATTTGCAAATGTATGTAACTAATACCTCTGAATCTCTATTATCATGTAGGATTTAAGTATTTTTTGTTGATATTGCTTCAGTGAGCTGGAGGGAATCTTTTTTTTTTTTTGCTGTGGTTCAGTGTAAACCCCGCCCTTTACAAGCACCTGTGCAATGTCATTATGCTGATATGAGTGACCACCATACTTTTTGTTTGCAGTCTTGAGAGGCATGAAGGAAGCCAGCATTGGGAGGATGTGCTGGTCCTTATAGTGCCATGTGGAGGTTTCTGGGGTACCTCCAAGGTGAGTCGGCTCTCAGCTTATACATGTGCTGTTATTATGCAGTACACTAATTTGTAATTATATGACCCAGAGTGGGTGCTACTATTATGTAGTAATAATTATTTTGGGGTGAGCGTTTGGGAGTGGGGCCCCCGGAGTTGTTCTGGCTGGACCTTTTTCAGGGCATCACTACTTAATTCACATAGATTTTTTTTAACTCTTTTCTAATTGTTTGTTTATTATTTATGTCATTTTAATTCTTTCTCATTTCATTAACACTTATTGATTTATCTTTACACATCTATTGTTTACACTTCACTATCACCTTGGCTGGGATTGTCCTTGGCTGGAATCTTTGGGGTACCTTGCTTCTCGGACATGTACCCCTTAATGTTAGGGACTCCAGTATAGAGGAGCCTTGACGATGGCCTGGGTAAAACAAACGCATCGACTCCTTAAGTAGTTCAGGATCAAAATCTGAAGGCTGGTCAGCAGATGATCACCAAAATTTGGGACTCTGGGAAACTGAGGAAGTCATTCATCCATCACTGGACTGGTATTGACACAGAAATCACTTTACTTGTGGCAGACAACCCTTAGATACCAGATTTTGATGTGACAGACTTAGGACTGGCAACAGACAGAACAACACATCTATTGCCCTAATGTTCTTGTTTGTGTTTATGACACTATGGGGTCTATTTATTAAGTTCCCTATAAAAATAGGAGTTTATATTGCTGCTCATTGCAGCAATAAAAAAAATCTTTCCAATTTAATCACAGCTAAAATAGCTGTCTGAACTGGCTGACCTTCTCCAGCACATCCACTGGAACTGGTTTTACTGTTAGTTCCAGATTCATGAAAAAAATAAACATTGTTTTTTTGTTTTTGAAATATAAAATAGAATTTTAAGAAAAGAAAAGTATTTAGAAAAAATGCAATAAATGTTATTTCAATATAGATTTTTTTTGTTGTGTGGGCAACACAGGTTAAACGCTATCCTGAGATGTTGTTAGCAATTGAGCTTTTGTTTGTAATAGTGGGAGATGCCTTTCATAAGGACAGGAGCTTTAATAAATAGACAAAACTTGCCAGGATTTAGCATTTTTTCCTTTAATAAATAAAAACATTAATACTTTAAAAGATGTTTTTGCATAATATTTTGCTCTTCACAATAGAAAACACAGTAATAAAACAAGACTGGGTATTCAATTTGGAGCGAAAAGTCCGTTTTTGCGATAATTTCACACCGATTACGTCATTTTCGCTGGTTTTGGTTTTACACCATATTCAATTTCAAAGACTTTTCGCAGGTTCGAAAAGTCTTTGAAAAAAAACGGGGATAACTTTTCACCATTGAATAGGTGGCGAAAAAAAGTGCAGAATTGGGGTTTAGGGGTGCAGGCTTAAAAAAATAGCCTGCACTCTTCGGAATGACCCCTTGAAACGATCTGTGTCATATATAAAAAAAAAAATCGGGACTCCCCAAAAAAAGCACTTTGAATTTGGGGGCTAAAAAAAAAAATGTTCGGGGACAAAGCTAAAAAATAGCGAACTTGGCTCTGGGGGGGTCCCCAAGTATGGCCCAGGTGTTTTTTTCATTGCAGCTGCTTGCGGCAGTTGGGTTTTTCACGATTTTTTCAAGTCACTTTAGCAACTTTAAAATATGCTGACCCCCATTTTCAAGTACCCCAAATTTGCTGGGCATAGTTATTTTTCCCCCAAAAAAATTCTAAATGCTCTTCTGCATCACTGTCTTCAAAGTCGCATTTATGCACTTGCCGCGGCTATTAGAAACCCCGACTTCCTTCAGTAGTTAAAAATGGGGGTACCCATAGTCATCCCCCATGTCTACACATCGTTAGGGAGATCCCTAGAATATTTCCCAAAAATTCAATTTTTGTTGAACCTGTAAAAAAAAGTTGAAAAAATGTACAAAAAAAATGACATAAGGTCCCCCCCCAAAAGCCAAACCAGCCCCAGGCTTGCCAGCCAGTGGTGGTTTCTAAAAATACGGGGAACAAAATTGTAGGGTTTCACCGTAGTTTAGAAACCAACACCAGGCTGCAGGGACTAGTGCTGGTTTTAAATATAGGGGGCAAAAAAGACATGGGGTACCCCTATATTTAAGACCAGCACCAGACCCAACCGACCAGGGTGTAATGCCACTGCCCGGAGACCCAATCACCGGAGCTCCAGGTCCAAAGCATTACATCCCAAGTCGGTCAGCGCAAGCCGGTGATCTCGGGGAGTCGGGGACCCCCCAAAAAGGGTCCCCCCTCTCCCGAGCACCACAGGCATATGCTGAAGCCTGGGGCTCTTCCCCATACCCCTTGCTTGGTGGGTATGGGGGTAATAGGGGGGCCAAATAATGTAACACTATTGTACTTTACAGTGGAACTACAAGTGCCAGCATGCCTGCCATTTTGCACTTGTGGAACTACAAGTGCCAGCAGACATGTGGCATCTGTAATTTCACTGTAAAAGAAATAGTTAAAAAAAGACAAAACACACACACCGTGTCCAGTATAAGTTTATTACACACACCTACCCATTCACACATACCTATACCAGATGTTCGGTCCCCTTGTCCAAGTAGAATATCCAAAAAACATGGCCCTGCAAAGAAAAAATCATACTCACCTCTATCCTGGCGCTGGTCTCCGCAGTAATCCAGGCAAAAACGGGGGTACCCATAATGATCCCCGAGGTCTGGACATCTTTACAAGGGTCCTACAATTATTTCCAAAAAATTCCCCTTTGTTTTCGCCGATCCAAGTATCACCGGGTGCCGTTTTCAACGATTTCATATTGAATACGGGAATAAGCGGGGGCGAGCGCGATACTTTTTTGCCGGCAAAAGCTTCGATGTGTGGTGAAATTTTTCGACGGCGAGGTTAACGTTTCATATTGAATACCCCTCATAGAGGTAAGAGGACTCTGCTCGCATGCTTAAAATCTGAATGGATATAGGAATTTGAAACATGAGGTTAAGTGCTACATACTGTATGAAATTGCTTAGTGGGCTGTATGATCCAGTCATAAGTACAGTTCTTAACTATGTAATGTCACCAGTTCTGATGAATTTATAAATTGAAATAATAGTAGCTGCTTTTTAATCAAATTTTAATTATTTATAACAAAATGTATATTATTACTATTATTATTATTAGTAGTATTATTATTATTATTATTATTATTATTATTATTATTATTATTATTATTATGTTAACTTGAAACTTCATTTATAGTAAAGCATTTTAGAAAATACCTTCATATTGGTTTATAAGAGATTATGTATGTTATTATATACTTACAGAAAAAATATATTATTCTGTAATGACAGATTTATTTTATTCACTTAAAAAATATATTGATAGTTTGATACCATCTCAAATCCAGAATTTTGAATGTAATCTCAGTGGTGACAGTGTATTATTAGCAGACTTGCATACAACTGGGATAATATGCAATTAGACTAATTTCCCGAATAAAAAAAATGAAAAACTGCTCCAAGAATCTCATAATATTCTCAATATCATGGTGGAATATTCAATGCTGGCGTGTATAATGAGGAATCAGCCCTGTACAGTATGGTGACATCTGCCATCCAATATATAAGAAATTAAAAATGTATAACCTACACCACAAGAAGATTTACTAATCTTTGATCCTAAAAATGTATTATCAGAAACTTGACAAGGATTATATGTGAAAAACATAGACTAAGGTTGCAGCAATTATCTTAATAAATCTTTTGAGTGCCAGAGGAAACTACCATAAATCAAAATGTACAATTTAAAATATTAATAAGTTTGTATATTCGATGTTTATGTAGACTATTAATGAACCAATGCATACCTGCCAATGGTCCTTTATTCTGCAGGGAAGTCCCTATTCGTGGGCCCATATCAGGACTGAGTTCAGCAAAAGTGTCACTTTCTGGATGGATTGAAGTGCAGTTTGCGATGAGACTAGGTATATGAATTTGTGGTCCATATGAACTCAGGTGCACACAGATATACATGTGCTGCATACATGTGTCACATATCAAATTAATCAGCACAATCTGCTGTTTGCTCCTTGTCATATTTGGGGAAAAAAAACGCCTGACTCCGGCAGAGTAGCACAGGTCCTGGTGGCTCACTCAGACCTGGAAAGTCGCGCTGCATGGCGTGTTTAGGATAGATGTATGAGGACACATATGGATACTTGCAGTAAAACAGGTTCTTCAAATAATTAGGTTTCTGTCACATGTGCTTAGTGGAACACTAGTCAAAAATAACAAAATCAAGTTTACCACTTTTGGCTTAATACTAAGAGGTGCTAACTCAATTCAAAGGTACATTAATATAAATAACAATAGATCCCAGGAACATTGGCAACTCCAGTGCTGATGATAATAATGTTGATGGTGAGTACTCTCCTGCTTTATGGATCTCGCCGTCAACGACTAGCATCCAGTTATCCTCAATAATCTAACATTAGTTATTCTTTATAATACAGATCTATGTATAATGGTTTACTTGGAAGTAGCAAATGACCCAGCAATCGATTAATATAAGCAACACTGAACTATAGCCCTTTCACACTGGCTATTTAATTAATGAGTAGCCCCTAACCTAAAAGTACTGAGTATGGAAATAGCAAGGCCTTAGTGAGCAAACTTGAGCCTGGGCCACAGTTGAATTGTATTAGTTAAGTGCACCGTTTGGACACTTTTATAAGATAATCTCGGTTTCTACGGAGCAATGTTGGTAATCAGGTAAAAGTGGCAATTAAAGTGATTGCAATCAACACAATATTGTTATATTATTGTTATATTATCTTTTCTCAACCAATTCGTTGACCACATGATGGAGGATAACTGTCCACTCAGATGCAAATTAGCAGTACTTTAGTCAACTTGTAGCCCTACAGTTCCCAGTCTATTCTACCCTTGGTCTTAGCAACAAAAATATTTCTTGAACAAGTGATACATTCTCTAGATTGCAGCTCTTCTGCTCTCTTTATCATTTTACAGCAGGCTCCATTGTGGTTTGGCTATTTCCCACTCACACTGCTATGCTTAGGACACTTAATACAGGCCAGGGCACCTCTGGAAAATGCCTGACTCTGAGAAGTTTCCAACTCAAGATGACCCCTCTGTACAGACAGCAAGGCTGTTCTGCTTCCTGCTATCACACATGCCACCAAAAAGGATTTGTGGGCTTCTTCAGTGTTCTCATTTATCTACTGCACAGGTACATGTCTTGCCAGCATGTAGTCCCAGTGAGTGGTAGCCATAGCAACCATTATTCTCCACCTCTGACACCTCAGCGAATGTGGGGTATCATGTGTGTGTGTGTGTGTGTGTGTGTGTGTGTGCATCTCTAAATAAACTTAATTCATTAGGAAATAAAGACATAGAGGCAAGAATTGTGAGTTAAGAAGTTTAGCTATTTATTGATAATAAACCAAGGTGGCATAGTAAGATCGGCCCCTAATCAGCACATCCCAACATTGCAAATGCAACAATGATTGCATTGTGGATGGTATCTTATAACCAAAACAAAGGTATCCAACTCAACCTTCTACCATGGTATTCCACCCAAAAGGTGAATTTGCTACCCCCTTGCACATTTCCAAAACAATCTCCATGAAGGTGAATGCACCCAACAAGCCAACTGCACACAGGCTGCTGATTAGCTACACTTTCCACCCAAAAAAGTTAATTACATCCACAAAGAAAATATGGAGTGAGTGTAGGGATTTTTTTCAAGGAAAGATGCTTTAGCCCTGAAGCCATAACTAAAATAACAAATCACACCTCTAACACTAGCTATTGGTAAAAGTATCACATGTAACTAGGGGTGTGCAACTGCCATTTTTTTTGTGTTTTGTGTTTTGGTTTTGGATCTGGATCTTTCTTCGTGTTTTGGATCTGGATTGGTTTTGCCAAAACCACCCTTCGGTGTTTTGGGTTCTGGGTTTTGTGTTTTGGATCTGTATTTTGTTTTTTAAAAAGCATGAAAACAGCTAAAATCACAGAATGTGTTGATTTTTCTACTCCTATGCTATTATTAACCTCAAAAACCTTAATTTCCACTCATTTCCAGTCTATTCTGAACACCTCACACCTCACAATAGTGTTTTTATGTCCAAAAGGTTGCACCGAGGTAGATGGATGACTATGCTAAGCGACACGAGTGGGCGGCACAAACACGTGGCCCATCTAGGAGTGACACTGCAGTGGCAGACAGGATGGCAATTTGAAAAACTAGGCCCCAAACAGTACATAATGCAAAGAAAAAAAAGAGGTGCAAGATGGAATTGTCCTTGGGCCCTCCCACCCACCCTTATGTTGTATAAACAGGACATGCACACTTTAACAAACTAATCATTTCAGCGCCAGGGTCTGCCACACAACTGTGGCTGAAATGATTGGTTCGTTTGGGCCCCCACAAAACAAGCTGGCAATTAATCTGGCCCTGCTGTACTGGCTCTACAGAGGCAAGATGTCGTCCTCATCCTCCTCATTCACCGATTCCTCACCCTCTTCAGTGTTGTGTACATCCTCATCCTCACAGAGTATTAATTCATCCCCACTGGAATCCACCACCACAGGTCCCTATGTACGTTCTGGAGGCTGGTCTCCCTGGAAGACTTGATAATTCATTTTTATGAACATCATCTTCTCCACATTTTGTGGAAGCAACCTCCTACGCCTTTTGCTGACAAGGTTCCCGGCTGCACTAAACACTCTTTTGGAGAACACACTGGAGGGGGGGGGCAACTCAGGTAAAATAGAGCCAGTTTGTACAGGGGCCTCCAAATTGCCTCTTTTTCCTGCCAGTACATGTACGAACTGTCTGACATGCCTACTTGGATGCTCTCACCGATGTAATCCTTTAACAGACAGATGCATGCACGCTTGTCGCTGCTGCTTTGAGGATGCAGGTGCGGCTACAGCCCACACAATTCACAAAGACAGGAAAAAAAAGAATTTTTTATTTTTTGTGGAGCGCACTTTGAGGGTTACACCACCATTTAACAGATAGATGCACGCTTGTCGCTGCTGCTTTGAGGATGCAGGTGCGGCTACTGCGCATACATTTCACACACAAACAGAAAAAAAGAAGATTCTTTTATTTTGGTTGGAGCGCACTTTGGGGGTTACACCACCCTCTAACAGACAGATGCACGCTTGTCGCTGCTGCTTTGATGATGCAGGTGCGGCTACAGCCCACACATTTCACAAAGACAGAAAAAAAAGAAGAATTTTTTATTTTTTGTGGAACACACTTTGGGGTTACTCCACCCTTTGACAGACAGATGCACGCTTGTCACTGCTGCTTTGAGGATGCAGGTGCGGCTACAGCCCACACAATTCACAAAGACAGAAAAAAAAAAGAATTCTTTTTTTTGTTTGTGGAGCGCACTTTGAGGGTTACACCACCCTTTAACAGACAGACGCACGCTTGTCACTGCTGCTTTGAGGATGCAGGTGCGGCTACTGCGCATACATTTCACACACAAACACAGAAAAAAAGAAGATTATTTTATTTTGGTTGGAGTGCACTTTGAGGGTTACACCACCCTTTAATAGACAGATGCACGCTTGTTGCTGCTGCTTTGAGGATGCAGGTGCGGCTACAGCCCACACAATTCACAAAGACAGAAAAAAAAGAAGAATTTTTTTATTGTTTGTGGAGCGCACTTTGAGGGTTACACCACCCTTTAACAGACAGATGCACACTTTTCGCTGCTGCTTTGAGAACAATATCATATGCAGTGACAGTAGACTTGTCAGAAATTGTTGGCACGTCCTTCAGTCTGGACCAAATGTCCAAACCGGCCCTTGACTTATGACACAGGCGCACGCTTGGCGCTGCTACTGTGTTGATGCACGTGTGGCTACATCACACACAAGTCACAAACACATAAAAAAAATAGTTTTTTATTTTTTGGAGCACATTGAGGGTTACACCACCCTTTAACAGACAGACTCACGCTTGTCGCTGTTGCTTTGAAGATGCAGGTGCGGCTACAGCCCACACAATTCACAAAGACAGGAAAAAAAAGATTTTTTTATTTTTTGTGGAGTGCACTTTGAGGGTTACACCACCCTTTAACAGACAGATGCATGCTTGTCCCTGCTGCTTTGAGGATGCAGGTGCGGCTACTGCGCATACATTTCACACACAAACACAGAAAAAAAGAAGATTATTTTATTTTGGTTGGAGTGCACTTTGGGGGTTACACCACCCTTTAACAGACAGATGCACGCTTGTTGCTGCTGCTTTGAGGATGCAGGTGCGGCTACAGCCCACACAATTCACAAAGACAGAAAAAAAAAAGAATTATTTTTTTTTGTTTGTGGAGCGCACTTTGAGGGTTACACCACCCTTTAATAGACAGATGCACGCTTGTCGCTGCTGTTTTGAGGATGCAGGTGCGGCTACAGCCCACACAATTCACAAAGACAGAAAAAAAAGAAGAATTTTTTTATTGTTTGTGGAGCGCACTTTGAGGGTTACACCACCCTTTAACAGACAGATGCACACTTTTCGCTGCTGCTTTGAGAACAATATCATATGCAGTGACAGTAGACTTGTCAGAAATTGTTGGCACGTCCTTCAGTCTGGACCAAATGTCCAAACCGGCCCTTGACTTATGACACAGGCGCACGCTTGGCGCTGCTACTGTGTTGATGCACGTGTGGCTACATCACACACAAGTCACAAACACATAAAAAAAATAGTTTTTTATTTTTTGGAGCACATTGAGGGTTACACCACCCTTTAACAGACAGACTCACGCCAGTTGCTGCTGCTTTGAGGATGCAGGTGTGGCTACAGCCCACACAATTCACAAAGACAGGTAAAAAAAGAATTAGTTTTTTTTTGTGGAGTGCACTTTGAGGGTTACACCACCCTTTAACAGACAGATGCATGCTTGTCCCTGCTGCTGCTGCTTTGAGGATGCAGGTGCGGCTACTGCACATACATTTCGCACACAAACACAGAAAAAAAGAAGATTATTTTATTTTGGTTGTAGCGCACTTTGGGGGTTACACCACCCTTTAACAGACAGATGCACGCTTGTCGCTGCTGCTTTGAGGATGCAGGTGCGGCTACAGCCCACACATTTCACACACAAACAAAGAAAAAAAGAAGATTATTTTATTTTGGTTGGAACGCACTTTGGGGGTTACACCACCCTTTAACAGACAGATGCACGCTTGTCGCTGCTGCTTTGAGGATGCAAGTGCGGCTACAGCCCACACAATTCACAAAGACAGAAAAAAAAAATAATTATTTTTTTTTGTTTGTGGAGCGCACTTTGAGGGTTACACCACCCTTTAATAGACAGATGCACGCTTGTCGCTGCTGCTTTGAGGATGCAGGTGTGGCTACAGCCCACACAATTCACAAAGACAGGAAAAAAAAAAGAATTTTTTATTGTTTGTGGAGCGCACTTTGAGGGTTACACCACCTTTTAACAGACAGACGCATGCTTGTCGCTGCTGCATTAAGGATGCAGGTGCGGCTACAGCCCACACATTTCACAAAGACAGAAAAAAAAAGAAGAATTTGTTTATTGTTTGTGGAGCGCACTTTGAGGGTTACACCACCCTTTAACAGACAGACGCATGCTTTTGGCTGCTGCTTTAAGGATGTAGGTGCGGCTACAGCCCACACATTTCACAAAGACAGAAAAAAAAAGAAGAATTTTTTTATTGTTTGTGGAGCACACTTTGAGGGTTACACCACCCTTTAACAGACAGACGCACGCTTGTCGCTGCTGCTTTGAGGATGCAGGTGCGGCTACAGCCCAAACAATTCACAAAGACAGAAAAAAAGAAGAATTTTTTTATTTTGTTTGGAGTGCACTTTGGGGGTTACAGCACCCTTTACCGGTCAAGCCAGACGGCCCTTTACTTATGACACAGGCGCACGCTTGGCACTACTTTGTTGATGCACATGCGGCTACAGTGCACACAATTCACAAACACAGAAAATATTTTTTTATTTTGTTTGGAGTGTACTTTGGGGGTTACAGCACCCTTTAATGGACAAGCCAGCTGGCCCTTTACTTATGGGACACAGGCGCACGCTTGGCGCTGCTCCTTTGTTGATGCACGTGCAGCCACAGTGCACACAATTCACAAACACAGAAAATATATTTTTATTTTGTTTGGAGTGTACTTTGGAGGTTACAGCGCCCTTTAACGGACAAGCCAGCCGGCCTTTACTTATGACACAGGTGCACTCTTGGCTATACTTTGTTGATGCACGTGCGGCTACTGCGCACACAATTCACAAACACAGAAAAAGTATATATTATTTTGCACTTAGGGGGATCACCCCTAATGGACAGAGCACCCCCTGGACAACACTACAGCACCCCTTTAGGACTGGGACACTGCACAGGACTTTGGAGTGGACACAGCCCCTATGGACAACTGACTGCACAACACAGTCCAGCCAGCCCCTATGGACTTTGAAGGAGTGGACACAGCCCCTATGGACAACAGCAGCACAGCACAGCACAGCACAACACTGCACTACACTACACTACACTACACTACACTACACAGCCCAGCCAGCCCTAACTCCCACCCTCCCTCTTCACTGTCCACAGCCGAGTGAGAAAATGACGCCGACGCGGGTACCTTATATAGGATCCAAAACCCGTGAGGCCCGGAAGGCGGGATGATGATGTTTTGCCTCGATTTCAGATCCGAGTCAGGCGGGAAAAGTCGAGCCTGACTCGGATCGGCCCCGGATCGGGGGGGCTCGGGGGGGTTCGGATTTCAGAAATCCGAACCCGCTCACCCCTACATGTAACCGTCACTTAAGCCAACCCCCAGCCTTGTGGTTTAAGCCACTCCAGGCTTCTGGCAGCGGCTATTCAATTGTAAATTAAAACTAAAAAGTAAATGCATGTAACATCCAGAGTTTAGGACTGTAACCATGAATTATGTTATCCTTCTCACAAACACCTATGGGAATATTGTAAAGGAACATAAATAATAGGAACTGAAGAGTTACTTTCCAAATTCTTGTAAGGTAAACTATAAAAACTGTAGATATTTGAATCGACCTTCCAAATATATAATTACTGGGGTTAGAGCTCATTATTCATGTACTGATAGGCTATATTAGTAATAGTACTTCTTCATCTTATTTAACATTCTGTACATTCCCAAATTACTGTACATACATTTTGGGGAAACTATGAAGAGAGCTAGTTATCAACCAATCATTTTCACCCTTTCATAATTATAAAGTTTTTCAACATCAGTATCTCAGAACAGTAGTGCTGCTTCTCTTAAATCCCATCCTATTATAAAACCAAAGATTTTTCTCATTATAGAAGTACAATATTCTGTAAATTACACTTGAAATGTGATATAAATGACAATGCATGTTTTTTAACAAATTGTATTCATGTCACTGCACACAGTCACACTTTTGTTACTTTTCTACTCCCCTTTTATTTAGCTTAGTATTGGTACATGAGTAGTTTGTTTGTTACAAGTTTGCACAAAAACTACTGAACTGACTTTCCTGAAAACTGCATCATTTTCTGCATCTAATGTAAACTAGAAATAACCTGCACTTTGTTCCATCTTGATACATCACAATAAAGCTGAGCAATACCAAAAACAAAATGTATTGACATCAATGCAAGAGATAAGTTTGGCACCATGCGTGCGGACAGTAAGGGGTGTAGTGAGAGGTGCTTTGGGTCCACATTAATTTGAATAAGATCGGCTACATAGCAGTCTATGCAGAGGGCACACAGTGACATTGGTGTGAGTGGTGTGTGAAGGCGCTGCTGCCACCAATCTGTATAGCATTGCTGGTCACGTGGGCCACTCCCGCGACAGGGCCCCTATACAAAGCAATACAACTCCTCACATGGAAAAAATGTTGGCAGAAGCATTTTCATCATGAGCGAAGCCGCTGTCAACAGTTAGTTTGTAATAATAGTGAGAAAAAGATCTAAGTTTTAATTAAGGGTCAAAGTACTGGTTATTTTCTCAAATAAACCACCGGATTTATTATTCAGATGTTTTAATAATGAAATTGCAAAAACACTGGCATGTTAAGCAAAATCACTTTAAAAACTACTAAAAAACTGCCAAAAATCCAGGGCATTAAAAATTGAGGGGCTCGATGGAAAAGAGGCTCATGCTACATCTAAATTAATTTAGAATTTTTGCTGCCAAAAAGTAGCTTCTGCCATCTAGTGTCTACTCCACTAACTTCTAACATAGTGGCATGTGCCTATTTCTTAGCAGCAGCAAAATAAAAATCCCTGGTATTATATTTCAATACATATCTGGTTAAAAAAGGATCACGGCTCTTGGTCTGCTAGTGGTTAGATTTCATTGCTCTGATTGGCAGTTTCTTTTGGATTTTTTTTCAGTGCTTGTAACAAACTGTTTTCATTGTTTATAAAATGGAGGCTTCAGGCAGTGAGGTTAATGTTTTAGATAAAGAAAATACCAAATGAATGTAAAAAACATTCTCATAAAGAAAATAAATGGAAGGACAAGAACAGAAAAAGATTTTGAAACAGCGGAAATCAATACGTATGTCGAAATAATACAGTTGTGCCTGAAAAAATGTTTCAAGACATAGATCCATGCTGAAAACTAAATTCATGTATGTTTTCTATACTCAGTCCAATTTAAAAAGAAGAAATATTTATAGATTTTTATCGGCTAGAGGAACTAAACAAGCAAAATGCATATTTGTTTGGACTAGTATGGCTATATAAGTACAAGAGAGTTTATGTTAATAAAAGGAAGGTTGCAACAACAAGCCAAAGGAAAGTTTTGTTTAGTTACCTTATTGGTGATATCAGTGTTAGTGTAGTTTGCAGAAGTGCATATTTAGCACTCCATGGTATTTCAGTGAAGCGTCTAAGTCAAGAACTGTGTGAAAAAACTGAAAACAACACATTCTGAGATAAAAGATCCCCCCATCTACCCCTAGCTCTGAAGGTAATGCTTCATGGGTGTCTGGCCCTGATTCAGAGCCGGACGCTCTGACAGAGTGCTCGCTCTGAATCAGGGCCATCCTTCTTCATTTTTAGAGCGGCCTCCTGGCCGCTCATATAGCTGTGGGTGACCACCCACAGCTTTTGCGAGCGGCCAGGAAGATGGTCGCGATGGTCAAGGCCATCGCGACCATCGGGATTGTGACGAGACCCTTGTGGTAGGGTCTCATTGCCGCAAGCTCTGGAGTGCTTTCGGCTCTATCAGAGCCGAAGGCACTCCCACTGACATCACTTGTGATGTCAGTGGGGCCGACCCCAGACGGTAGGCGTTCCCACGGGAACGCCTCTGTCTGGGCAGCCACACCCCGGGCACGCCCACCAAAGGGGGCGTGCTGTCACTCACCATCGACAGCACACCCCTTTTGGTACGAGACCCATAGTGACGGCTTGGGCATCGCTATCTGGGTCTCATGCATGCGCATGATGGAGCTGGGTCCGTCGTGTGCCACACTGGGCCAACATAGACCCGCTTGTGAGCGCTCAGCGCTCACGGGCAGGTCTGAATCAGGCCCTCTGTTCATACACCCCATCAAGATGAAAAAGGTAAGCATGTCAACACATCCCATGCTATTGCTGCTGAAAAGAAAGATAGAGTCAGAAAACACATTACAATGTTTCCTAGATATACATCACATTATAGCCGAGAATACAACCCCAATAAGTCATATATTATGCATATTTCTGTTCACTCCATAGCAGAAATGTACTGCTTGTATTGTGCTGACCTTAAAAACACTGAGGATATTCATGTTAAGCAGCATGTGTACAAAAGTATTTTTAATATGGGACTTAATATTGGCTTTACACTGCCATCAAGTGATATGAGCAAAGTGTGTGATTCTACCAAGGCAGCCAACAACACTGAATCTGCAGATCTTCAGCTACATTTAAAAAAGCTGAAAAAGCATAGTGTACAAGAGTCTGAAGGATGCAACAAACGAGGCAAAACAGGATGGCCATGACGCACTTGTTTTGTGTATGGATTTGCAGCAAGTGTTACTCACTCACAGAAATTGTGTTTTACCAGAGGCAACTAAGGACATTTAATAAAGGGTGGTGAACCGCGCTCACTGATATGACTGTGGGGGAGGATTGAGGCAGGAAGGAGAGGGAAAGAGTAATGGGGGGGGAAGAGAGGTGGGGGGAGGGGATGTGCGTGTATCTGGAGGTATGGGGGTAGGGGGTGTAAGAGTGCTGCGCCTGTGGTAGGAGTACCTGTTCCTACCTAGTTTAGAGACTGGTAAAAGCTGGGTAAGGCGCACTCTCTATATGGTGGGGCAGTGTGTAAAGTGCTTGGGTAAGAGTGATCTGTATGACAGAGAGACGTAGACGGTGGTGTTGGGTCAAGGTAATTTTATTGGTTTAAGGTAGGTAGGCACAATGCTACATCCTGGTCTTCCCCCCACTGCTCCTGGGTCAATTACCCTCTAGTAGCATTGTGCCTACCTACCTTAAACCAAAAAAAAAAAAACATTACCTTGACCCAACACCACCGTCTACGACTCTCTGTCATACAGATCACTCTTACCCAAGCACTTTACACACTGCCCCACCATATAGAGAGCGCGCCTTACCCAGCTTTTACCAGTCTAAGGACATTTAATGTTTCTGTACACCTTTGCAGTGATGGCATGGCAGTAATGTGTGTATGGTGAGAACATGTGGCATCAAGGGGAGCTGATGAAGTAGCAAGCTCCGTTCTGAAGGCCAAGGGGAAGATTAAAGAAGTGCATTATCAAAATTTAATTTTATGTTTAGATTTGTATGTTGGGCAAAATAAAAACTTAATTGTCCTAGGACCTGGTTGTACCTTCTAGACAGATAGTGTTTTGACACCATTGAGCATTGACTCCTTCTTCCTTGACATACTTTTATGCCATGTGACAGAGACTTTGGCATGATAGAAAAATTGAAGAAAACAATGCAATCAGTTTACACAGCATCAAAATATGCAGAATTAGTAAAACAAAGCCGGTCAAATAATCCCTTTGTTGTCATTGAAATGGGATGGTTTTGTTTCACTCTCACCAATTATCTTGTGAAGCAAAGTGTCACTGTTAACAAAAAAACCTTCAGATCTTAGTAAAGCTATGGTTCTACAATTAGTTATTTAATGTAAACATTCTGTTTACATTAAATACTGTCAAAATTCAAGTGAGGAATCTGTTAGGGTTAGTCTACAAAAAACTCAAGGTAAGTCTTCTAACCTTGGAGAGTGTATTTTGCTTATCAAATACCCAAATGGACAAGAAATAAACGCTGCAAAGTTCTGGGACATACCAATTCTCATGCAGTTTATTATGCTCCATTTTTATCAATCTCTGAATACTAATGAAGGTCGAGAAACACTAGAACTTGAAATCATTGATGAAGAATTGGATGTAACATATAAGTTTTGATACAATTAATAATAATACTCACTCATTACTCATTGACGTTATATACATAATTTTACATATTTTTACATTTAAATAAATATTCAGGACTGGTCAGTTATATTAAATTTATTAATATTTTATGTATTATTTCATTATTCACAATAGTGCAACAGGTACATTATTAAAAGATAAAATACTAATATAAAAATCTGAATAAACAAGGAACCAGTAGATTATTTGTGATTTATTCAATAAATAAATAGTGTCTAAAAACAGGAATATTAATGCAAGATTTAAAAATAGTAGTAATAAACCCTCTAATTTAAATTCCAGTTCAAAGTAGGCACCAACTTCTACAGGAAACTTATTTTCCTATAACTTGTTGTCCTGTAAACAAGTCATTTTGTGGCATATGCCTCTTTTTCACTGATGTCATTAATTTATAACAAGGGCAACAATAATTATTTAATGATGTGAGTACCATTTATAGAGCCAAAAAATAATAATTGTGGCTCCAATCAAAATATATTTATATTGCTACCATTCACAATTATTAATATTGATCCTTTAATGTATTAAATAAATAATATTGCTGTCTTAATAAAATTGTATATTTATTTATTATCCCTTACTAATATAGTAAAAAATAATATTGCACCAATATCATAATTATTAATGTTTTTGCCTCTCGATTCAATAAATATTATCATATCATATTAAGAGTTATATTTACTAATGTTCGATTTTCATTTTAGAGTGATTTGACATTACAGTTTCATTTGATTTTGCATTTTGAGATTTTCTAAAGGCAAAATTGAATGTCAAATTTGCCTAATACCGAATTTCACTGAAATCCCACTCAAAATTGAACATTGGAAAAACATCAGACCTTTTACATAGACCAACACACAAATCCCTTATTTACTAATATTCGATTTCAAATTGAACACCAAATCAAAATTCAAATCCCCAAAGTAATCGACCTGCTCTATGCTTTCGATTTTAGTGTGAGCAGGTCTGACTGACATAGATGCATGCATAGATTAGTGAGATACATGCATGCATCTTTGTGTTAAATGCTTGTAGAGTGTTAAATTTAAAAACAAAATACGTGGGAACCTCCCTAAAAGCACAACCAGCCCCAAACATTTCATAGCCATTCCTGGTTGTGAAAATACAGAGGACAAAAGATGTAGCGGTCCCTTGTATTCAGCACAATCAGCATTGGGCTAAGCGAGCCAATCCTAGTTTTGGAACTACAGGGGAATAAATTAGTAGGGGTCCCTTGTATTTACCATAACCAGCACTGAACTCTTTCTGGTGGGGAGTAAAGCCACAGCCAGGGGAACCCATTCACCAGTTCCACGTCCAAAGCATTAGCCCTAACTACTAGTCAGCCCATTCCAGGGATTCCTGGAGAGTTAGGACCCCCAATAAAGAGCTCCTCCTCTCCAGGGTACCACAGGCCTGGGCTGATAAACTGGGGCTATCCCCAGAACCCTTGTCGAGTGGAAGGTGTCGAGTTGAATGTGTAAAGTGTGTGTAAAAAGAGAAGAAAAAACATTGTCTTTAACAGTAGAACTACAGGTCCCAGCAAGCCTCCCCATGCATATTTTACAATATTCTAGCAATTGCTAGGACCGAGATTGAGATATTGGAGATACAAGGCACATCGAAGAACAGTCACAAGCAGAATATTAAAATCATGGCAGTTTACTTTATAAATGATATGGTGGACCTGGAGGGCCAGTAAAACAACCAAAATGTCAATGTTGTAGTAAGGAGCTGTTAAAATAGGACAGTCAATAGAATATAGATTAACAGCCCAAACTAAAGTTGCTGAATGGTCAGGAGGGCCTAGTTGACAGGCATGCTTGAAACGTGGTATAGAAGCAGGATTGCTGGATGGCCTAGTAGACAGTGATGCTTGAAACGTGGTATAGAAGCAGGATTGCTTGATGGCCTGGAGGGCCTAGTAGACAGCAATGCTTGAAACATGGTATTGAGACAGAATTGCTGGATGGCATGGAGGCCTAGTAAACAGCGATGCTTGAAACGTGGTATTGAAACAGGATTGCTGGATGGCCTGCATGGCCTAGTAGACAGCAATACTTCAAATGTGGTATAGAAGCAGGATTGCTGGATGGCTTAGTAGACAGCGATGCTTGGGTCAGTTTGAAGCCAGTGAGCAGAGTACACAAAGCATGTACTGATTATAAGTGGAAGTCTGGATGCACAGAAAGCAAGTTGCATACCCAAAAGTTCCAAATGAAAACTCTACATCCGACAGAGTGGCGACAGTCCAGTTCATATAGGATCAGCTGCCAATCAAGCAGCACTAGGAGGACTCATGTAACATCCTCTGATGTCTGGATCTCCTAGCAACTGGCAACCTAGAAGCATGGTCAGGAGCAGGAGGAATACTGGCAGGAGAAAAGTCCTGGACTGGACTTGTAACAGTAACTCCCCTTGACGCGGGGTTGAAGAACCCCCAGATCCAGGTTTAATCGCAAAACTTCTCAAAGAAAAGTATTTTCAGTCTGGGAGCATGGAGTGCATCTTCCGAAACCCAGGAACGTTCCTCCAGGCCATATCCCCTCCAATGAACCAAAATGTGTAATTTACCTCTGGAGAACTTGGAGTCCAGAATTTTTTCAACATTGAATTCCTGTTGACCATGGACAATCACTGGACCAGGTTTGGAACTAGGCTTACTTCCAAATCTCGTGGAAGAAAAAAATGGTTTGAGGAGAGAGCAGTGATAAGTGTTGTTAATATGTAAAGAATTGGGTAGTTGCAACTTGAAAGCGATGGAATTCACTTGAACAATAATGCGAAAAGGCCCGATGAATCTAGGTCCCCAGTTTTGAGTATGTTGGCGCAGCTTGATATTCTTAGTTGAAAGCCAAACCAAATCTCCCTATTTGAATAAACACAGTCTTCGATGCCTGTCAGGAATACTCTTGGAACGAAGAGAAACTTTACAGAGACTTTGAAGAACTTTGCTCCAAATACGACGAAGCCGAGACACAGATGGCGGAGTAGACACACTGGAAACATTAGGTTCAAAGGAGTTAGCTCAGGGGTGCTGACCAGTGACACAGAAAAAATGGAGACACAGATGAAGCTGAATGACAAGCATTGTTGAATGCAAATTCTGCCAGAGGCAAATGCAAGAACCAATCTGAATAACATTTGGAAATGAAACAATGTAAATATTGCTCCAGACACTGGTTGGCATGTTCTATCTAACCATTGGACTGTGGATGATACCCTGAAGAGAGACTGATAGAGATACCCATCGAGGAACAAAATGCTCTCCAGAATTGTGCAATGAATTGAGTGCCATGATCAGACAATATCTAAAGGCAATCCATGAAGTCTAAAGATGTGTTGCATAAATAGTGAAGAAAGTTATCTGGTAGAACGCAGTTTGGACAAAGGAACAAAGTGTGCCATTTTACTAAATCGGTCCACAATCGTCCAGACAACTGAACATCCAGAGGAAACTGGAAGATCCACAATGAAGTCCATGGCAATGTGCGTCCAAGGTCTCTAAGGTGTAAGCAACAGAAGAAGAAGACCAGGAGGCGCTCTCTGAGGAGTCTTATTATGGCACAGACTTCACATGCTAACACAAACTCATGGACATCTTTGGCTAAGGATGGCCACCAGACAGAACGACAGACAATGTCCACAGTCATAGTAATGCTTGGATGATCAAAGGCATTTTTAGAATGAAAATCCAAAAGGACAATTTTCCTAAGTCTCTCAGGAATGAATAGAAGATGAGCAGAAACATTTGATGGAGCTTCAGATTGGCATCTCTGGAGTGTCTCAGCCGGGTTAAGGCAAAATTAATTAAATATTTAGGAATGATGGGTTCTTCAGAAACGGAGACTTGTTGGTTAGGCAAGATACTTCTGGAGAGAGCATCAGCTTTAACATTTTTAGAACCAGGACAGAAGGAAATAACAAAATTAAAATGAGTAACGTGCTTGTCTGGAATTGAAATGCTTAGCTGTTTCAATATAGGCCACATTTTTTTCTGATCAGTGAGAACTGTGACTTGATGTTTGGCCCCTCAAGCCAGTGTCTCCAATCTTCAAAAGCCCATTTAATGGTAATCAATTCTGTTTCCCACATCATCATTATGTTCAGCAGTGGCAAATTTGCGTGAAAAAAATGCACATGGATGCAGTTTATTACCCGGAGGATTTCTTTGAGAAATAATTGCTCCAACTCCAACCTCTGATGCATCAACTTCCAAAATAAATGGCATCTCAGGATCAGGATGACGTAGAAAAGGAGCATGAGTAAAGGCAGTCTTCAGATCTTCAAAGGCCTGGATAGGCTTCAAAGGCCATTTAGCTGTATTTGCTCCTTTCTTGGTACGATCCACAATAGGAGCCACAATGGTAGAGAAATAATTGATAAATCTCAAGTAATAATTAGCAAATCCAAGGAAACCTGGATTCCCTTCAAAGTATTAGGCTGAACCCATTCAAGAACTGATTTGACTTTATTGGGATCTATCAAAATTCCAAAGAAGGGCAAACTCTCATTGTGGGGCACACTATGTACTCAAATGATGTTTAAAATTTTACTTTTATTGTATATTGAATAAAAAGCCTCTATATTAAATTGGAAACAGGAAGATAAACAAAATGACATGAAGTCAAATGACACTATTTAATTTTCAAGAGACTAAAATGCTCAGTGTCTCTATATATCTCACTCTCTCTATTAATTAAATAAAGTGCTATGTGCAATTTTGTGCAAAATAATGCATTCTAATATAGATTGGTGGGTGTCCTATCAATGTGTTTGACACTAACGACATACACCTATGATGGTCAGAATGAGTAATGTAAATTATCTCTGTAATGCAACAAAATAATACCCCACTATCTCCAATAAAAATTAAAAAATATATCCATAAAGTGAAAGGTACAAATACATCAAAATAAATTCATTAGTAGAAACAATATATATATGTGCAAAACAGATAAATAAATAAATGAAAAAAATAAAAGAAAAATGAAAAAATGAAAAAATTCATACATAGGAAAAATTTGCTTGTTACCCAAATCAAAATTGATAACCTGCAATCCAAAATAATAAATATTTAGTTGAAAAACAGTCTCCATCATCATTGGAAAACATCAACCATGTTAATAGAGGCGAAAATATCCAGACAAATATTTCATTGTGTATAATACATTCATATACAGTATTAGTCACTCCATAAATGTTTTCAATAATAAGAAGAAGCAGTGACACCACGGACTCAATTGATCTATCTCTGGATTTGAAAAATAGGTATTTTAGGCATCCCTCAATATATGGACGATTGAATTGTCAAGTCCCCTATGCAAATAGTAACAGGTAAAGAGAAGAGTACCTGTGTACTTATCAGTCCAGGGATCTGCTGTTGCCAGTCTTACTTTGGTATAGGCCTGGCAATGAGAGTCCCTGTTCTGTGGCCCAGTGAAAAAGTAAAGTACTTTCTCTGCTGTCAGTGCAGGGCAATGTAGTCACCCTGTTACCTCAGCATTGCAGGGTGAAGGCTACAGAGACAGGGACTGATGAGAGTCTAGTGAAGGGTAGAGAAAGATACCTGACAGAAAATGCAGGAAGAGAGCCTGCTTCCAGAATGTAGTTCGTGGAAAGAGGAGTCCCCATGCGCACAGAGACCCCTGTGGTGATGTGGCCCGACGTGCGTTTCACCTGATGACTTTTTCAAGGAGGCACACATGTTGTCGGACATGCTGGATGTAAATACACCCGGCTGTCCTGTGATTGGTCAGTAATCCTGATAAGCAGTTTGATCAGCCCATCTCCGGGTATTTAGTAATCCTGATTGGCAGTTTGATCAGCCCATTTCCGGGTCTTTAGCTAATAGGAATGTCCCTATCATAGTGCTGAGCCGAAAAAATCCAGGGCACAGTTTATACAAATCAAATAGTGCCGTTAACAGCTCATAGTCCATAATTTGGCTTGCATGTTTATTATAGTTAGATTGCAGATTATGTATACAAATATGTTCATTATTATGCTAAAAGTTAAATTTTAAACATCATTTGAGGACATAGTGTACCCCACAATGAGAGTTTGCCCTTCTTCTTTTTGCTCTTTTGTCTTTGAATAATTACTCTCAGGGAGCACCTCTGTTAACTCAGATGAATATAGGTCCTCCATATTTAATATGTTCATTACCACCATCTGAATTATAAAACAACACTTAGACCATTAATTTGTTACAGTGCTGAGTCTTTTCCCTTTTCCCCCTATCCTTTCTTGAACCAATTTGCATTTTCTGGGTTATCCCAGTTTCTTATGACGTACAAGCACGGCAATAATACTGGTCAATTGATTATTTTAAAATATACTTTGTAAGACAACTATATTAATTTCAGATGGCAAGTTTCAATTTGCGGAATGAACTTATAAATAAATGTCACACTATGGAAGAATTGAATAATATTTTTCCAGAAAAAATAAATGATACAATACCCAATATTTCATGGGAACAGGATTTTAACTCATTGAAACAAAATTTACAGAAGATAACTAGAGTTCACTGGGATTTGGTGACCATTGAAAATTATCTTAAATAGAAAATTACCCCTAGAGGGCTCAGACCTAAAGTGTTTCCAGCCTTCCAATTAGCCAACAGCAGTTTACAAAATGATTGGGAAGCATGTTTACTTAAATGCTCCCATGACTTAATGGCTATTCTAACCAAACATAATACGTTAATTCTAGAAAATTGTGATAAGGAGATCGAGTTGCTTGGCAAGAGATTAGAAATCTGGGAGATAGATTTATGCTTTCAAAAATGCTTTACCAAAGCTAAGGAAGAATTACAAGAATATGAGGAGACAATAATTGAATGCAAAAAATTTAAATTTGCCTGGGACAAACAAGACTTTTCAAGTGGTCATATTTTTAGATGGAATCGAAAAACTAGTAGGGAACCTCTTAAACCCTATAACTATCAATATACATCTTCTGAAGCTGAATCATCTGGGACTGAGGATATTGATACAGTCATAACTGGGCCAGGAACTTCCTCTTTTTAGAGAATCTTCGAGGATCAGCAACATGTTACAGAGTACAAAGAGGAAACGCACAAGGAGGGGCAAGAAGAACAAGGGAAGATAGACTATGGTAAACACCAATGCCCCAAAGATAGTCTCAATGGACCAACTGAAGGAAATGAATATCGGAAACAAATTACAGATTATAAACCTCTCTAATATTCAACTATCAAATGATCACATCTCGGTACTTCAAAAGGGTCTGACTTTTTCTCCTACCACTAATTTCAACAGGTTCAAATGGGAAAAAGACTTACGCCTTTTTGGGAGAAAACTACTGCTGAAAAAATTCTTTGCAGTCAATAAAAAGGATAAATTGAATACAAATTCACTCCAGGATAATGTATCACCACAAATGAGGTTGGTAGTATGACATCACCTAATATTGCAGGTAGCGCCAGGATGGAGGAGTGGTTAGTTCCAACCACCACAAACCTATTAAGCACCCCTGATCCTCCTATAACATGGTCAGAAGAAGAAAATGCAATCTTAAGAATCCTGGAAGACTTAGGAGATGAGACACAACCAGATGAGATTGATGAAAATATACACACCACACCAGGAAAATATTTGTCCAGAAATTCATATCTTCATGGACCTTGTATCAAGGGACATGGACAAGCTGAATAAAAAAACCCGGACTAGATCTGGCTCTTATTCACATCACAATTTGAATCATCAAGAACGAGTGGCAATGAAGGAAATTAAGGAGTGGCCGGAGGTGATCATTAAAGCATCAGATAAAGGTGGAAACGTGGTAATTTGGCCCATGGATATGTATCTTAAGGAGGCTCACTGACAGTTAGGGGACGTAGAATGTTTTCGACATATCATGTTCCATCCTACACAAAATTTAATGATTCATTATAAGAGAATAATCGATGAAGCTAAGGCCAATGGAGTCATCAATAAGCATGAACATGATTTTCTCCAGGTGGCCCACCCTAACATTCCAACATTTTATTTGTTAACAAAAATACACAAAAATGGAGTGGAGCCACCTGGAAGGCCTATTATATCAGGGATGGGGGGCTTATCAGAGCAGGTAAGTATCTTTGTAGATACACACCTGTGACACCATGTTACAACTCTTCCATCCTATGCTCAGGATACCTCTGACGTCCTCAGACGGATACATGATATCACTCTGGAAAAAGACCATTTCTTGGTGATTATTGATGTCGAATCATTATACACTAGTATTCATCATGTACAGGGTATTGAAGCCACATGTTTCTTTCTGAATATGGAAGGTGAAGGTACCACTGACTTCAATGACCTCATTGTAGAACTCCTACGTTTGTTATAACAACAACTATTTTGTTTTTAACAAAAAATTGTCTTTACAAACAAGGGGGACAGCCATGGGAGCTGCATGTGCACCCACCTATGCTAATTTATTTTTGGGGTAGTGGGAGCACATTCATGTATTCAATTAAGAGAATGAGGAATACACTACGCATGCTCCCATGTGGGTCATTTTGGTACTTTGGACTGGCACAATGGAAACATTTTATGAGTTCATGAGGAAGCTCAATGATAATATTTTGAATATGAAGTTTACATTCGAAATCCATTCCCAGACTATTACATTTTTGGACCTGAAACTTACCATTGATGACCGTGGCAACCTGGTGTCAGACTTATACAGGAACCCATGGCAATGAATAGTTTGCTACACCATAATAGTCATCATTTTCCACCCACTATTCACAATATCCCAAAGGGTGAATTTCTGCGATTGCGCAGAAACTGCTCTGATAATAAAACCTTCAAGGCCCAATGTGATGATCTAATGATCAGACTTGTACAAAGAGGTTATAGTAGGAAAATGGTTAAAAAGGCAAGACACTCTGTCTCCAAAATACAGATGGAATCCTTGATTTTTCCTATAATCCAAGACAAAGACTGTCTGAAACAAGACAGTTTAAGGTTCATAGAAGACTTTTATGCAGAATGGAAAGAACTTACCACCGTCATACAAAGACATTGGCATGTACTTCATCTGGATGCTGATTTGCAACGACACTTAGAACCTAGGGTACAGATGAGCTTGAGAAGATCTAGGAATCTTAAGGATTCAATAGTACACAGCCATTTTTCTAATTCTACCCACAAAGATTCTGTAACGTGTGGCTCTTATCCATGTGGACATTGCAAAGCTTGCCCTGCCATGATGAATAAATTGATGATCACTGACCGATTTGGTACTGTTCATAAAATATGTCAGTTCATTAATTGCAGCACTCCAGCAGTAGTGTACTGTCTTGAATGTATCTGTCCCAAGAGATACATAGGCATGACAACTTGCCCTATAAAACAACAAGTATTAGAACATATAGGCAATATAAAACATGCTGTGTCGGATCTGGCCAAAAAGAAGAAAATTACATCTGTGGCAAAACATTTCATGGAAAGAGCTCCGAGCATTTGGCCTGGAAAATGTACAACTAAACATTAGAGGTGGGGACATCACTAGAGAATTAATTAAGAAGGGGTGTGAATGGACTTTTAAGATAGGCACAGTCAATCCAAACGGCCTAAATGAGATCATTAACTACAGTCCCTTTTTAAATATATAAATGCTGTTCCTCCCTTCCTCTTTTAGTTTTGGTTCTACTGTTAACTCTTTATTTCTGATTTTTCTCCTCACCCTGGTGTCATTTTTATCATTTACCACCCTGTTCCTGATTTAATATTAGTAAATTAATATTTATTATTTAATCATTTGGATATAGAAACTTCTTTGTAATATTTTTATTATATCATTAGCACAATGTTTTTTGCTATATAATTCCCCTTTTGTTGATTGGGGGTTTTTCTATTAGGCTTTTTATTGGATTTTAAGCATAGACCATATTAACAATAAGGGTGGTTCCATTTTAAAAACTTTTTTCTTCACATACTTATTGACATACAATTTTTCTTTCACAAACATATTTTTCATTATGGACACTTTTACACACCCCAGTAATATTAGATAATTTATTCTCTTGTTATAGACACCATTTACAAATTTCTTTGTCACATTATTTTACACCATAGTCAACACATCCAATCATATTTCAAACCCCCCCTCTTATTTTTTCACATTGTTTTTCTTTATATTGCACCTTATTTGGGACCACAAAAGAACAATTTTACTTGTGTGTGTATGAGTATGTGTGTATGTATATGTGTGTGTATGTATATATACATGTATGTGTATATATGCATGGGTTTGTCAAATATATTAATAATAATTTATTGTCAGAATTTATGAGATTTTCCTTAATTTTAGCTTCACATTGGGCTTTCTAAATTATTAATTTTGAGTGGGACATTATTATTATTATTATTATTATTATTTTTCTGTATTTTACATAAATTATAGTTTTAGTTCATATCATATTGTTTAGCTATCCACTGTTTAATTATTTGATGTCTGTTTTGATCATAATTATATATATATATATATATATATATATATATATATATATATATATGTAATAAATATTTTTAAGATATCAGAGATAAGATACACTGGGGCTGGGATAGATATGTCAATGATATCATATTGAACTTAATTATCTTTGTCTCTATGTATTCACCTTATATACTTTCTTTTTTAATTAAAAAAATGCCAGTACATCTCTTTTGTTTTATGTTTTACTTTATTTTTCTTTTCTCTTGAATATAATATAGATTTGCCTTAGCATAATAATGAATATATTTGTATACACAATCTGCAATCGAACTATAATAAACATGCAAGCCGAATTATCGACTATGAGCTGTGAACGGCACTATTTGATTTGTATAAACTGTGCCCTGGATTTTTTTGGCTCAGCACTATGGTAGGGACATTCCTATTAGATAAAGTCTCGGAGATGGGCTGATCAAACTGCCAATCAGGATTACTAAAGACCGAGAGATGGGCTGATCAAACTGCTTATCAGGATTACTGACCAATCACAGGTCAGGCCACGTCACCACAGGGGTCTCTGGTCTGATTCAGAGCTGGACGCTCTGACCAGAGCGCTCGCTCTGAATCAGGGCCCTCCTACTTAAAAATGGAGTGGCCTCTTGGATGCTCGCATAGCTGTGGGTTACCACCCACAGCTTATGCAAGCGTCCATGATGATGGTCACAATGGTCAAGACCATCGCGACCATCAGGCTTGCGACGAGACCCTGCGGTAGGGTCTCACTGCTGCAAGCCCTGGAGTGATTTTGGCTCTATCAGAGCCAAAATCACTCCCACTGACATCACTAGTGATGTCAGTGGGGCCGGAACCAGACAGTAGGCGTTCCCATGGGAACGCCTCCATCTGGCAGCCACGCCTCCGGCACGCCCACCATCGACAGCACGCCCCCTTTGGTGCGAGACCCAGAGAGACAGCTTGGCTGTCACTATCCGGGTCTCGCGCATGTGCACGCGGAGCTCCCTCCATCGTGCGCATGCGCATTTGGCTTGCGAAGAGACCCTGCGGTAGGATCTCGCTGCTGCAAGCCCTGGAGTGATTTTGGCTCTATCAGAGCCAAAATCACTCCCACTGACATCACTAATGATGTCAGTGGGGCCGGTCCCAGACGGTAGGCATTCCCATGGGAATGCCTCCGTCTGGCAGCCACGCCTCCTGCACGCCCACCATCGACAGCATGCCCCATTTGGTGCGAGACCCAGAGAAACAGCTTGGCTGTCGCTATCCGGCTCTCGCGCATGTGCACGACGGAGCTCCCTCCATCGTGCGCATGCGCATTTGGGTACCATCGACCCACTTGCGAGCGTCCTGCGCTCGCGAGCAGGTCTGAATGAGACCCTCTGTGGCATGGGGACTCCTCTTTCCACAGATTACAATCTGGAAGCAGGCTCTTTCCCTGCATTTGCTGTCAGGTATCTTCTCTTCCCTTCACTAGACTCTCATCGGTCACTGTCTCTGTAGCCTTCACCCTGCAATGCTGAGGTAACAGGGTGACTACATTGCCCTGCACTGACAGCAGAAAAAGTACTTTACTTTTTCACTGGGCCACAGAACATGGACTCTCATTGCCAAGCCTATGCCAAAGTAAGATTGGCAACAGCAGATCCCTGGACTGATAAGTACACAGGTACTCTTGTCTTTACCTGTAATTATTTGCATAGGGGACTTGACAATTAAATCATCCATATACTGAGGGATGCCTAAAATACCTATTTTTCAAATCCAGAGATAGATCAATTGAGTCCATGGTGTAACTGCTTCTTATTATTATTTAACACATTTATGCAGTGACTAATACTGTATATGATGTATTATACACAATGAAATATTTGTCTAGATATTTGCGCCGCTATTAACATGGTTGATGTTTTACAATGATAACGGAGACTGTTTTTCAACTAAATATTTATTATTTTGGATTGCAGGTTATCAATTTTGATTTGGATAACAAGTGAATTTTTCCTATGTATGAATTTTTTATTTTTTACATTTTTTTTTTCATTTTTTCATTTATTTATTTATCTATTTTGCATATATATATATATATATATATATATATATATATTGTTTCTGCTAATGAATTTATTTTGATGTATTTGCCCCTTTCGCTTTATTGATATATTTTTTAATTTTTATTGGCGATAGTGGGGTATTATTTTTTTGCATTACAGAGATAATTTACATTACTCATTCTGACCATCATAGGTGTATGCCGTTAGTGTCAAACACATTGAAAGGACACCCAACAATCTATATTAGAATGTATTATTTATTTTGCACAATATTGCACATAGCACTTTATTTAATTAATAGAGAGAGTGAGATATATAGACACTGAGCAGTTTAGTCTCTTGAAAATTAGAAAGTGTCATTTGACTTTATGTCATTCTGTTTGTCTTCCTGTTTCCAATTGAATATAGAGGCTTTTTATTCAATATACAATAAAAGTTAAATTCTTAACATCATTTGAGAACATAGTGTGCCCCACAATGAGAGTTTGCCCATCTTCTTTTGCTCCTTTGTCTTTGAATAATTACTCTCAGGGAGCACCTCTGTTAACAGATGAATATAGGTCCTCCGTATTTAATATGTTCATTACCACCATCTAATAACAACACTTAGACCATTAATTTGTTACAGTGCTGCGTCTTTTCCGTTTTCCCCCTATCCTTTCTTGAACCAATCTATCAATAATCCCTCAGTAGAGATGACATAACCCAGAAAGGATACTTGAGTGACATGGAATTCACATTTTTCCAATTTAGCAAAAAAATGATGCTCACGAAACTGTTGCAAAACCAAACGATCATGTTGAACATGGAGCTCTTCTGACTTGGAGTAAATAAGGATATCATTGAAATAGACAACCACAAAAACACCCAGGAACTCTCATAGAACATCATTAATTAAATCCAGAAAAACAGCAGGAGCGTTAGCGAGTCCAAATGGCAAGACGAGGTACTCATAGTGACCTGAATGAGTGTTGAAAGCAGTCTTTCACTCATCACCTTCTTTATTGCGAATAAGGTTATAAGCTCCTCTGAGATCAATTTTGGAAAAAATTATCACATCACAGAGTTGATCAATAACCACAGAAATAAGAGTTAGCGGGTATGAGTTCTTGATGGTTATATTGTTAAGTCCTCTAAAATCAATACATGGACATAGAGACCCATCCTTCTTTTGGACAAAAAAGATGCCTCCACCAACCGGGGACTTGGATGGATGAATAAATCCTCTGGCCAAATCCTCTTTAATATAATCTTCCATAGCTTTACTCTCAGGAATGGACAGAGAATACAAACGACCTTTAGGCAACTTGGCTCAAGAAACAAGATTGATGGTGCAATCATAAGGTCGATGTGGAGGAAATGCATTCGCTTTTTGTTTAGAAAACACATCAGCAAAATCCAAATATTGGGGAGGAATGCTACAGGCAAATGAAACTTCAGGACATTGTAGCATCTGCACAGGAAGTGAAAGGCATGAGGACTGACATTCAGGACTCCATTTTATAATCTCCCCAGGGGACCAGTCAATGGAAGGATTGTGCAATTTAAGCCATGGAAGGCCCAATACAACAGGAACCAAAGGACAATGCAGAAGAAAAAATGAAATGAGTTCTGTATGTAAAACACCAATGGTAAACCGAATAAGAGTTGTCTTAACCTTAAGAGTTCATTTAGAGATTAAGGCCCTCATTCAGAGCCGCTCGCTATTTGCGGTCGTTCGTTCTAAAACAAGGGGTGGCTATTCAAATGAACCGTTCGCTAATTGCGGTCTGTTCACGCCTCTAAGTCTGGACGAGCGAGCAAAACTTGCGGTTGTAATTTTGAAAAATACGCCCCCTTGTCGCTCGCACCATACGTCATGTCCGCTATTTATTAGATTAATCGAGTACATCGAACAGCGTATGAACTGCTCGCTATTCTTGTGGCTGGTTTTTTCAACCGCTATTTTGCGAACAGTTCTGAGTAAAAAAAAAACAAGTGACGTGGTCAATGACGCTGCTGTATTAATTATGCACTCCCTTAAAACGCCCGTTTTGACCTTTAAAATCGCCTGCGTTCAAATTCCACACCCCCATTTTCAAGCACCTTCCCCTGTTACCACCCACATACGCCTCCTTCTGTCACTCAAAATAGCAGGCATTCGCTATATAGCGAACAAACGATTTTCGGCCGCACTGACTGGTTCGCGCATGCGTATTAAAATCCGTACGCATGCGCAGATGTGCGAACATCGGTCAAAACGAACGAGCGGCCGCTTACGAGCGGCTCTGAATCAGGGCCAAAGCCTCCATCCAGGCCAAAAATGGAAACTTCTTGCTTTAACGGAACTGCAGGAATCTTTAACTTATGAAAGAACGAAAAGTCAATAAAATTAGCTGCTGCTCCACTATCCAAAAAAGCCTGTGTCTTGACCTCTTTATCAGATGAATGATTGGCTACAGGAACAAGTACTGAATTATTGGAGGAAATAGAGGCTAGACCTAAGTGTAATTCCTCCTGTACACTTAGACCCTGCCTTTTACTGATATCAAAGGACAGTCTTTTATGGAATGAGCCTTGTCCCCACAATACATACAGAGATCTTGTGAACATCTTCTACGCTTTTCTCCCAGGGACAGACGAGAAGCTCCAATTTGCATAGTATCCTCACGATCCAAGGAAGGAAGCCACAAAGAAGATTGGGGAAACTTAGTGGGAAACTGTTGCTCTCTCCGTCTTTCATGTAAACGACGGTCAATACGGATAACTGTCTGCATGAGGTCATCCAGTCTTAGCTGGGGAATGTTGTACAAGAATGTCCTTTATGACCTCAGAAAGTCCAATCCAAAACTGACTACGCAAAGCCAAATCATTCCAGGCTGATTCCAATGCCCATCTACGAAATTCAGAACAATAATCCTCTGCAGCGTTTTGTCCTTGTGCAAAGCTTGGATTCCGCAAGTGACACTTTGTCTGGGTCATCATACAAACAGGCCCAGCTGGAGGAGAAAGGCATCCACAGTCTGAAGGGCAACATGCGAGGAAGGCAGTCCAAATGCCCATGTTTGCAGATCACACTGATGCAGGGAAATAATAAGTCCAACTCTTTGTGTCTCAGAACCTGAAGAGACTGGACGCATGTGGAAATAAAGTTCACAACTCTCACGGAAATTTACAAACAAGTTTCTGTCCCCAGAGAAACAATCTGGCAAGTTTATTTTGGGCTCTTAAGAGCAGCTTGTAACGAGGAGGTATGGACATCTTCAACTTGAAGAGTCTGAATATGAGCTGCCAGAATTGGTGCAATTGCTAGGACCGAGATGGAGATATTGGAGATACAAGGTACATCAAAGAACAGTCACAAGCAGAATATTAAAATCATGGCAGTTTACTTTTTAAATGATATGGTGGACCTGGAGGGCCAGTACAAACACAACATGTCAATGGTGCAGTAAGGAGCTGATACAATAGGATACAATATTGACAGTCAACAGAATATAGATTTACAGCCCAAACTAAAGTTGCTGAATGGGAAGGAGGGCCTAGTTGACAGCGATTCTTGAAATGTGGTATAGAAGCAGGATTGCTGGATGACCTGGAGGGCCTAGTAGACAGTGATGCTTGAAACGTGGTATAGAAGCAGGATTGCTTGATGGCCTGGAGGGCCTAGTAGACAGCAATGCTTGAAATGTGGTATAGAAGCAGGATTGATGTATGGCCTGGAGGGTCTAGTAGACAGCAATGCTTGAAACATGGTATTGAGACAGGATTGCTGGATGGACTGCAGGGCCTAGTAGACAGCAATGCTTGAAATGTGGTATAGAAGCAGGACTGCTGGATGGCCTGGAGGGCCTAGTAGACAGCGATGCTTGAAATGTGGTATAGAAGCAGGATAGCTGGATGGCCTAGTAGACAGCGATGCTTGAAACGTGGTATTGAAACTGGATTGCTGGATGGCCTGTAGGGCCTAGTTATTATTATTATTATTGTTATTATTATTATTGTTTATTTATATGGCACCACAAGTTTTCCGCAGCGCCTTACAAAGTACATAAACAAATAGATTGGTTTACAGTGACTTACAGTACAGTGCAATACAATACATTACAGGACATGGATAATATACATTGCTACATTCACGACCATAACACCCAGATAAGCAACAATGCAAAGCAATCAAGTGTTAGGTGCCCTGGTAGATAGTAAGAAGTAGATGAAGGTATAGTAAGGAGATGCACAAGAGGGTAGAGGGCTCTGCTCATAGGAGCTTACATTTTAAGGGGGAGGACAGACAAATGGGTGAAACAGATGGGGTAGGCAGGGAGGAAGGAGTATGTAGTAGCAAGTTAAGATGAGATCTGGAAGGCTTTGAAGAAATAGTGGGTCTTGAGAGCCCATTTGAAGGATTGTAGAGAGGTAGAGAGGCTGATGGGAAGAGGGAGAGAGTTCCAAAGGAGGGGAGCAGCGCAGGCAAAATCTTGGAGGCGGGAGTGGGAGGAAGTAATCAATTGGCATGAGAGGCGGCGTGCATTTGTTGAAAGAAGAGAGCGGACAGGAGAGTGAAGAGAGATGAGATCAGAAATTTAAATGGGAGAGGAATGGCTGAGGGCTATGTAAGTGAGTGTGAGAACCTTAAATTGGGTTCTAAAGGGGAAGGGGAGCCAGTAGAGGGCTTGTAGGAGAGGGGAGGCAGATGCAGAGCGTTTTGAGAGGAAGATGAGCTGAGCAGCAGCATTAAGGATAGACTGGAGAGGAGAGAGATGGGATTTGGGGAGGCCAGATATGAGAAGGTTACAGTAGTCCAATCTGGAGATGACCAATGAGTGTATGAGGGTTTTAGTTGCATCCTGGGTGAGAAATGGTCTAATCTTGGAAATATTTTTAAGATGAAAGTGACAGGACTGTGAGAGATTCTGGATATGTGGTTTGAAGGAAAGGGTGGAGTCCAGGATAACTCCAAGACAGTGCACTTTGGGGCTAGAGGAGATAGTTGTGCCATCAATTGATAAAGAAATGGTGGGAAGTGTGGTTATGTAGGGGGGAGGGAAGATGATTAGCTCAGTCTTAGACATATTAAGTTTAAGAAATCACTGGGACATCCAGGAAGAAATGGCAGAGAGACAGTTGGAGACACGAGTGAGGAGAGAGGGAGAGAGGTCAGGGGAGGAAAGGTAGATCTGAGTATCATCAACGTAGATATGATATTGGAGGTCAAAAGAGCTGATGAGTTCACCTAGTGAAGATGTATAGAGTGAGAAAAGGAGAAGTTCAAGAACAGAATCTTGGGGAACACAAACTGCAAGAGGCTGTGGGGGAGAAGAGGAGTCATGAGAGGAGACAGAGAAGGATTGGTCAGAGAGGTAGGAGGATAGCCAGGAGAGGGCAGTGTCACGCAGAACAAGGGAGTGAAGGATTTGCAGAAGGAGAGGGTGGTCCACAGTGTCAAAAGCGGCGGAAAGGTCAAGGAGAATGAGCAGAGAGTAGTGGCCCTTGGATTTAGCAGCAAGAAGGTCATTGCTGACTTTTGTGAGGGCAGTTTCAGTGGAGTGAAGAGAACGGAAGCCAGACTGAAAAGGGTCAAGGAGGGAATGAGAGGAAAGAAAGGTGGTGAGGCGCTTGAAAACAGCACGCTCAAGGAGCTTGGAAGCAAAAGGGAGGAGAGAGATGGGACGGTAGTTGGAGAGAGTGTTAGAATCAAGGGTTGGTTTTTTTAGTATGGGGAGACAAGGGCATATTTAAATGCAGACGGGACAGTGCCTGATGATAGGGAGAGATTAAGGAGGTGGGCAAGATGGGAGCAGGCAGAAGGAGAGAGGTAGTGGAGGAGACGTGAAGGGATAGGGTCAAGGGGGAGGTGGAAGGGGGGGAGGAAGGGATGAGGGACATGACTTACTCTCCAGATACCGGGGAGAAGAAAGTTAGAGTCGGTAAAATTGAAGGAGAGGGGTGATCTGGGAAGAAAGGAGATGGATAGCAGGGGGACTGGTGGGATATGATGTCCTGATGTATGGAGTCAATTTTAGATGTAAAGTAGGTAGCAAAATCAAGGGCAGAGAGCGAGGAGGGGGTGGGCGGAGGAGGGAGTTGAAGGTGGTAAAGAGACATTGGGGATTTGAGGACTGAGAAGAGATGAGGTTCTTGAAATATGACTGTTTAGAAAGGGAAAGGGCAGCACTGTATGATGAGAGCATAGATTTGAAATGGAGAAAATCAGCCTAAGAGCGTGATCTTCTCCACTGTCGCTCGGCAGTTCGCGAACACTTATGCATGTATCTGGTGCATTTGGAATGCCAGGGTTGAGGTGTAAATCTGCGAGGGTGAATAGTGATCGCCAGAGCAACAGAGTCTCGAGCAGAAGTAAGGGAGGTATTGTATAGAGAAATGGCTTGTTCAGAGCAGGAGAGAGAGAGGATAGGGGAGAGAAGTGAGTCAAGCTTGGAAGAAAAAGAAACGGTGTCAAAAAAGAAAAAGAAACGGAGAGACCAACTGAAGACATGAGGGTGAGGAGTTTGGAGGCAGAGGCTTCTGTGGGGATATCAATAGGAATATTGAAGTCACCTAGGATAATAGAGGGAAGGTCAGAGGAGAGAAAGTGAGGAAGCCAGGAAGCGAAGTTGTCAATGAATTTGGAAGGAGGGCCAGGGGGACGGTAAATGACAGCTACTCTAAGGTGAACTGGTTGGAAGAGGCGTATAGCATGAACCTCAAATGTAGAGAAAGTAAGAGATGTTTCAGAGGGTAGGAGTTGGTAGGAGTAACTGGGGAATAGAAGGCTACCATGGCTACCCCCAGGCAGAGGGGTATGAGAGAAGATGAGGCCTCCAGAGGAGAGAGCAGCAGGGGAAGTGGTGTCAGAGGGTGAAATCCAGGTTTCAGTAATGGCTAGGAGATGCAAGTTTTTAGAGATGAAAAGGTAATGGGTGTGTACGAGTTTGTTACATACTGATCTGGCATTCCAGAGGGCACAGGATAGAGGGACAGTGTTTGTGGGAGAAATGTGAATTAGATTATTTGGGTTGCTGTAGGGAGAAGGTGACTTTAATACAGGTGGCTGAGATGAATGTAGTAGAGAGATTATGTGTGGACCAGTGCTGGGAAGGGAACCTGTAGGTGGTTGGCAGGGAGGGAGTTTAATATTATGGGGGTGGTATGGGGTGACATGGAGAGGAGGTTTGGTGGAAGGATTATCAGTGGGTTAGTAGGACAAAGGAGGAGTAGAAGAGAATGAAAGTGTAGTAGTGGGATAGGAGAGGGAGGATGGCAGACAGAGGAGGGGAGATAAAGGAAGGAGGAGGTGGAGGAGACAATGGGGAAATGATATAGGTGGAAAAAGGGGGTAGAGCAGAGTATTAGGTAGACAGTGAGTGGAAGGGGAGGTACACATGATAATGGTGTGGAAGAGTTGGGTAGGAGGAAGAAAACTAGATGTAGGAATAAAGTATGAGTGCAGAGAAGCAAGTAATAGTACAATGGAGGAAAATGTGCCTGCAAAATATCCAAACTATTATTGAGCAGAGGAAAAGAGGAGAAATGGAATATTAAAGTAAACTGAATTAGAAGACAGATGACAGGCTAGGAAAAGAAGAGAGGTGGGAAGATATTATTTCTAAGACATATACTAAAATTGGCACTGAATACAGTAAGCTATGAGTTGTTTGTGAAATGAGCGAGTCAGTACAAATAATAGCAGGTGTAAGTTCTTATAGTGAGCAAACAGAGGCCAGTGATGATTGTCCAGGTGATGAAAACAGCAGTTGCTTGTAGTGTAGATATTGTGAACTTACATTTCTTGATTATACTTTGTCCATATTTTCTTGTTAAAGAATAGTTTAAGGTTGGAGTGGTCTCCTTCAGTTTAACGTCGGTTTAATGCCGGTATAATGCTGAATTTGGTAAGAAATGCACTTTTACAAATTATGCACTTATAATAATTATGCCCTACTCAGCCCAGGGGCCATCAGCCTTCCTATGAACTTAAATAGTTAATGCTTGCATGTGTATGCAATGAATCCAATCATCTCCCAATACCCTCCCACTAATATGGCTAGCAATAAATGTCCTATCATAAACAAACAGTGAATGCCACAAAGCTAAGAAGAACTAGGTCTAGTAATCTATTCACTTTTCAAATAATTAAAAATTAGATGATCTGCAGCAATGAAGAAGTTACCTAGTTTGCAGTACACTTTTCAAATAATTAAAAATTAGATGATCAGCAGCAATGATGAGGTTACCTAGTTTGCAGTACACTTTTCAAATAATTAAAAATTAGATGATCTGCAGCAATGATGAGGTTACCTGCCAATTAAGAAGAAATCTGTGTCAGTTCTCAGTCAATATCAGCTGAAGATGTCATCTAATAATGCCGGTATAATGCCGAATTTGGTAAGAAATGCACTTTTACAAATTATGCACTTATAAAAATTATGCCCTACTCAGCCCAGGGGCCTTCAGCCTTCCTATGAACTTAAATAGTCAGTGCTTCCATGTGTATGCAATGAATCCAATCATCCCCCAATACCCTCCCACTAATATGGCTAGCAATAAATGTCCTAACATAAACAAACAGTGAATGCCACAAAGCTAAGAAGAACTAGGTATATTAATCTATTCACTTTTCAAATAATTAAAAATTAGATGATCTGCAGCAATGAAGAAGTTACCTAGTTTGCAGTAAACTTTTCAAATAATTAAAAATTAGATGATCATCAGCAATGATGAGGTTACCTAGTTTGCAGTACACTTTTCAAATAATTTAAAATTAGATGATCTGCAGCAATGATGAGGTTACCTAGTTTGCAGTACACTTTTCAAATAATTAAAAATTAGATGATCTGCAGCAATGATGAGATTACCTAGTTTGCAGTACACTTTTCAAATAATTAAAAATGAGATGATCTGCAGCAATGATGAGGTTACCTAGTTTGCAGTACACTTTTCAAATAATTAAAAATTAGATGATCTGCAGCAATGATGAGGTTACCTAGTTTGCAGTACACTTTTCAAATAATTAAAAATTAGATGATCTGCAACAATGATGAGGTTACCTAGTTTGCAGTACACTTTTCAAATAATTAAAAATGAGATGATCTGCAGCAATGATGAGGTTACCTAGTTTGCAGTACACTTTTCAAATAATTAAAAATGAGATGATCTGCAGCAATGATGAGGTTACCTAGTTTGCAGTACACTTTTCAAATAATTAAAAATTAGATGATCTGCAGCAATGATGAGGTTACCTAGTTTGCAGTACACTTTTCAAATAATTAAAAATTAGATGATCTGCAGCAATGATGAGGTTACCTAGTTTGCAGTACACTTTTCAAATAATTAAAAATTAGATGATCTGTAGCAATGATGAGGTTACCTAGTTTGCAGAACACTTTTCAAATAATTAAAAATTAGATGATCTGCAGCAATGATGAGGTTACCTAGTTTGCAGTACACTTTTCAAATAAATAAATAATAGATGATCTACAGCAATGATGAGTTTACCTGCCAATTAAGAAGAAATCTGTGTCAGTTCTCAGTCAATATCAGCTGAAGATGTCATCTAATAATGCCGGTATAATGCCGAATTTGGTAAGAAATGCACTTTTACAAATTATGCACTTATAAAAATTTTGCCCTACTCAGCCCAGGGGCCTTCAGCCTTCCTATGAACTTAAATAGTCAGTGCTTGCATGTGCATGTGTATGCAATGAATCCAATCATCCCCCAATACCCTCCCACTAATATGGCTAGCAATAAATGTCCTAACATAAACAAACAGTGAATGCCACAAAGCTAAGAAGAACTAGGTATATTAATCTATTCACTTTTCAAATAATTAAAAATTAGATGATCTGCAGCAATGAAGAAGTTACCTAGTTTGCAGTAAACTTTTCAATTAATTAAAAATTAGATGATCTGCAGCAATGATGAGGTTACCTAGTTTGCAGTACACTTTTCAAATAATTAAAAATGAGATGATCTGCAGCAATGATGAGGTTACCTAGTTTGCAGTACACTTTTCAAATAATTAAAAATGAGATGATCTGCAGCAATGATGAGGTTACCTAGTTTGCAGTACACTTTTCAAATAATTAAAAATTAGATGATCTGCAGCAATGATGAGGTTACCTAGTTTGCAGTACACTTTTCAAATAATTAAAAATGAGATGATCTGCAGCAATGATGAGGTTACCTAGTTTGCAGTACACTTTTCAAATAATTAAAAATTAGATGATCTGCAGCAATGATGAGGTTACCTAGTTTGCAGTACACTTTTCAAATAATTAAAAATTAGATGATCTGCAGCAATGATGAGGTTACCTAGTTTGCAGTACACTTTTCAAATAATTAAAAATGAGATGATCTGCAGCAATGATGAGGTTACCTAGTTTGCAGTACACTTTTCAAATAATTAAAATTAGATGATCTGCAGCAATGATGAGGTTACCTAGTTTGCAGTACACTTTTCAAATAATTAAAAATGAGATGATCTGCAGCAATGATGAGGTTACCTAGTTTGCAGTACACTTTTCAAATAATTAAAAATTAGATGATCTGCAGCAATGATGAGGTTACCTAGTTTGCAGTACACTTTTCAAATAATTAAATAATAGATGATCTACAGCAATGATGAGGTTACCTGCCAATTAAGAAGAAATATGTGTCAGTTCTCAGTCAATATCAGCTGAAGATGTCATCTAATAATGCCGGTATAATGCCGAATTTGGTAAGAAATGCACTTTTACAAATTATGCACTTATAAAAATTTTGCCCTACTCAGCCCAGGGGCCTTCAGCCTTCCTATGAACTTAAATAATCAGTGCTTGCATGTGTATGCAATGAATCCAATCATCCCCCAATACCCTCCCACTAATATGGCTAGCAATAAATGTCCTAACATAAACAAACAGTGAATGCCACAAAGCTAAGAAGAACTAGGTATATTAATCTATTCACTTTTCAAATAATTAAAAATTAGATGATCTGCAGCAATGACGAGGTTACCTAGTTTGCAGTACACTTTTCAAATAATTAAAAATTAGATAATCTGCAGCAATGACGAGGTTACCTAGTTTGCAGTACACTTTTCAAATAATTTAAAATTAGATGATCTGCAGCAATGATGAGGTTACCTGCCAATTAAGAAGAAATCTGCGTCAGTTCTCAGTCAATATCAGCTGAAGATGTCATCTAATAATGCTGGTATAATGCCAAATTTGGTAAGAAATGCACTTTTACAAATTATGCACTTATAATAATTATGCCCTACTCAGCCCAGGGGCCTTCAGCCTTCCTAGTTGACAGCGATGTTTGAAACGTGGTATTCAAACAGGATTGCTGGATGGCCTGGAGTCCTAGTAGACAGCAATGTTTGAAACGTGGTATTGAAACAGGATTGCTGGAATATCTGCAGGGCCTAGTAGATAGCAATGCTTCAAACGTGGTATAGAAGCAGGATTGCTGGATGGCTTAGTAGACATCGATGCGGTTGATGCCGGGGTACTTGGGTCAGTTAGAATCCGGTGAGCAGAGTACATGCAGCATGTACAGATTATAACAGGAAGTCTGGTTGCACAGAAAGCAAGATGCATAACCAAAAGCTCCACATGAAAACTCTATAGCTGACAGGGCGGCGACAGTCCAGGAAGTACAAATAGGATCAGCTGCCAATCAGGCAGAACTAGGAGGAAACATGTGAAATCCTCTGACGTCTGAATCTACTAGCAACCGGCAACCTAGAAGCATGGTCAGGAGCAGGAGGAATACTGGCAGGAGACAAGTACTGGACTGGACTTGTAACAGCAGATTCTGACTGGCTGATGCATCTGAATCCTTCCACTTATGCTAATACTATAGTTATATATAAAATATCCATGAGTGAATATGGGTCCTTCGGATCACCTATGCGATCGCAGCTGCAATTACGCACGCAGGTCCGCTGCAAAAATATACTAATGAATGCAATCGCAAGGCCATTGCACAGCCAGAATAGAGATGCTCACTACCACTATCTCACATCCGTAATTCCTTCCAGTCTTACGTATACATTGGTAACATTGAGTAACATCTGCCCCTCACATACAATTACAACAGGTTTGATCTTACTCAGAAATTGCTAACCTCATCACACTAGTGAGTACTCAAACTGCATATGCCATCGCAGTAGCAAATTTATGCATGCCAATGTAATGGCATTCAAATGAACAGACATGCCTGCGTTTCTCAAACCACTACCTCGTCACCAGCTCCAAATGCTGACATCCCATCCCTTGGTCTGCGATGGCTTCGTATCTGCATAGGTGATCGAAGTGCTAACTCATGCACACGCACTGTGGTGCATACACATGTGAAGTATGCACCATTAGCTGATCTGCGTATGCTGTTGCAGTTGCAATCCATAATGAATCAGGTCCATGGTCCAGAATTCATCAATATTTTGATCCACTACCGGACCATTTCAAGACTGCACACCAAGACACCCATATAGTACACCCGCAGAATGGAATATATATATATGTTCATTTTAAGGGGAGTAAGACAGCAAACAAGCATCTTGCCCAGGGCTACATGGGGTCTTAATCCGGCTCTTTCTTCCTTGTGGTAATGTTAGTACTGCTACAATGTACAGGAATTTGGATGCATAAGGACTATAAGTGATGCCTCTAAGCAGCTGTACAAATTGTACTGTTTATATGCTGAAATAAAAAATGACGAATGCTGCTATTGGTGTAGAAAATCAGTTTGTTTTTAAGAATGTTTTTGTTACTTCTCAAAAATCTCCAGTCTTAAAATAAGCATATGGTAGTCAACAAATGTTGCACTTGCTGTATAACACTCTCTCCTCTGAAATGTGTTCAAGGAAGGGAAGGGCCAGGAAGGTGGTGAGAAGGATGTGTGAAGTAATACATTATTTTATTTGCAGCCTAGCCTTGTGTCAAGACTCAAAAGTATCAATCCAGTTTCTTTAACAGATACTGATGAAATGATAAGACAAACAGAAGCAAGAAAATAGCCTGTTTATCTTTCACGAGTTCTAAGAAAGGAGACAAGATAAAGTAACACAAAAACCTATGAGACATCTTAAAGTCAGAATTCAGTTGTATTAATTGGGATCTATGTAACACAATTTGTTCACTGGCAGAAAGCGTTAACAAGCTTCCGTCTTCTGTGTAATTATGGAATTTATTTAGACACAAGGCACGATTTATAATTTGCACATTTTTCTGCTCACCAAAGATTTTAGCTCCCAAGTAATTATACTTTGCAATATATTTGTGCCCTGGCAGATCAGCAGGGTCAGCTCAGCAGATTAGTGAATGTCAGTTTCATTTCACAAAACCCCTGGACTTCTAGCCCCGACACGGACTGGAGGACATGTGCTGGTAGCTGGTGATCAATGCAGAATTTTAATTGACAGAAATTAATCTTTGTTACTCTCCTATTTTATTTCTACATATAAATCAACCAGAATCGGTCAGTTATTTAAAAAAAGAAGACACATCTTTTGATGCCATATCTGTCAGAACTGTGAACACCAGGTAGTTAACTTACCTTCAAAGTACATTTCTAGTCGATAATATGTCAGTGCCAAAGACAGAGAGAACATCACAGCTCCCTGAAATATGGAAGGTGATGACATATCAAAACATAAGACAACAATTTGCAATTTTTCTTACTGCTTCAATAATGTCAGACCCATGTTGACCAGATAAATACTGAGATACTTTAAGCTTTATATAGTGGCTGATTGAATGCGTTATTTTTAAAGGGGCTAAGGGCCTGCTTCAGACCCGCTCGCGAGCACTCACAAGCGGGTCGATGGTGCCCAAGTGCGCATGCGCGAGACCCGAATAACGATGGCCAAGCCGTCATTATGGGTCTCGCACCAAAGGGGGCGTGCTGTCAATGATGATTGACAGCACGCCCCCAGCATGCTGGGGGCGTTGCTGCCCAGACAGAGGCGTTCCCATGGGAATGCCTACCGTCTGGGGCCGGCCCCACTGACATCACTAGTGATGGCAGTGGGAGTGCTTTTGGCTCTGATAGAGCCAAAAGCACACCAGGGCTTGCGGCAGCGAGACCCTACCGCAGGGTCTCATCGCAAGCCCGATGGTTGCGATGGTCTTGACAATCGCGACCATCATTTTGGCCGCTCACTATAGCTGTGGGTGGTCACCCACAGCTATGCGAGTGGCCAGGAGGCCACTCCAAATAGTAAGAGGGCCGGCCCTGATTCAGAGCGAGCGCTCTGTCAGAGTGTCCGGCTCTGAATCAGGGCCTATGTTCACTGACTGTGATGATAGTAAATTCAAACTGTTTTTTTAATATATATTTTTCTCTTACCCATATGCATAGCACTATAGCGGTCTCTGAAATAGTATTGCTAAATGTAGTTTATGAGATTTATAAATATGCCCCTGACTATGTACATTCCTCTAGCTCTCAAGCTCCTGAGCGGGGTCACACTCAAGGCCCCTCATCATCCTGAGTTCCCAAGCCCTCACAAGGCCTGCAGCCTTCTCAAGAGGTTGCTTTAAAACAGGTGCTGGAGGCTGTTACTACTAGGGATGTGCGCAGACCCCATGTTTTGGTTTTGGTTTTGGATCTGTATCTCCTTCAAGGTTTTAGATCTGGATTTGGTTTTGAAAACCAACCTCGAGTGTTTTGGTTTTAGATAAATAGTTTTAAAAACAGCTAAAATCATGTCATTTATGCAATCCAAAACCCAAAATTTGGATTTAAAATCCAAATTCCGAACCGCAAAAAGATCAGAACCACGACCCCGATTTACCCGGATCGCCTCAGGAGATTAGAACCGCGACTCTGATATACCCGAATTCACGAAATTTGGGTGGATTCGGATTTTTGGAGAACCAAATCGCACATCTCTAGTTACTACTAGTGTAAAAAGGGTCAAGGAAAAATTTGGGGAACCAGTATGGCCGACGGTTCAAGTCCCGACAGCGGAAGCCCGGCAGGGTTGAAGATCCTGAACGTAAAAAGGTAAGTATTTACTAACCCTATTCTAACCCCTAACCCTAACCCTCCTTTGGGGGTGCCTAACCCTAACCTTCCCCCCAAGTACCTAACCCCCCTCTAAGTGCCTAAACCTAACCCCCCTTCCCTGCACCCTAACCCTAAGTCTCCCGGGGGGGTGCCTAACCCTAACCTCCCCCCATGGGTGCCAAACCCTAACCCACCCCTTTCCCTAGCCTAACCCTAACCTCCCAAGGGGGTGCCTAACCCTAAGTTCCCTCCCGGGAGCCCCTAACCTAACCCTCCCCCCCGCGGCTGTCCGCGCCTGGTGCCCGGCTTACCTTCAATTGGTAAGCCGGGTGTCGGGCTCCCGGCATAGGTCTAATGACAGGCATCAGGATTTCGACGCCTGTCATTAGTGCCTTGCTGGGATTAGACAGTCAGGAAGCCGGCAGTCAAGGTTACGTCCGTCGGCTTCCCGACTGCTTCCCAAATTTGGGGAGGTTCAATTTCAAATCTGCAGATAGTTTCCGAGAGAGTCTGACAATCCAAGACTCACAGTATGACCATAGTGTCTTAGATGTCCACTATGCAGTCTTGTCTTGAGGACTTCTTTATGCAAGACACCTTTACTTCTCAGTTTGGAGTGGGCCCATGAGATTTATACTACAGCTCTGCTACATTGTGCACTCGATGCCTCGTTATCACCAAATTAATTCACTATAAAGACAGTCGGCCTGATTCAGCAGTGAATGCAAGTTTACTGCTGATTGCAGATTTCCATTTATCGGGAATCTGCATGTGTGCAGGACCCATTCTGCAAGTGTGCAGAATGGATCCTGCGTAGTAGCATGCAAACCTTTAAAATGCAACTGCCTGATTGACAGGCAGAAACATTTAAGGGGCGGAGCGGGGGTGGCACCATTTCTGGAAATGGGGGTATGTACGCCCCATTTTCTGGGAGTGGCTAGCACAGGATCTGTGTTGAGCAACCCAGTGTCTTGGGCTCACAAGCTGGCCAGCCTGAGTAAGCTGAGGCTTATGCAACGGACCAGAGGCCCGGCGCCATCCACCATTGCGACCATCGACCACCAATGGATGCGATGCTGATCCCAGCCTGCGACCTCCATCAAAGTGCTGGGATCACAATGCAGAAGATAGCGTCATATACCTCCTGCTGCATTTGCATTATTGCAAGGTTTACAATTGCAAAGCTGCCTGCATACAGCTTTGCAATTGCAATCCTTACTAAATCAGGCCCAGTGATTGATGCATTGTCTTGCTCATACTAAAGGCCCTCTGGATCTCAAGATCTCTGTATTTCCTGAGTATGATGTGGAAGTTTAGCATTTACTCCATGACTTGAACTTGCCCTATGAAATGCTGTTTCCATTCAAATTGAGAGTTATAGCCAATGAGGGGATGACTGGCTGGAATGTCACATTCTGGGAAGCATGTAGATGGCTACTTATTGATCATATGCCTGCCAATTTTGCCTCATCCATCTAGTCTAAGACTCATAACTATATTCACTATATATTTCATGTTAGTGGTTCTTTTACTATCATGCTATAATATGTGTGTTTACTGTAGATAGGATTATTTACTAAAGTCAGCTGATTCTTTTTCTTACTGTGTTCTTTTCGTATTTCTATGTTTTCTCTGTGATGTTGATCTATGCACCAGTAGTAATATAATGCCCTTATAGCAAGCGAGCCCCCTTGTTTAGTAGTTATTTAATTTATTGCCCTATTCGCCCAACAGGGTTTAATGTTTTACAGTGTGACCTTATAGGTTTAGGAAGATTTAGTTTTAGTTAGTTTAGGGAACCAAGTATGCCAAAGTTGAGGGTAGTACACAGGGTGGGGGAGTTTGGGATTTTGGTTGTCTGTTTATTTTCGGGAATGTTTTTCACTACTTTTTTATTTTTCCTGTGTTTTTTACTTATGATTTTATGTATGATGCTTAAAATTTTCTGTGTGTATTATTGCCTACATAGATCAATACGTTTGACATTAGTGGAGTATCCAGGATGCAGTAATTGCTTCACTGTATGAGGTACTAGTGATTATCTTATCATACAGGAGTGGAGCCTAGTCTCTGGTTATGGTGTAGTTATTATGTCGCCCCATAACTGTTTGTTGATATACTAAAGGTACTTATGTGGAATATTCATGGTGTTAACAACAGACTCAAGCACTCTTTACTCCTTAAACAGCTGAAACAGTAAAGCCATGATTTCACTTGTCTTACTGAAACTCATTTATTTGGTTCTAAGTGCCTTTCACTTAAGAAACCCTGGTTTTGCTGGGTGTATCATGCTTCCCATGTGTCATCTGCCCAGGGGGTTTCTATACTCATTAAAAAAATTGTACACTTTGGGCCTGATTCAGAGCCGTTCGCTATTTGCGGTCGTTCGTTCAAAAACAAGGGGTGGCTATTCAAATGATCCGTTCGCAAATTGTAGTCTGTTCACACCTCTAAGTCTGAACGAGCGAGCAAAACATACGCTCGTTTATTTGTTAAAAACGCCCCCTGGCCGCTCGCATCCTACGTCATGTCCGCTATTTATTAGATTAATCGAGTACATCGACCAGCGTATGAACTGCTCGCTATTCTTGTGGTTGGTGTTTGCTACCACAAATTTGCGAGCAGTTCTGGCTATAAAATAACCCAGTGACGTGGTCAATGACGCTGCTGAATTAATTATGCACACCCATAATACGCCCGTTTTGACCTTTAAGCACGCCTGCGTTCGGATCTCCACTCCCCATTTTCAAGCACCTTCCCCTGTTACCACCCACATACGCCTCATTCTGTCACTCAAAATAGCAGGCACTCGCTATATAGCGTACAAACGATTTTTGGCCGCACTGACTGGTTCGCGCATGCGTACTAAAAACCGTACGCATGCGCAGATGTGCAAACATCGCTCGGAACGAGCGTACTGCCGCTAACGAGTGGCTCTGAATGAGGGCCTTTGTCTTGAATTCTATTCAAACAGACTCTGGAGGGAGGTATGTATTTATTGATTGTAAAATAAATTTGACTCCCCTCCTTATTGTGGCCATTTATAAAAGAATACATTTGTTTGTTTGTTGGCAAATATCTTTGACAGCTCTCAAGGTATAGAGGTAAAGCTGTCATTTCTTACATAGTTGTTTAGTGTCAAATAAGTAAGCTGATAGACCACATAGCAACAACGCGACAATGCAACAAAAGCGACAAAATGACAAAGCGACAAATCTTATATATAAAATTAATTGGTCTGTTTGTCTGTATGTTTATTTCTTTCCTGTTATGCATTTGGACACCCCTGTACCGATTGGAATTAAATCAATGCAAAGTGGTCCAGTTGGATCATGGCCAGGTTTTAGAGGAGTTAGCGTCCGTGTCAGACCTAACTGTGGAGTGTCCCAGGAAATTCTTTGACTGAGGGATTTGGACGACATCACATAATAAAATGTAATAACTTGAAGATACACACCTGCACTGATTGGGATGAAACCAATGCAAGGTGTTCCAGTTGGCTTCTGGCCAGGTTATAGGGACATTAGGGTCCTGGTTGGCCCTCCCATTGGTGTATGATTGGCAGAACTTTGTCATGGGAAGTCTGTTCTGAGCCTTCTGCTGGATGGATTTTTCACAAACACTTCACAGAGTGGTAACTTTGCAAAGTATGAATGCTTTCAAACATAGAAGTATTAATAGTTTATTTTTGTCAATTAACAAAATGCAAAGTGAATGTACAGAAGAGAAATCTAAATCAAATCAATATTTGGTGTGACCACCCTTTCCTTCAAAACAGTATCAATTCTTCAATTCTTTTAGGTACACTTGCACACACTTTTTGAAGGAACTTGGCAGGGAGGTAGTTCCACACATCTTGGAGAACTAACCACAGATGTTCTGTGGATGTAGGCTTGCTCAAATCCTTCTGTCTCTTCATGTACAGTAATCTCAGGCAGACTCAATGCTGCTGAGATCAGGGCTCTGTGGGGGCCATATCATCACTTCCAGGACTCCTTGTTCTACTTTACGCTGAAGACAGGTCTTAATGTCAGTGGCTGTATGCTTGAGATTGTTATACTGCCGTAGAATAAATTTGGAGCCAATCAGATGCTTCTCTGATCATATTGCAGAATGGATAAGTACGTGCCTATATTTCTTAGCCATGAGGTCACCATTAATCCTGAAATGCAGCCTCAAACTTGCAAGGAATCTCCAGATTGCTTCACTGTTGCCTGCAGACAGTAATTATTATACTGCTCTCCAACTCCTTGGCAAACAAACTGCCTCCTGTTACAGCCAAATATTTAAAAATTTGAGTCATCAGTCCAGAGCACCTGCTGCCATTTTCTGCACCCCAGTTCCTTTGTTTTCATGCATAGTTGAGTTACTTGGCCTTGTTTCCATGTTGAAGGTATGGCTTTTGACAGCAATTCTTCCATGAAGACCACTTAAGGCCAGACTTCTACAAACGGTAGATGGGTGTACCTGGATCCCACTGGTTTCTGCCAGTTCTGAGCTAATAAACTATTATCACTACATATATTAATATTCCATACTTATTGGTGATTGGCACTCATCCTACTGTAGTCATTATACATCAGACAATAAAAGATTTCCTGCACTTAGAATGTATATGTATTTATGGTCTACTACCTGGACCTCATTTGTCAGTATCTAATGTAAATCTATTGTAGGTAATATAGCACAGTTCTCTTCGCATCTTTATGGCTACATAGTAATGGATTCCAGATATAGAATATATGTTTCATTTGCTTGGTGCCCTATGCTGATTATAGATCCCTTATTTTAAGTTAAGGCATCTGGTGACTGGAATCCCAAAATCTGATGTAGCAAATTGAATCTCTAAACCCTTGGCTTGTTATAAATGTTTTTTATAATAACTGTACCACTTGTAATATTTGTATACACAAATGTGTGATTGTTTGCCTACAAAATATGAACCATAGATTAGATAGTATTTTTTTTATTGATAGTTGAAGTGTACATGCACTGTATTTGAAAAGTTGCTTTAATATTTTGCAACACTTTAACCTTGAAAAAATGAACATGTCCTAGGAGCTGTTTAATTGAGTAATTACTGTACGCCTAACTATATACAGTACAGTAAACAGATGAGTGACAAACAGTCATAGGAAAGGAAACAACAGTACAAGAGTTTCTATAAAATTAAACTATAGGGTAGATGTATCATGCTTTGGAGAGAGATAAAGTAGACTGAGATAAAGTACCAACCAATCAGTTTCTAACAGCCATTTTTCAAACACAGCTTGTAAAATGACAGTTAGGGGCTGATTGGTTGGTACTTAATCTATCTCCACTTTATCTCTCTCCAAGGCTTAGTACATTTCTACCTATGTGTGGGATTATTAAGAGTGATGACTTTGCAATTCATATTGGAAATAATGATACATTAATTGTATAAGAATGTGGTCTAAGATTCAGTGTACAATTTTAAAATACAACTGTGATGAATAGAACATATAATCTGCTGTACCTGTCTCGTAATAAATACGTAGATTTATTGAAGATTCATCTGATGCAGTACACCTTAATAAGATGAAGTCCAAGGTATCAAAATGTACATATTTTTCCTCCTTAATCACTAATGCTTGATTAGAATTCAATATTGAAAACCTAATACATTGGCAGACAGAATACTTGGTCTACAGCAATATGCTGAATATAAAACCTGACCACTAGGTTTGAGATTTATGGAACATAGGAGAAATGTTTTGAGATAGAGTGACCCACACAATGTTACTCAAGAATCATATTCTGTATCTCTAACTGATGTAGAACAAGTCACATCTAAAGTACTTACTGTATATTTCAAATCCATAGCAGAAAAGCGTGTTGGATTTTTTATATAAATTCCATATACCCTGGGGGGTTGAATGGGAATGTAGAGACAAATAATATTTTAAATATTTTTTAATATTTACTTTTTGTTTATTAAAGAACATTTTTTTAATGTGCTTATATTGATCTGTTTTCATTTTTTTATACTTTTCTCTTGTCCAATAGTTGAATCATTTATGAGACTATCCCTCTTTGAGAAGATTTTTTTAGATTGGGTTTCGTTTAGTGTGTGATTTCTTAGGACACTAAATATGGTTACAATATTTCTAATCACTTGGATTAATTGAAAATGTTACATTTTATAACTCCAGTCCTTACCTGGTTTCCTTTGTAGAAATATCATGCTGCTGTATTTGGATTATCAGGTCAGAGTGATAGGAATGATATTATATACATGACAGTAGCTGTGGCACCTTGTTGGGTTTACTGTACATATGTTAGACTAGTCAGGTGTATGTGCGGTGACCCTTGTAAGCCATTTATGTTCTTGGTATTCATTCAGTGCAGTTTTATATAAGCTTAACAAATTGTTATATAAAATACAGTATTCTAATCTTAGGTCAATATTCTTTAGTTGATGTATATGTATGTTTTCATTTATGAATTTGATTATTGTTAATTCTGTGACTTGTAATTTTATTCAATTATGTGTGACATGTTTCCTTCCCCTAAAGGCCTCTGCAGCTTACATTAGAGAGGACTGCAGTTTAAGAATTTTAATTAGTGTTTCTAATGCTAGATTTATTTTGTTTTTATTACTAAATGAAGTTTATTTTAATGTTTTATGTTATATTTGTTTCAATTTATCTGTAAGATTTATATATTTTAGACTTATTAATTGTTTGAACATTGCAGCAAAAGTTGATCTAGCATGTTGATTGCTAGTGAAGAAATTAAATACCTAACCTGGGAAACCGTGCATGTAAGATTGTCTTGTGGATATAAATGAAGTCAGCTGCAATATGAACAGGGCCATAGAGAGCGCCGCCGGGCCCCGGTAAATAGGGGGCATGGTCTAATCATGGGAGGCGTGGCCACGACCCCTTGAAAAAACACAAATAAAAAAAATACTTTTGCGGTGCCGGGGAGGGGGCACTGTGAGCCCCTCAGCCTGGCGCAAAGCAAGGGGGGGGTGCGATCAGTGTGATCGCTCCCCCCCTCAGGCATAGGAGATTGCTGTGGCTGCTGCTTAGCAATCTCCCACTGCATCCCAGCACACGCTGTGTGCCGGGATGCTGCAAGGGGGGGAGGAAAGGAGGAGGGCAGCGCCGGACCCGGGCCCCTGCCTGGCCCCTCTGGAAGGTAAATAGCCGCTCCCCCCCCCTCGGCGCCCCTGAATACGAATACACAAGTACTGAAGAAACATTCTTGTGCACAAGCTAAGTAATTTGGTATAGTTACAGGGAAGCTCAATTTATTTGTTTTAATTGTAGGACCACATATTATATTATCACCTAAAGTTATCATATAATAACTATGCAAGCAGTTGAGTCATTAAGAACTTACATTTTAACTTAACTGGCTAACAATATTTAGAGAAATGTTTTACAATTGAATTAAGTAAAGAACATTTATAACTTATCCAATACAATTATATATATCTATATATCGACTGACGATATATTGGGATATTGATCAGTCGCTGGGTATACACTAGGGTGGCTGAGAGCTGTTCATTTACAATTCCCTGGTGGCTGCCCGATCAGCAGTAATCAGCAGCAAGGCAGACACTGGGGGAGGGTGTAGGGATAAAGATGGGCCTGGAGGTCCTTCTGCCATTGGCAGCTGCTACTGTAGAAGATTACTTTCCGGTAGTCACCCAGTGTGCATTTCTGACTGATCACACCTGTTTTATAGTGCTGTCTTGAAATTTTTTATACGATTCCAAAAAACACAAGGATTGACACTATTTATCATGGAACTTGTTAGGTTTTATGTATGGACATGTATTTACCTTAATTACTGCTAAATGGTATTTCAGAAGGGGAAAAAATATTTATTATTAACATTTGAGACTATTATTTGTAGTATATAATAGTTCTTTTGCACTTCTTCTAATTTATGCTTTATTGTGTCTGCATCAGTAGATGTTATTTATGAACTTTTGATTAATAATGTACTATAAGGTTAGTCACATAGAATATATAGTTTTTTATCCCGGTATTTAGAGTAATTATTATTAAAAAATTGCTTATTTATATCCAAAAAATGGCTAGCACTTGTAATTTTTGGTTTATACATAATTGATGCATTGTAGAAGTATACCCTTTAGCTGCAAGCATTGTTTTCTAACTCTGCCCTTACTTATACTTTCATATACTACTTACTCCCCAGAAGGGCACCTAACACTTGATTGCTTATGCCCTGCTGCTTATGTTGAGTTTTATGATTGCTAATGCAGCAATGACAGCAATGTGTATAAACCATGTCCTTGTCCTGCATTGTATTGTACTGTGAGTCACTGGTCCCTAGTTTACTTATTTGTTTATGTCCCGCATTGCAAGGCAATGCGGGACACTTGTGGCACCATATAAATAAAGGATAATATTAATAACAACAACAGTACACAATTATTTATTATGCAGATACAACCTAGGAGTGCTGATTATTTCTTGTGGTGATGTGGTTGCTTGTCTTCTATGAGCTAATGTTTTTTTGTCTACTATGTTCTTCATACAAAGCCCAGTTGGGCTTTGCTGTGGCTCTGGATTATACCAGTTAAAAGGTTATCAAGAGTAGTTGCTACAAGAAAAAATATAGACTTGCAACTATTAATTGTACATCATGTATATCAATGGTTATCATCTCCAGTACTCGAGTACCCCCAACAGATCACCTTTTATATATTTCTCTAAACATTCATAAGTGAGTAAATCTATTTGCTGGGTTAGTAACTATACCATCTTTTTCAGAGACGTAGATCCTAAAAACATTAGTTTTTGGGTGTCCTTGAGGATTGGACTTGAGAAAAGACTCTGCTGACTGCTTACACCACCCTGTAACATGTGGAGAGCACCACCAAGCAGCAGCCAGTCACAGTACATACAAATTTTCCTGTATCAGGATGGGTCAGACAATAAGGAATGGGAGCCCATACCTTAGTGGCACAGAAACAGACATTACAGAAGTGGAAGTGGCATCTGTCTGAAAGAGGAGGAGTCTCTGGCCGAGAACCCTCAAAAGTTGCTATTCACATAGCTGGATTGGTCAACTATAAAAGCACAGAAGCTGAGCTCCTTCCTTTGCAGAGTGGATAGGGACCTGTGGGAGTGGCAGAACCTTTCCAGCCAGTCTCCCAAATAGTACTACATGAGTGCTGTGAAGGTGGATTCTGTCAATATGTAGAACTACGAGCTGTAGCCATGCTCCTGGAAGAAACCCAAGGTCCTTTCATTATCTACAATGACAGTTGGGCTGTGTTCCGAGGCCTGACCACATGGATATGCACCTGGTGCCAGAACAGATGCAAAGTACATGACATCTGGGGAGAAACCAAGCTTGGGAAGCAATCTGGACTCAATTCAAGAGCAGAAGTGTTACAATTGGTCATGTCAATGCCCATACTGGCCTGGAGGACAATGAAGTAGCAAATTACTTGGTCCAAGTCAGAACCCTTGCTCGCTCCCCGAAACAGAACTGTATAATCTGGGAGAATTGGCCCATGCTCAGTGTGGTCATCAAGAAGATAAAGGCACCTAAGACTGGGCACAGAAAAAGTGCATCCCTTTGATTCAGAAAATGACCAGAGATATGTGAAATTTGTAATTTGCCGAACTATGTAATGAAACTGACAAACTGACTGGGGATGTTGGGTGAATATACAGTGGTGAATAGTAGGCCAGGTATGGCAGACAGATTTCGTTGGCCATTTGCAAATTAACAACCAGTCTCATTGTTGGGACGATAGCCTGCAGCATGCCCACATAAAGAAGACCAACCTGATTCTAGACACTCAAGCAAGTGGCAGGGGCTCTCTGGAATATCATACAGAATAGTACGCTATTACATATACCAAGCTAAGTATATTCATTGAACACTTTTCTCAATAAACTGTATTTGTTGGGATTAGCGCTTTCTTGTGTGTCTCATTATTACCTGTGTATCCAAAGAACCTGGTCCACGGTGAACAATTGCTATTTCATGTGGTTTGGCAAATCGCAGCTTACAGTAATACATGGAATGTTATGTGTCCCTGCAGTTTGAGATCATGTGAATTTGATTCATGTGATGTGCAGTTTTGCATTTAGTAAATCACTCAGTTAACAAAGCAAATATCAAATTCTATGAAAACCTGCAAGTCTGATTAAGCGCTCAATTCCCAATACAATAAATAATTAGATATCTAATCTAAAGCAGCTGTCAAAAATAGGTGTATGCTCTGGAACCTATAAAACAAAGATAAACAAAAAAGACAGTGCTGGTAGATAGGTAATTTAATTACTGGTATAAATAACATATATATATAATACATATAATTCATATAATCATTAAAAAAACAATACATATAAGAAAAAACAACCAGCCGGTATTAAAAATATATATATAAAAATCCCAAGGAGACCAGACTTGATGGAGCTCAGTGTAGATGTGTATAATGCAATTCAGCAGTAAATGCAGAGATATTAAATGTCCTTTGCACACATATGCTATTTACATCCCATCCGTTTTTAGGGGTATAATGAAACAGAACTCCAACAGTGATTTCTAAAAATGCTTTAAGATGTCAGTCAAGCATAGAAGAAGTGGTGTAGCTTGATTTTACAATATTTGTATTAGTAGTGAGATAAGCATTCAGTTTTTAGTCAAGCAAAAGCAGCAGTCTTATTGCATGCAAACAGGGATCCAACAAGTAAATATGCGGCTCAGATTTATAAACCGAAGATTATGCAGTCATTTGTTGGTCATTTGTTAGTTTGTGCCTGCATGGTTAGTAGAAAAATGTCATCAGCATGCAGCAAAGACCTTAATCCACATTAGTGGACACACCGGAGCCAGCAAAAACCGATCCACTGTTTGTTATAGCCTGTACTCACGATTCTGCCGGGAGATTAAACAAGCAGGATCCAACCGACTGATTGACTGGTCTGTATAGTCTCTTTACGCGTTTCTCCACCTCCTTATCACTCAGTGGCTTCCTCAGAAGTATATACTTCTGAGGAAGCCGCTGAGTGATAAGGTGGCATAGAAACACGTAAATGCGTAAAGTGACTATACAGACTATACAGACTATACAGACCAGTCAATCAGTCAGTTGGATCCTGCTTGTTTAATTGTTAATCACTCATTAATATGCAGTATGATATTATTATGGGGGAGGAATAAGAGTATGCCCAGTCAAAAATATTTTGTTTGTCTGGAGCCACAAAACTGCAGTATATAGGTATTTTAAAGTTACCAGTTCTACCTATTAGTTTGAAAGCCAATATGGCTGTTATTTTTTTTTTTTAAAGGTTGCATAACTATTTCTGGTTGTTGAAAGTGGAGAGCGCTACTGCACACACTCCATTTTCTTCCTCCAGGGAGAGTTCATTCCACTGGACTTAGCTACTACACATGGGCAGCACCATCTTGTCACCTTGTAGAGAGTCACAGTGGGAGGAAGTAGTCGCCAACTTAATTACAGAGAGATTCTGGTATTACCACCATCCACAATGCCTTACAGCATCCCTATACTGCTATCTGATCACTATATACACTCACTGGCTGGTGAGTTGCATATCACCCTGCTCCACTCCTTCAAACCATTGTATAACAGTAAGTACAGTTGTATCTCATATAATAACAATAAAACCACTCCACTAGTTAAGCAATTGGGTGGTTTGTTGTCTCAGGGCATCCGCTGGTGTGTACTGGAACTCTGCTACACCTACACAAACCTGTATACACATATTTCCAACACTGGTGAGTCTGGGAGGTTCCTATGATGCATCTCTAGATGTGCAAGCAGGAACAAGATTTATATCAAATAAAGAATTTGACTACTTGGCCTTGCTTTTTGATGTAAGGTGCACAAGCTAGGAAGATATCACTTCCAGTTCACACACGCTTCAGGTCTGTGGATATGTGAGAAGCCTTTGAGAATTCTAAGGGGATGCTATGAATCCCAAATGGTCATACAATATAAATATAGTATATAAAATCAGTCAATTTATGAGTTGGGTTTATCCTGTGACATGTGTCTGTGCACGGTGCATTTCAATAGCAAAACTATTTCAAAGTCTGGCTCTGCTCTCAAGGAAACAATGAGACAATTTTATCACCTGTGGCAAAATGTATCAAAGGTGAAAATACAATAAATGCTTAGAAAACAGCAGTTTTCAGAGGATTACCACATCACTTGGGGATCCCCATATGTATTTATAGTAGACATAAGCGGTTCGCGTTTGCAAAAATCCAAAACACACCCAAACTTGGAGTTACTGAAGAGAACCGATTTCCAGCTCGGGTCTTCTCACCAAGTTTGGTTCTCAAAATGAGGTAAAACATAATTTTCCAGAAATCTGGGATCTTGTGTGTTTGGATTGCATATAAGAGTTCCTTCCTCGTGATCAGGTGACATTTAACACAGGAGACTATATGAAGAGGATGTGGGCTGTAGCTGCTCTTCAAAAGACATCATTAGGATGCTATTTGATTAGAGAGAGTTGTAGTAGGTAGATGGAGTAGGTGGGAAAGGTCACTGCAGGTATCTTGCTCTCACAGTGTAAGGGGTATATTTACTAAAGTGAGAGTTTTTAGATGTGTAGATGTTGCCCATAGCAGCCAATCAGAATCTAGTTAACAAGATAATATCTAGAATCTGATTGGTTGCTGTGGGCAACATCTCCACATCTAAAAACTCTCACGTTAGTAAATATACCCCTAAGTATATTTGTGTGTCATACACACTAGCTAGCAACTGCAAGCCAGTCCACTGCAAACAGGTTACTGTGTGTTTGTTTGTCAGATATAGTAGCACCTGCAATCCAGTGCTGAAAACAAGCTGTATATGTTTGCAGATGTTTTTTCTCAAGCATATTTAATCTATCTACACTCCAGTATATAATGTATATTGTCACTTGTGTATGAGGAACATATATAACAAGAGTAGTCACAAGTGTGCATCCAAGTAAAAAGGTGCAGAGCAGGAGACAGAGACCATACTTGAAAATAGACAAATGTAGACAATGATACTGTCTCCTATTGGCACTCTCATGATAACATGTGTCCCAATTAACGTACTCAACAGTTCTTGTAGAATGAACAGTTCCTAAAAACTTACATTTCTTGCTCCTGGGCCCTTTGAGTCAACTGGTGCAATCCACATGAAAGAAGTGCTTGTGCTCACATTACAGAAAAGCCTGTCTGAGCCATGTTTGGAATCAAAGACAGTGCTGAAGCTGAGTTGGGCACCTTTTATAAGCACAGGAGCAAGAAACAGAATAGAGGAAACAGGAGGTAAAGGTGATGTAGAGCCTGCGTAAGGAATGGGATTGAAATACTGTCAAATCCTGACCGTGGAAGCCCGTCAGGAGGAGATCTCTATGAAGGTAAGTTTCTTAACCCTCTCCTCTGCCCCCCTAACCCTCCCTTAGTGGTGCCTAACCCTAAGTCCCCCCAGGGGGGTGCCTTACCTCCCCCTGGTGGTGCCTAACACTAACCCCCCTCTCCCCCCTTTACCCTAACCCTCCCGGGGGTGCCTAACCCTAAGTCTCCCTAGGAAGTGCCAAAACCCCCTCCCCCCCACCGCGGCTCATACTTACCTGCCTCCAGTCTCTTATGATCGGGATGCTGGCTGTCGGGATTCAGACACTGGTATCCTGACTCATGATAGCGGCATTCGCAGTTTTCCTGGCGGCGGAATGCCGGAGTTTGTATATCGACCGCCAGCATCTCATCCACCGGGTTATTAACTACATCCCCTACATAGGCCTACGTTCTTCCATAGACAGTTAAATCTCAGGGCCCGATTCAGACCTGCTCGCTAGGCTGCGTTCGCTCGTAGCTGCCAAAGTTTTGTATTGTGCGCATTCGTATGCATTGCAGTGCACATGCGAGATCTAGTCCATTCGATCGGGAAGCATGCACTCGCTGTGGGGTTGGTCTTTGAAAACGGGGTAGTATAGATGCAAACGCAGGAGTGCCTTAGCATCTTAACGCCATTTCAGAGGCATGCATAATTAAGACGGAGCATCATAATACGCGTTACATGGCTGAATTTTATACTGAAGCGCTCGCAGTGCTTGCGGTAGGGTATGGTCAACCACAAACGCTGCATTCGCTTCAGATGGTACTCGATGTTACCGATGGTTGCATACACATCCTGGAGATGATGTGCATAAGTGGGTGTCTTAAGACAGGCTGGTGGGCGTCTACATACACACCGCGAATGAATGCCAAGACATAGTGGGCGTGCTATTGCCTTGGCGTGCAATTGCCTGCCTTGCTGTGGGTTAGCTGGATTTGCATATGCTGGCTGCGTGCAAACACATCTAGTGAGGGGGTCTGAATCAAGCCCTCAATGCGGAGTCTGATGACAAGGCCATCCAGATGTTCCGCCTCAACCACAACAACTTATGACCTTGTCAAAACTCACCTTGAGGCAGGGGACTACATGGTCATAAGCAATATCAGGCTTACACAAACTGCTGGCTGTTCTGCACTTTTGTTGCAACTGGGAACTTTAGCCCTCATTCAGAGCCGTACGCTCTGAGCAGAGCGCACGCTCTGAATGAGGGCCGGGCTCCATTTTCATGGAGCGTCCTCCTGGACGCTTGTATAGCTGTGGGTCACCACCCACAGGCTATACGAGCGTGCATTGTGATGGCCGCGATGGTCGAGACCATCGCGACCATCGAAATTGCGAGCCGGAGCCTGCGGTTGAGGTTTTCAACCGCAAGCTCCGGAGTGATTTTGGCTCTATCAGAGCCAAAATCACTCCCACTGACATCACTAGTGATGTCAGTGGGCCGGCTTCTGACGGGAGGCGTTCCCGTGGGAACGCCCCCGTCAGGGAGGCACGCCCCCGGCACGCCCACCAAAGGGGGCGTGCTGTCAATCAACATTGACAGCACGCCCCCTTTGATCGGACGCAACGAGCGAAGGACTTTCCTTCGCTCGTCGCGTCTGGCGCATGCGCACAACGGAGCTCCCTCCGTCGTGCGCATGCTCAGTCCATAACATCGACCCACTTGCGAGCGGACAGCCGCTCGCGAGTGGGTCTGAATCAGACCCTTTGTCAGTGACGAGGACGGTGGTTGGAATATTGAAAGCCACTTTCTCATGCTACCTGGCCAAAGTCCTAGACACACTCCAGACCATCTTCTATACCTACAGTATATCAGCTTCCCTAGCCAGGCGTCACAATATCATGTTGGCAGGTTAGCTTTTTATAGCATCTCAGGCATGCCAAATGTCCTGGTTGCTATAGACTGCACACACATTTCCTCTCTTTGTGCTGCATATTATGTGTTTTGTAATTTCAACATATGTGGTCATGTGTTGTATACATTTGTAACTGTATTTTGGACACACACTATTTGACCAATATGTCAGTGTTGCAATTAACTTGTGCATATTAATGATTTTTCCTTAATTAACCCTTAATTTAGTGTTCATTATGTAATCAATTAAGTAATTGCATGCAAACAGGTTGATAGTTTACCTTAAACATTGTTTTAATTTTTTTATTATTTCAACAATTTTAATAGTACTCATCCAATCTTCCACAAATGCCTTCAATAGGCCATGAACAACATACTGTACAAGTATTAGTATGTGTGAACAAATGGCCTGATTCAGAGCCGCATCCAGATGTGATTACTCGCACGATGTGTATGCAAATTGCATAGGCAATGCTATCACACAGCAATGAGAGCGATCACATAGTGTATGCAGACACCCACCAGCCTGTTTTAAGATGCCCACTGCCCACTTGTGCAAGTCATGTCCAGGAAGTGTATACAACCATCGGTACATCGGATGATATCGCAGCGTTTGAGGTTGACCATACCCTGCCACAAGCACTGCGAGCACTTCAGTGTAAGGACAAGCCAGGTGACGTGTACTATGATGCTGTCTTTTATTTATGCACACCTCTAAAACGCTGCTGAGATGCTCAGGCACGCCTGCGTCTGCACCTCCACTCCCTCATTTTTAATGGCCAGCCCCTGTTACTACCTACAAACGGCTTCCCATGTCACTCACTCTGCTGGGCTGTCTATGTACAGCGAGCGAATGAATTGTGCTCGTTTGCTAAGGTAAGCGCACTGTGATGCATACACATGCGCACAGTACATACACACTGCATACCAACGACAGCAGCGAGAGTATGCATCTTAGAGAGAGGCTCTGAATTAGCTCCAAAGTCAAAACTATTTTTTTGTACAATCCTGACTCTAACATTTAACATTTTCTTTTAGGAGGCTGTGTAGAGGAGGGTGTAGAGTGGCTTGGACATGCAGCTTCTCCTATGGTGCAGGCCCCACATCTGGGTGGTGTTGGTGCAGGTGAGGGATTTAAACTGGTGCTGCTGCTAGTTTGTGACTCTAGTAACCGGTTAATTATTTTTCTACCTAATGAGGTAATGTTAACATTCATATCCCTGATTGTATTTGTTTGAATTTTGCACATTCTTAAAAAGCTCTCTTGAAAGCTAATGTTTGCATTGGTTTGTGCCTAAAGCACACGGTGGTTGGATTCCATTATTTGAACAATATTTTCCAGATTAGCATTAATATTAGAATTAATGTTTCTAACAGTGTCAGCTGTATTATGCTGACATTAATGGCTGTGAGACTGCTGTTAAGTTTTTTATGCAAATGGAAATTCATTTGTAGCAACTGTCTCATTTGTTTGTAGATTAGTTGATGGTCATTGAAAGCAACCATTGTGGTGAGGAAGGCAACATTAGCATTTGCATTACTAGGCAGCTCTTGTAAGTGTGGGCTGGGTGGGCATGGCATTTCTGGCCTTAATTGTGTAGCAGGTTTTCTCTCTCCCTTACTTGCTACTATAAACCTTTCTATATTTCTTTTCCTTTAGTGCCTCCACCCAAGTCTTGTATTTCCTTATGCTATAACTGGAGTGGACTTGGGAACACCCCTGACTGTTAAGGAGTGGTTATGTGTTGAGTTATACCTTTTTGTCAGACCTTTAACCTACCAATGACACTTATAAATATGTAGCAGCAATAATTCACTTCGATTTAGCATCTATGTGTATACTCAGGATTACACATGAATAGGTTACCTAGTTTAATTTACTGCAACTCTCCATTCTGCAGAAGATGAGTTTGGTCAATGAGCAATGTATTAGTCATAACATTTTCAGAATAACATTCACACATTCATCAATTAAGCATGAAATCATCACAATATTACTTTATACAAATTACATACCAATAACCAGTAACCTGTTGTCTTTAAAGCTTTAAAGAGATTACCCTCTCATATGCTGTTCTTATATTTCCCTTATTAGTCAATGTGAATGGCCATGCTTGTTGGTGCACGTATTAGTAGAGTAGTATGCAGTTAAGTAATGAAATCCAGGTTTATAGGGAATTCCTAAAATTAGTCTCTTCTTATCCAATGGGCTTTAGTAGTGATATGCACCAGCCTGTAGAGTTGTTCCTTATAATCCTTGGTGCAGTATTAGCAATTGCAACTGAATATAAATACAATAGGCAGGAGTCAATGTTGTCTAAGAGCAAAAATAATAATGCTGAGCCGGTGCTGGATGTTACTATGACTAATCACTCAATATCGATATCTGTTGTATTGTCACATAGCTCTCACTATAATATTCTGATGTATTGGTGGCTTAAAAGTATATAATAGCGATTTACTTTTCATGTAGTCCTTAATCTAATGCTCTTAGTACAACAAACCTATCTGCTTCAATACGATGTTAGTCTATAGACTGCTGAACTGCTATCCTTTACTCATGTGGTAAAGATAGTTTTACTGTAATAAAGAGACCGGTCAGCAGGAGTTTTAGGCAGCACTCACTCTCCAGATCCACAGTGTCCCTTCTTCTATCAATCACTGGTTTCCAGCTCCCCAACACCAGGCACAGCCTCCTCTCCTCAGGTCAGCAGTAGATGAAGAGCCCCTGGGCTAACTCCTCCCCTCCCAGTTCCAGCTGTCACTTCATAAACTGCCAATGGCACCCCTTCATTGCCAGGGGTACTGCAATAGTTCATAGTCCTCCCATTATATCATCCCACTGTCACCACTGCAATCATCAAACCACTGTATATACATTACATTACATCACATTACTATGGCACTCTATATATATTCATAAATACATACAAAAACTATATATATACTATTTACATGCTTAAAGCTGCTTATTTTAATATTGCAAGGGATTACAATTGTGTTGCTGGAAACATATCTAAGGTTGTTCTTGTGTTTCCACAGGTCAAGCAAAGTGGGTCTCATCATTATGAGGAACTAAAGCAGAACATGGAGTTGAGTATGTGTTAAAGTAAGAAATGTCACAGTACACAATGAAGAATAGCCAATTGCGAAGTGTGGGTCAAAATTAACATTTCCACAATTATGACAGGACCCTCAAACAGCACAAAACAGTTTGGTAGGTGTTTGGAATTCTGTTGGGAATGTTAAGAGGTTAATGTATGAAGCTTTGAAAATAATATTAAAGTGGCTAATTTCTTATGTTTTTCACACCAGCCATATAGATCAATATAGGCATTTGGCAAGGACATTTAATAACTAGATGGCACAGTAGATGTAGGTACTTTGTTATGTATATGTTCTCCACTGTGCCACTTTGTCAGTAAATAAAAAGCTTCTTTCATACAACACCCCCTAAGATAACATTGTGTGATGCTGTTAAAATGACATTTGCCTGAAAGAAAACATGCAAATGTTGTTTTATTTTCCTTTACATGGTGGTGTATGCGGTGTATGGACCAATTGTCGGAGTTCTTTGTGCTGAGTAAGGCTAGGAGGTTGCTGTTGTTGGCTGGTGGATTGGCTTACTGAAGATGACCCTTAAAGAGCTCTTCTGACATGCAGAGCTGTGAAAGCACTCGCAGTGGCTAATTTAATGCACGCCCATGTAATGGTGTTTTTTTTCCTATTACTCCCACTTACCACCTCCAAATTCTGACAACCTGTCAGTTATTTTGTGATGAGATCCTCTGTGCAGCCAAAATCGCAATGTGATTGCTGCGCACGTGCAGTGTGGCTTATACGCATGCGTGATGGCAAAAATTTGCTCGATCTGCATGAAAATCGCATTAGCGTCCATCTGGACTACAGTTCCTTAGAAAGCTGGGGGGAAAAAATGGCAATTGTGAGCATCTCATACAAACTAACTATGGTTTTACTTAAGCTGCCACCCTTCAGTGTGTACTCGGAAAGAGGATTTAGCACAGCCGAGAACCCTGTAAGCAATTGTCATAGGAGGCTACTTCCTCAAAATGTGGAAAAACTGATGTTTATCAAAATGAACTAGAAATTCTATGGGGAAGACCTTTGCCACAAATTACAACAATCAGAGACTGTAATGGTAGATTCATATGGGGATGAGTGAATATTGTAAGCCCATTGGTAGCTTTTGTGGGGGCCCAAACGAATCAAGCATTTCAGCCACAAAGTGGCAGTCTCTGTAAAGTGTTTAGTTTGTTAAACTGTGCATGTCCTTTTTAATATAAGGGTGGGTAGGAGAGTGCAAGGACAAGTCTATCATGTACCACTTTTCATTATGAGTTTTGCCAAGATTGTGTGTGTTTGATAGGCAGTATATTATTATTATTATTATTATTATTATTTTTATTATTATTATTATTATTATTATTATTATTATTATTGTATTTTACGGGGGGTTTGATCCCAAATCAAAATGATAATAATATAAAACAAAATTCTGATCATATTAAGACAAGGTTACAAGTCTCCACGTGATTATCACTACTCTTGTACAATACATGTGAACAGTGATGGCAACAGTATAAATACGTGTAAACTATTATGGAAAATAAAGAAGTCAGTGGATTAATACCCCTTTCACACCGTATTACTGGGTCGCACACGGGATTGTGTACATGGGTCCATCCCAGGTGCAACCCGGCTGAGACCCCTATCAGACTGGCGGCCCGACCCGGCTTATTGCCGGGTTGATGATGTCACCACCATCACATGCTGAGCCAATGAGATTATCTCCTAGCGCCATCTTATCCTATGCTGTGAACAAGTCCCAGGTCATATCGAACCAGGTTACCCGTTCACACTGCACCACAGGTCAAGTTGAATCAGTGTTTGACCCTGCTCATTACAAGGGTTGAAATGCTGTGTTGCTCAACCCGAGTTATTTCAATTGGGCCCTGTCACACTAAGCAATATCCCAGGTTGGTGTGCCTTCATGTGAAATACTGTAACCCGGGTTATTGCTGGCAGTGTGAAGGGATATAACTCAGCCAAAGTGGATTTACGTATATGTACCCTCTGGTAATGAGACTTTTGATTGGGCTTTTGATTTGCTGGTTGGAGAAGTTTATAATTAACATTAATTATCACTTTATTTTTTCTACAATTTTCAATTTCTATTGGCCTGAGGCCTGGAATTTTGTAATTTATTATATTTTTTACTTTTAGACTATTAGTTCTTGATGAATTAAATCATTTTATATGGTCATAAAGTTTTTTAAACTTTCATCTTGTCTGCCACTGTTGTGCCATTATGTTTCATAGATGTGCTACATTATTCTAAACTGCCTTGTGTTTGTGCCACTGCTTCTCATTTAGTTTAGCCAGCCAGCCAGCTTGATGCAGCCTTTTGTCAATATTACTGAAAACAATATTGTGAGCTACAAGGTGGCCAAAATTGACTGGAAATAAGTGGATTTTTTAAATTCAAACAAAGACAGTACACAGTCATTGAATATTTTATCACTTTATTGAATGAGAAAAAATACACATTTCTAATTTACCTATTTATTATGTAGAAAAATTCAATGAGAATGTCCTCTGTTCCATGTAGCATCCATGTCCTGGCAAAATAGTATCGAGTCCTACCTATCTATACACTCTAAAATTGTCGCTATTTAGCGTAATGAATCACACAAGAAATAATTGCTTTCAGACTTTGATTGTGGTTCCAAAGCACAAAAAGATATTATTCGCCAAAAAGCAGATGGTTACATGTTGTGATCTAAATAAAATTAGCGCAAACACCTTTTCTTTGCTGTTGACAGAGGTTTCATCGTTGATGCCAGGATCTGGATCCAGAGCGCGTGCGTATGTAACGACTGTATCTTGTGATTGTATCATTTGTTTGCGCTAATTTCATTTAGATCACAACATGTAACCATCTGCTTTTTGTGGAACCACAATCAAAGTCTGAAAGCAATTATTTCTTGTGTGACTCATTACGCTAAATAGCAACAATTTAAGAGTGTATAGATAGGTAGGAATCAATACTATTTTGCCAGGACATGCATGCTACATGGAACAAAGAGGACATTCTCATTGAATTTTTCTACATAATAAATAGGTAAATTAGAAATGTGTATTTTTTCTCGTTCAATAAAGTGATAAAATATTCAATGACTGTGTACTGTCTTTGTTTGAATTTAAAAAATCCACTTATTTCCAATCAATTTTGGCCACCTTGTAGCTCACAATATTGTTTTCATTAATATTGACCAAAGGCTGCATCAAGCTGGCTGGCTGGCTGGCTAAACTAAATGAGAAGCAGTGGCACAAACACAAGACAGTTTAGAATAATGTAGCACATCTATGAAACATAATGGCACAACAGTGGCAGACAAGATGGAAGTTTAATAAACTTTATGACCATATAAAATGATTTAATTCATCAAGTACTAATAGTCTAAAAGTAAAAAATATAATAAATTACAAAATTCCAGGCCTCAGGCCAATAGAAATTGAAAATTGTAGAAAAAATAAAAGTGATAATTAATAAGTTAATTATAAACTTCTCCAACCAGCAAATCAAAAGCCCAATCAAAAGTCTCATTACCAGAGACTTTTATGTAAATTCAGTTTGGTTGAGTTATATCCCTTCACACTGCCAGCAATAACCCGGGTTACAGTATTTCACATGAAGGCACAACAGCCACCTGGGATATTGCTTAGTGTGACAGGGCCCAATTGAAATAACTCAGGTTGAGCGACACAGCATTTCAACCCTTGTAATGAGCAGGGTCAAACACTGATTCAACTTGACCTGTGGTGCAGTGTGAATGGGTAACCTGGTTCGATATGACCTGGGACCCGTTCACAGCATAGGATAAGATGGCACTAGGAGATTATCTCATTGGCTCAGCATGTGATGGTGGTGACATCATCAACCCGGCAATAAGCCGGGTCGGGCCGCCAGTCTGATAGGGGTCTCAGCCGGGTTGCACCTGGGGTGGACCCATGTACACAATCCCGTGTGCGACCCAGTAATACGGTGTGAAAGGGGTACTAATCCACTGACTTCTTTATTTTCCATAATAGTTTACATGTATTTATACTGTTGCCATCACTGTTCACATGTATTGTACAAGAGTAGTGATAATCGCGTGGAGACTTGTAACCTTGTCTTAATATGATCAGAATTTTGTTTTATATTATTATAATTTTGTTTTGGGACCAAAACCCCCAGTAAAGTATAATAATAATAATAATAATAATAATAATAATAATAATAAGAATAATAATAATAAGAATAATAATAATAATAAACTGCCTGTCAAACAAACACAATATTGGCAAAACTCATAATGAAAAGTGGTACATGGTAGAATTGTCCTTGCACTCTCCCACCCACCCTTATATTAAAAAGGACATGCACAGTTTAACAAACTAAACACTTTACAGAGACTGCCACTTTGCGGCTGAAATGCTTGTTTCGTTTGGGCCCCCACAAAAGAAAACAACTTGGTAGTTTGCTTAAGCCAAGCTACCAAAGGGAACACAATATTCACTCATCCCCATTTGAATCTACCATTACAGTCTCTGATTGTTGTGATTGGTGGCAAAGGTCTTCCCCATAGAAGTTCTAGTCCATTATGATAAACATCAGTTTTTCCACATTTTGAGGAAGTAGCCTCCTATGACAATTGCTTACAGGGTACCCGGCTGTGCTAAATCCTCTTTCCAAGTACACACTGAAGGGTGGCAGCTTAAGTAAAACCATAGTTAGTTTGAATGAGATGCTCGCAATTGCCATTTTTTCCCCCCAGCTTTCTGAGGGACTTTAGTCCTGATGGACGCTAATGCGATTTTCATGCAGATCGAGCAAATTTTTGCCATCACGCATGCGTATAAGCCACACTGTACGTGTAGTGTACCACACCGTAGTACCCCTTATACACATTATGCCACACAGTAGTAGTGTCCCTTATAACACTTCACGCCATGCAGTAGTAGTGCCCCTTATAACACATTATGTCACACAGTAATGCCCATTATACATCTTATGCCAAACACAGTAATGGCCCTTATAACACATTATGACACACAGTAATGCCCCTTATACATCTTATGCCAAACACAGTAATGCCCCTTATAACACACTCTGCCACACAGTAATGCCCCTTATAACACATTATGCCAAACATGCTAAAAAAAGGGGATGTAGTTAGCAGACCAGCGGACAGCATGCCACCAGTCTGAGTCCTGATGGTGGAAGCCAGACAAGACACCAGCCCGAATGAAGTAAGCCAGGGGCATCTTAACTGTTAGCTGCGGGGGGGAGTGTTAGGTTTAGGTAGCATAGCAGGGTTAGCATTAGTTTTTTGGGGGGGAGATTAGGGTTAGACACCACTAGGGAGTGAGGGTGGTTAGGGTTAGGCACCACTGGGGGTTAGGGTTAGGCACTAAGCAGTGAGGGTTAGGTTTAGGCACTAACAGGGAGGGTTAGGGTTAGGTTACAAGAAGGGAGGGTTAGAGGGAGAGGGGGTTGGTAAGTATACTTACCGGACCCCTGTCGGGATACCAACCATCGGGATGCCATTGTCGGTATTTTGACAGGAGGCATCCCGACTGCCGGCATCACATACCGATTCCAAAAAAGGGGGAACAACTGCACCAGTGTGTGACCTTTTCTTTAATATCAAGTTATGAATAACAACTATTTCTTAGTAAAGAGGTGCAACCCACTATAAGAATTGGATAGTAAGCTCAAAAAAAAAAAAAGAAATGGTGGTGTTGTGGTGCATTGGTCACATAGAGTCATTAAAATTTTACTTTTACTATCTTATTTAAAATTAGATGAACACCAAATAAATAAACAATAAATTATTTACATATATAACCCTACATGAATTGTACTAAATTCAGAAAAGTAGGGTGAGAAAATATTAATGTAATCAGTGGCGGGAAAATACTAAAATACACAAAAGGTAGCCTGAATTTAAAGTGGGAATAAATTGTTCTGAAGGCTCAGTTATTGTCCACAGACACTGTATCTTAATTTCCCAATATCTAGTAGTTGTTACAACATAATTTGCAACATGCTAATAAACAATGTTACAAGTCTTTCAGTACATATCTCCACTAAAATAAACTATATTGTATGAAAATGGAGATTATAATTCGACAATGCTAGGATTCCTATGTATGTTAATAGCTAGCTAACTGTATTACAATTTATTCCCTGAACCGAGTCTAATCACTGAATTCATTAATTTAAATAACTAAATAATATAGATCATATCAGTGAAAACGTATAGTATATACCAGAAATGTTGTCACTGGTATTTTAATATATACTTTGCCTAAAATCACAGTTTTAGAAACATATGATCTATATTATTTAGTTATTTGAATTAATTGATTGAGTGATTAGACTTGGTTCAAGAAATAAAGTGTAATACAGTTATCTATCTATTAACACACATAGGAATCCTAGCATTGTCGAATTATAATCTCAATTTTCACACAATATAACTTATTTTAGTGGAGCTATGTACTGAGAGACTAGTAACATTGTTTATTAGCATGTTGCAAATTACTGTATGTTGTAACAACTGCTAGATATTGGGAAATTACAATACAGTGTCTGTGGACAATAACTGAGCCTTCAGAACAATTTATTACCACTTTAAATTCAGAATACCTTTTGTGTGTTTGCTGTTTTCCCGCCACTGATTACATGAATATTTTCTCACCCTACTTTTCTGAATTTAGTACAATTCATGTAGGGTTATATATGGAAATAATTTATTGTTTATTTATTTGGTGTTCATCTTATTTTAAATAAAATATTATTATTATTATTATTATTATTATTATTATTATTATTATTATTATTACTATTATTACTATTATTATTATCCTTTATTTATATGGCACCACAAGGGTTCTGCAGCGTCTTACAAAATACAGAAACAAATGAGCACACAAGAAAACAGTTATTGACAATACAAACAATGCAGGACAAGTACATGATTTATAAACATTGCTGCATAACACCTACATAAGCAGCAGGATGTTAGCAAACCAAGTGTCACAGTAGGTGTCGTTGCAAATAAAAGTAAAAGTAAGGCAAGGAGAACCACATGAGGGAAAATGGCCCTGCTCATGAGAGCTTACATTTTAAAGGAGAGGGACAGACAAACAGGGGAGACACAGATGTGCTAGATAGAAAGAAAGGAGCATATAGTAGTGGGTTAAGATGAGCGCTGGAAAGCTATGAGGAAGAATTAGGTCTTGAGAGCCCATTTGAAGATTAAGAGCCATTAAGCAAAGTTATGGAGGAATTTTTAGCTAAGGCCAGGGGTACGAAAAAAGGCAGCTACTCGAAGAAGTTGGAAGATGAGACTGTTATGAGTGTTGAATGGTAAGAATAAAATGGAGGGTTCATAAGGTAAGAGTTGGTAGGAGTGACCCAATGATAGCGGGACCCCAAGACCACCACCATGGAATCCTCCAGGCCAGGGTGTATGAGAGAATGTGAGACCCCAAAGGAGATAGCTGCAGCAATGGGACCAGATGGGTAAATCAAGGGTTTGTTGATTGCAAGGAGAATCAAGAAGTTTCAGATGAAGGGCTCATGAATGGGGACCAGTTTATTATAGACAGAATTGGCTTTCCAGAGGGCACAGGAGAGAGGCTCAGAGTTAAGAGGTGAGAGGAGAATCAGATTATTAGGGTTGATGTAGTGTGGGGGTGAGATTGATTTAGAGTGGGGGGATGAAGAGAGTGTGGGTATGTGGTGGGGCTTCCGTATGAGGAAGGGTGACAGCAGGTGGTGAGTAAGGTAGAGGTTTAGTGTGGTGTTGGTGGAGAAGAGGAGAGGAGACTTGGAGAAAAGGGAGGGTGCAGGGTTTAGTGGTGGGACAGCAGGACCATGGTGGAACAGAAGAGAATAGTACTGGAGTTATGGGAGATGCAGTGAAGAGTATTAGATGGGATGAAGATAGACAGATGAGAGGAAGGAAGAGGAGAAGGTGGAGGAAGCTATGAATGGAGGAAAGAGGTGGGAATTGGTCGTAGGAGAGAATAATGTAGCTGCTGAGTGAGGGGGGAGAAGAAGAAAAGAGACATAGGGGTAAATTTACTAAGATGGGAGTTCTGTTAAGAAGTGATGTTGCCCATAGCAACCAATCAGATTCCAGGTATTATCTTCTAGAAGGTGGTAGATAAAGGAGAAGTAGAATCTGATTGGTTGCTATGGACAACATCACTTTTAAAATAGAACTCCCATCTTCGTAAATTTTCCCCATAGTGTAGATGATGGAATTGGAGGGAAGGAAACGTCAGTAGTAGTAATGAGCGTGAGATAAAGGAAGACTACAGTTCAAATGTCAAAATCAGATAAAAGGAAGAACAGTGCTGGTAGATGAAAAGACACAACTACAACAGTATATTATAAACAAAAGGAGTTTAGAGCTGTTAATTCTGCGTCAGGCGCAGCTGGCCTGACAGGCGCTGCAAAGCTGTTCTCGCTCACCTCTCCGCTGCAAGGGGGCACAGGGGCCTGCCGCTCCTAGTACCTTCCTATCTCTAGGTGCTGTTTGAAACCCCCCTAGCCAGTTTTTTTCCCACCTCCTGTGTGGAGTGCAGTAGTGACCTTCCTGGCCTCTCAGCCTCATTGCGCACAAACTCGTCCGACTTTTGAACGTACGTATTTCCTTTTATTTTCTCACAATTTTGTGTATTTTGCTCACTTTATGAATGAAAATTTCAAAGGTTTTGGGTATTTTGTGGAAATATGTAGGTTTGTCCACGGTGGCCTCTTAGGCACACTGCTCCTCTTAAAATTTAGTATTTTTTGTTTTACTTGCTTTAAGGTTAACATATGTGGTTTTGTGAATCAGATTTCCATATACTCTCTCTTTATACATACTAATGAAGGTACTGATCACTTTAAGAGTGTTAGAATTGAGTTAATTAGGTGCTAATGATGATTTTATAACAGGCGCCTGTCAGGCGCACTGCGCCCGAAATAGTGAGTCCCAGTGGTGTGCCTGATGCAGGGTTAAAGTTGCAGGACTTTAGAATAAGGATAAAGTATACTAAAAAATGTATAGGTGTGAAACAATGGTAGATAGTACAGTGGTTTAGAAATATATATACAGTGGTACTGGAATGATTTAAACAGTGTAGAGTAGAAAAACATATTAAATGTGCAGCAAATTGGTAGTTGCTTGCAATATGGAACAGGGTTTTGGTAAAAGGTGTGTCCAGGTTATAAAGCAAGCAGGTGGCTGAGTTGCAGGGTATCCAGAAGCTCAGAAGATCTTTTTCATTATTTTCCAAATTATAGAGAGTTCTTTTAAAATGTCTACCTGTGTTCCTCCTGTTTAACTCCTGTCTAACTCTTTAAATTATGCTGTACATGTAATACGACTTAGAAATAAAAACACTTTGAAATAAAAACGTATGCAGCCTTGTAACAGGCTTGCAGCCTGTAACCTACTAAATCTATAGTTAAGCATACATGTGTAGTTACTAATTGAACCCATCCCCAATAACCTCACCCCACACCAAATGCAAGTCATACAATTCTAATACAAACAAAGCCTAAACAGCATCCCATGTGGGTGTAGTAGATAATATATATATTTATATAGTCAGATCTTGAGTCACTAAAAGTTATATTTTAATGACTCTATGTGACCAGTGCACCACTATTTCTTTTAATTGTGCTTACATTATGCCACACAGTAATGCCCTTTACAAGTGATTTGTAATACAAATTATGCCACCTAGCAAAAATGCCCTTTACACATCTGCCACATAGCAATGCCCCTTATAACATTATGCCTCACAGTAGTCTTCCCTGCAACCTCTTACCTCCCCCTTGTGTCCCTACAGCAGCCTCAGTTTCATGTATTTGGTACCCTGCCCGGCAGGCACCCACCGCGAAACAGCAGCACTATGACCGCACCACCATCATTTCAAATCTGGTGCTGTTTGCTAGCCGATTGGAGCTTGCAGACCGACAACCAATCAGGAGCCACTGCTGTCCACAAACTCCAATTGGCTAGTGGCTCGGCACCGGCGGCCCAGTACCAGATGTTCCAGTTGGTGGATCGCAGACCAGCTGGCTGCCCGGCACCAGATGTTCTGGTGGACAGAGGGAGGTTCAGTGCTTGAAGTGCCGGTATACCATACCGTTGTATACCATCACATTTCAAGCACTGGTTTGGGTATATTCCATTTGTTATGGCTGACTTTGAGCTTCATAAGACAATGAAATGAACTGTTACGATTCATTTTATTTTCATTAAATTTGGTTGGAATATTCTCAAAGCCACCTGGTGAATGACAAGTCATACTATATAATGGAGTTAGCTCATTCATTATGGCTACCATGAAGTATTGACAATGTAATAACTGATATCCGTAGTTCATGTTGAGAGTATGCACTACACTTTATTTATTTATTGGCACAATACTTAGTACACTAAATACCTTAGGCCTGATTCATAGATGGACACTGTAGCACAGCCGCTGCGTCTTTGTACACAGCTGCTGTGATACAATATGTAAAATCTGCAGGAGGCATTTTAAGCAATAAGGTGCCTACTGCCAACTTCTCTGTTCCAATGCAGCATCCGGAGACACAGCATTCAGATCAACTGCATGAAGATCAGTCATCTGAGTAACCCACAGGTTACTCAGATGACCGATCTTCATGCAGTTGATCTGACTGACAGAATGACAGAATACAGGGCCAATACCCCCTGTTTTCTGGGATGCTGGCCATCACTGACCCTTTCCCATTTCCACACCCCCAAAATGATGGACATGCTGCGGCTTAGGGGGCACTGCTATGGTAGTCGCAGACACTGATCTTCACATGAGCAGTACAGATCCTGCGCATGCACAGATCACAAAAATTTGGAGTTGTGAGTAAACCATTAGGGTTTGCATACAACTTTGAATCAGGATTTTAGTTAAATCACAGCGGCGGAACATGTTATCCCTGGGCCCCATAGTAAAATTAGGGAATAGCCCAGCAGTTCCAGTTTACTATTTCTTGGTCCCCACTTTACTGCATGCGTGTGTGCTGGCACATGTACAGAGTATTCACAGATCATCAGAGCAGGGCATTTAGGATGATGAACCATTAGTTATAGACCCCACTCTTCTCCGACCCTCATATTGACCGCTAACATCACAGTTTTTGATAATTGTGCTCCTGGACACGAAGAAATGAAATCTTATTGATGACATTCATGATGCATGTTAATAAACCCCCAAGAAGACAGTTCTCCGGAGATCCGAAACCACACAAATTTTGCGAATCCGGACAGATCCTAGTCGCAGTTCAAATCTCCAAAGGAGATCAGGATAACTCAGAGTCACGGTTCTGATCTTCCAGTGGTTCGGAATTCAGATTTAAAATCCGAATTTTGGATTTCAAATACTACATGATTTTAGCTGTTTTTTAAAAGTTTTTATCATTATTTTTGTATGAAAATAAATCCAGATCCACAACCAAAACCAAAACTCCTGAAGGTGGTTTTGCAAAACCAAACCACGAAGATTAATCCAGATCTAAAACCAAAACACAGGGTCAGCGCAAATCTCTACTATAGTTTGGAGGAATTTGCTGTATTTTTTTATTGCGGTATGCAACTTACTGCACATGAACAGCACAATGAGTTAAGCTTGTGATGTGCTGGATGTCATGTTACCAGCAGACCACTGGAAAATAAAATGCATTTTTTTGCTCCAGCCCTCGTTTTCTTCTTAGTAGGTTCATACTGTAAACAAAATAGTTACTTAACTATTATATACTATGGGCCGGATTCAATTATCTGAGATAAATCGATAAATTATATTGCACTTATTGCAGGTTTTTTAGTGACATATTTTTGCCTATTCTGGCAATGCGCGCTCCTATTTTTCGGCAAATACTATTGCAAAACAGGCGAAAATACATACCTGCGATAATTGTTCATGGTGAAAACGGAGAAAATTTCTCCAAATTTTTGGAAATCAGTCTGCACCCCAAAGAAAGCCTAACTGACATAGGAAATCAATATAGAAGTGTTTTAATGGCTGTAATAAAAGTATTTTGGGTTCTTAAATTGTGTTAATTGGCGGTTATATACATATTTGCATAAGTGTTGAAAAATTATAAAAAGCAATATTTTATTTGAGAAAATAACTGCTGGACGTAAATTGGGGGTGAATTAAAATGGGTGCAAGTATATTTTTGTGTCTATAAAGTGCACTTTTATTTTTTTTCTAAATACACCTGCTGCAGCCACCTGCAATGTTTAAAACACCTGTCCCATTTATACAGACCCCCAAAATACCAGGCTGACTACTTAAAACCCATTTTCCACTACTTTTATTTTTATCGACCCAAAATTGACTTGTCATTTTTTACTAAGTTACACTGATTAAAACTACTTTTTGGCTAATTTATCATTGGGGGGGGGGGGTTGTGTACAAAGGGATCTGAAACAAATCTCCACGTTTTTAGTAAAAAATACAGATTTTGCTTTTTTTTTCACCTACTTTGAGAAAACTTTACACCAGTTTCTAGCTATGCAATTATCGCACATGCAATAATTGAATTGCGTGAATTCAAAATTATCGTGGAAACGAGGCTTATCGCATCTGATTGAATCCGCCCATATATCTGATAGCAACTTTGGCATGTTACCCCTGTCAACGAAAATGTCACCTTGCTTAACAATTGAGACCTAGAAACTTTACCCAATGAAACTAAACATATTTGCTATATTTTTTATTTATACTAATTGCATTAATACTATATGTATACACATTATGAATATGTTTTATATTTATATTATATAAATATTTGCATTATTGCTATATTTAATATTGCTATAAATGCTTCTTTCAATACATTTCAGTAAAAAATTATCTATGCATGTATACACTTATGTAAATCATTGCCTGTACGCTCATGCTGTTTATATACGTGTACAGAGAGTAAAGACATGGGAATTACTACAGCAATATAAAATACATGAAACAATGATAGGGTGCTTTGGAAAATTGGATGAGGGGCAGCAAAGATTGTAAATCCTGCCGTGCCAGCAGTATAAAAGTGCACACCATCTGCAAGTGGGAGAATCCTATCTAATGCTGATAAAATGCCAAGGGCAGGTTACAATTAAAAAGTCATGTTTAATGGGGATACAGGACATAAAGGAGAGTTAATAAAACATGAGCCAGTCTGAAATGAGTATTCAGTCACCCCCTGTGGGACCTGCAGAGTTGGAGTCATCTCTTTAAATATATATACATTTTACTCTCCGCAGTTTATTCAGTAGAGGTGACAGCCGCTGAATGTAACACTTTCATGTCCAATGAAGCCAGTGTATTGTGTAATGCAGATTCCATTTACATCAAAAGCTGAGAGTCATTTTAAAAGGAGTGGGGAGAGATAGCCCATGAGGGTGACTTATTTGTTGTCAGCTGGAAAAAGCAGCATATGATAGGCAACACAACCAATCAATATGTCCTCTCCTATACAGGACACCCCATCCTTTTAATCCTGTCTTGGGACATTTGCCCTAGAAATACAGGAATTTAAACATTTGAAAAGTTGGTATTACTGTTGTTAACAAACAAAATGCAATAACTTATTCAATGCAGTTTTACTATTAGAGCAGCAATTGCAATTACTAAGCTCCCCACACAATGAGGTACAGATACGTCTTCATTCACCTAGCCTTTATACGTCATACATAGTGAGACACCTGGCATGGCTGAGACACCCCGAGACTAGTGGTGTACCGTACTTCTCTTGAAAATTTGCATCCTATACGTTTTGCAGTGAAAAGCCTTTCATAGGGCCTGATTCAGTGGTGTACGATAACTGCATGCAATTGGGCGACGTTGGAAGTACTGCATATACATCTGAGTAGCACGCCGTATGCATCGCAATGGTTACAGCATGGAGACACAGGGCCTGATTCAGATCCACACACAATGCCATTATTTACGTAGTCTGAGTGGATGTTTGCCATTGCGCATGCGTGAAAGCTGCACTGTGCATAAGCAGCGATTGTTTTGTGACCATGCACATACAGAGGATTCACTTGCAAAGTGAGTGACAGGTAGTCAGTGTTTCAGGGAGGTAAGAGGGGTGGTTAGAAAAACACAGGTTTAGACACTGTTATTTGAGCCTGCATAAATTAGCCACTGCATCCTTGCTCACAGCAGGAGAGCCCTCTGCGTGTCTGGAGACCCGCTGTGTCTGTGGCATTTTAGACTTATGCAAACAACAGGAAAAGGAACAGAACTCCCAATAGGTGGGGCACACCTTAAAACATCTAAAACATAACTTTTATTAGGTCAGAATAAAAAGGTCTCTGGACAACGAGCAAAAAATGATGTATAGCTACTAGGGGTGAGCGGGTTCGGATTTCTGAAATCCGAACCCCCCCGAGCCCCCCCGATCCGAGGCCGATCCGAGTCAGGCTCGACTTTTCCCGCCTGACTCGGATCTGAAATCGAGGCAAAACGTCATCATCCCTCCTTCCGGGTCTCGCGGGTTTTGGATCCTATATAAGGTACCCGCGTCAGCGCCATTTTCTCACTCGGCTGTGGACAGTGAAGAGGGAGGGTGGGAGTTAGGGCTGGCTGGGCTGTGTAGTGTAGTGCAGTGTAGTGTTGTGCTGTGCTGTGCTGTGCTGCACTGCGCTGTGCTGCTGTTGTCCATAGGGGCTGTGTCCACTACTCCAAAGTCTATAGGGGCTGGCTGGACTGTGTTGTGCAGTCAGTTGTCCATAGGGGCTGTGTCCATTCCAAAGTCCTGTGCAGTGTCCCAGTCCTAAAGGGGTGCTGTAGTGTTGTCCAGGGGGTGCTCTGTCCATCAGGGGTGCGCCCACCAAGTGTAAAAAAAATAAATATTTTTTCTGTGTTTGTGAATTGTGTGCACAGTAGCCGCACGTGCATCAACAAAGTAGTGCCAAGCGTGCGCCTGTGTCATAAGTAAAGGGCCGGCTGGCTTGACCGTTAAAGGGTGCTGTAACCCCCAAAGTACACTCCAAAAAAAATAAAAAAATATTTTCTGTGTTTGTGAATTGTGTGCACTGTGGCTGCACGTGCATCAACAAAGGAGCAGCGCCAAGCGTGCGCCTGTGTCCCATAAGTATAGGGCCGGCTGGCTCATTTTTTAAAGCATGGTGTAACCCACAAAGTGCACTAGTCTCCAACAAAAATAAAAAAATTATTTTCTGTGTTTGTGTGCGCCTTAGCCGCACGTATATATCAATATAACTTAAATGGAGGACCAAACTTTCTCCGATAAAAATAAAATCCTCCTATTGCTGAAGCTGCTGCCACTAGTCATGACATAGACGATAACATGCCATCAACGTCGTCTGCCAAGGCCGATGCTCAATGTCATAGTAGAGGGAACATACAATCCCAAATGACAAAGTTCAGGAAAATGACCTTGAAAAAAACATTTAAATCATCTGAAGAGAAATGTAAACTTGCCAATATGCCATTTACGACACGGAGTGGCAAGGAAAGGCTAAGGTCTTTCCCTATGTTCATGACTAGTGGTTCAGCTTCACATGACGATGGAAGCCCCCTCCCACTAAAACAATCAAATGAGTTAAGCTGGCAAAAGCACAGCGAAGAACTGTGCGTTCTAAGGAGATATCACAAATCCCCAAGGAGAGTCCAAGTGTGGTGGCGGTTGCAATGCCTGACCTTCCCAGCACTGGATGGGAAGAGGTGGCTCTTTCCACCATTTGCACGCCCCCTGCAAGTGCTGAAAGGAGCACCCACAGTCCACTTGCTGATATGCAAATTGAAGATGTCACTGTTGAAGTACAACAGGATGAGGATACTGGTGTAGCTGGCGCTGAGGAGGAAGTTGGCGAGGAGGATTCTGATGGTGATGTGGTTTGTTTAAATCAGGTTCCGGGGGAGACAGTTGTTGTCCGTGGGATGAAAAAGCCCATCACGGTCTTGCCTGGGCAGAAGACCAAACATTCCACCTCTTTGGTCTGGCAATATTTCTATCCAAATCCGGAAAACAACTGTATTGCCATATGTACCATATGTAAAGGTGAAATAAGTAGGGGTAGGGATGTTAACCACCTAGGAACATCCTCCCTTATACGGCACCTGCAGCGCGTTCATAAAATGTTACTGTCAAGTTCAGAAACTTTGGCTAAGACCGTAAACAGTCCAAGGACACCTAAATCCTGTTGTCCTCTTGTATCCAAGCACCTGCAAACCACACCGCCAACTCCCTCCTCGTCAATTTCCTCCTTTGTCAGGATCGGAAGTAGTCTTGCAGGCCATGTCACTGGCATGACTGACTCTCCTATACGGGATTCCTCCGGAGGATCCTGCATTGCTACGCCTCCTGCTGCTGCTGTTGCTGTTGCTGCTGCTGGGAGTCGTTCATCATCCCAGAGAGGAAGTAGGAACACCATTTCTTTTACTAAACAATTGACCCTCCAACAGTCCTTAGCGAGGAGGATGAAGTATGACAGCAGTCATCCTGAAGCAAAACGTATAACTGATGCCTTGACTGCTATGTTGGTGTTAGACGTGCATCCGGTATCCACCATTAGTGCAGTGGGATTTAGACATTTAATGGAGGTAGTGTGTCCCCAGTTCCAAATCCCATCTAGATTCCACTTCACTAGGCAGGCGATACCGAGACTGTACAGAAACGTCAGAAAAAGTGTCCTCAGTGTCCTGAAAAATGCGGTTGTACCCAATGTCCACTTAATCACAGACATGTGGACAAGTGTAACAGGGCAGACTAAGGACTATATGACTGTGACAGCCCACTGGGTAGATGTATCACCTTACGCAGAAACAACAACAGCAGCGTCACCAGTAGCAGCATCTCAGAAACGCCAGCTTGTTCCAAGGCAGGCTACGCTGTGTATCACCGGTTTCAGTAAGAGGCACACCGCCGACAACCTCTTAGAGAAACTGAGGGAAATAATCGCCCAGTGGCATACCCCACTTAGACTCTCCTGGGGATTTGTGATATCTGACAATGCCACCACTATTGTGCGGGCATTACATCTGGGCAAATTCCAGCACGTCCCATATTTTGCTCACACAATAAACTTGGTGGTGCAGAATTTTCTGAAAAGCGACAGGGGCGTGCAGGAGACGCTTTGGGTGGCCCGAAAAATTTCTGGCCACTTTCACCATTCAGCGACTGCGTGCCGAAGACTGGAGCACCAGCAAACACTCTTGAACCTGCCCCACCATCATCTGAAGCAAGAGGTTGTGACGCGGTGGAACTCAACCTTCTATATGCTTCAGAGGATGGAGGAGCAGCAAAAGGCCATTCAAGCCTATACATCCACCTATGGCATAGGCAAAGGAGGGGGTATGCACCTGACTCAAGTGCAGTGGAGAATGATTTCCATGTTGTGTAAGGTTCTCCAACCCTTCGAACTTGCCACACGTGAAGTCAGTTCAGACACTGTCAGCTTGAGTGAGGTCATTCCCCTCATCAGGCTTTTGCAGAAGCAGCTGGAGAAAGTGAAGGAGGAGCTATGATGGAGCGATTCTGCTCGGCATGTGGGACTTGTGGATGAAGCCCTTCATTCGCTTTGCCAGGATTCCAGGGTGGTCAATCTGTTGAAATCAGACCACTAAATTTTGGCCCCCATGCTCGGTCCTAGGTTTAAAGCCTATGTGGTGTCTCTCTTTCCGGCCGACACAAGCCTGCAGAGGTGCAAAGACCTGCTGGTGAAAACACTGTCAGCTGAAGCAGAACGTGACACATCAACAGCTCCTTCTTCATTTTCTCACGCAACTGGGGCTGCCAGGAAAAAACTTAGTTATCCTAAGCAACCCGCTGGCGGTGATGCAGGGCAGCCAGGACCAAGTTTGGACAACTGGTCCAGACTGAAGGACCTGGCAACAATTTCTGACATGTCTACTGTCACTGCATATAATACTGTCACCATTGACAGAATGGTGGAGGATTACATCGGTGACAGCATCCAAGTAGGCATGTCAGACAGTCCGTACCTTACTGGCAGGAAAAAGGCAATTTGGAGGCCCCTGTACAAACTGGCTCTATTTTACCTGAGTTGCCCCCCTCCAGTGTGTACTCCGAAAGAGTGTTTAGTGCAGCCGGGAACCTTGTCAGCGAAAGGCGTAGGAGGCTGCTTCCACAAAATGTGGAGAAGATGATGTTCATTAAAATGAATTACCAACTCTTCCAAGGAGACCAGCCTCCAGAACGTACAGAGGGACCTGTGGTGGTGGATTCCAGCGGGGACAAGTTAATAGTCTGTGAGAATGAGGATGTACACAACACTGAAGAGGTTGAGGAATTGGTGGATGAGGAGGATGAGGACGACATCTTGCCTCTGTAGAGCCAGTTCGTGCAGGGACAGATTAATTGCCAGCTTGTTTTGTGGGGTCCCCAACGAACCAATCATTTCAGCCACAGTCAAGTGGCAGACCCTGGCGCTGAAATGATTGGTTTGTTAAAGTGTGCATGTCCTGTTTATACAACATAAGGGTGGGTGGGAGGGCCCAAGGACAATTCCATCTTGCACCTCTTTTTTTTCTTTGCATTATGTACTGTTTGGGGCCTAGTTTTTCAAACTTCCATCCTGTCTGCCACTGCAGTGCCACTCCTAGATGGGCCACGTGTTTGTGCCGCCCACTCGTGTCGCTTAGCATAGCCTTTTGGACATAAAAACACTATTGTGAGGTGTGAGTTGTTCAGAATAGACTGGAAATTAGTGGAAATTAAGGTTATTGAGGTTAATAATAGCATAGGAGCAGATAAACCAACACATTCTGTGATGTTAGCTGTTTTTATTCTTTTTTTAAAAAAAAAATACAGATCCAAATCACAAAACCCAGAACCCAAAACACGGAAGGGTGGTTTTGGCAAAACCAATCCAGATCGAAAACACGAAGAAAGATCCAGATCCAAATCTAAAACACAAAACACGAAAAGTGGCCGGTGCACACCCCTAGTTCTAACCAGTAGAAGCGCAACATACTCTATTTTGCTGACACTAAATCTTCTTCACAGCCATAAATTGTAGGTTCCATCATATAAACTAGAGATGAAATTACAAAGGATTAATTACTCTATAAAGGGTGTAATTTCATACCCCTCATTTAACCTTTTAGGTACAATATTTTCAGGGTGATTATCCAGAAAGTTTCTCTCTTTGGCAATTCTCTCTACCTGTCTCCCCCCCTAACAGGTTTGGCTACTACAGTGTTGGCTAACCTTGACACTCCAGTGTAGTGTTGTGCTGTGCTGTGATGCGCTGTGCTGCTGTTGTCCATAGGGGCTGTGTCCACTACTTCAAAGTCCATAGGGGTTGGCTGGACTGTGTTGTGCAGTCAGTTGTCCATAGGGGCTTTGTCCACTCCAAAGTCCTGTGCAGTGTCCCAGTCCTAAAGGGGTGCTGTAGTGTTGTCCAGGGGGTGCTCTGTCCGTCAGGGGTGCTCCCCCCAAGTGCAAAAAAAAATATATTTTTTCTGTGTTTGTGAATTGTGTGCACTGTGGCTGCACGTGAATCAACAAAGGAGCAGCACCAAGCGTGCGCCTGTGTCCCATAAGTAAAAGGCCGGCTGGCTTGTCCGTTAAGGGTGCGGTAACCCCCAAAGGGCACTCCAAACAAAATAAATTTTTTTTTTTTTTGTGTTTGTGAATTGTGTGCGCAGTAGCCGCACGTGCATCAACAAAGTAGTGGCAAGCGTGCGCCTGTGTCCCATAAATAAAGGGCCGGCTGGATTGACCGCTAAAGGGTGCTGTAACCCCCAAAGGGCACGCCAAACAAAATAAAAAAAAAATTTTTTTTGTGTTTGTGAATTGTGTGCGCAATAGCCGCACGCGCATCAACAAAGCAGTGCTAAGTGTGTGCCTGTGTCCCATAAATAAAGGGCCGGCTGGATTGACCGCTAAAGGGTGCTTTAACCCCCAAAGGGAACTCCAAACAAAATAAAAAAAAATTTTTTTTTGTGTTTGTGAATTGTGTACGCAGTAGCCACACGTGCATCAACAAAGTAGTGCCAAGCATGCGCCTGTGTCCCATAAATAAAGGGCCGGCTGGATTGACCGCTAAAGGGTGCTGTAACTCCCAAAGGGCACTCCAAACAAAATAATAATTTTTTTTCTGTTTTTGTGAATTGTGGCCCTCATTCAGAGCCACTCGCTAGCGGCAGTACGCTCGTTCCGAGCGATGTTCGCACATCTGTGCATGCGTACGGTTTTTAGTACGCATGCGCGAAGCAGTCAGTGCGGCCGAAAATCGTTGGTACGCAATATAGCGAGGGCCTGCTATTTTGAGTGACAGAATGAGGCGTATGTGGGTGGTAACAGGGGAAGGTGCTTGAAAATGGGGAGTGGAGATCCGAACGCAGGCGTGCTTAAAGGTCAAAACGGGCGTTTTAATGGAGTGCATAATTAATACAGCAGCGTCATTGACCACGTCACTTGGTTTTTTTAACTCAGAACTGCTCGCAAAATAGCGGTTGAAAACACCAACCACAAGAATAGCGAGCAGTTCATACGCTGTACGATGTACTCGATTAATCTAATAAATAGCGGACATGACGTATGGTGCGTGCGGCCAGGGGGCGTTTTTATCAAAAAAACGAGCGTATGTTTTGCTCGCTCGTTCAGACTTAGAGGTGGGAACAGACTGCAATTTGCGAACGGATCATTTGAATAGCCACCCCTTGTTTTGAACGAACGAACACAAATAGCGAACGGCTCTGAATCAGGCCCTGTGTGCACTGTGGCTGCACATGCATCAACAAAGGAGCAGCGCCAAGCGTGCGCCTGTGTCCCATTAGTAAAAGGCCAGCTGGCTTGTCCGTTAAAGGGTGCTGTAACCCCCAAAGTACACTCCAAACAAAAAAAGAAAATATTTTCTGTTTGTGAATTGTGTGCACTGTAGCCGCACGTGCATCAACAAAGGAGCAGCGCCAAGCGTGCGCCTGTGTCCCATAAGTAAAGAGCCGGCTGGCTCATTTCTTAAAGGGTGGTGTAACCCACAAAGTGCACTACTCTCCAGCAAAAATAAAAAAATATTTTCTGTGTTTGTGTGCGCCTTAGCCGCACGTATATATCAATATAACACTTCCTCCTAGTGCTGTTGCTGCTGCTGGGAGTTGTTCATCATCCCAGAGAGGAAGTAGGAACACCACTACTTTTAATAAACCAATTACCCTCCAACAGTCCCTAGCGAGGAGGATGAAGTACGACAGCAGTCATCCTGAAGCAAAAACGTATAACTGAGGCCTTGACTGCTATGCTGGTGTTAGACATGCGTCCGGTATCCGCCATTAGTGCAGTGGGATTTAGACAATTGATGGAGGTAGTGTGTCCCCGGTTCCAAATCCCATCTAGATTCCACCTGCATCCTCAAAGCAACAGCGACAAGCGTGTGTCTGTCTTTTAAAGGGTGATGTAACCCTCAAAGTGCGCTCCACAAACAATAAAAAAATTATTCTTTTTTTTTCTCTTTGTGAAATGTGTGGGCTGTAGCCACACCTGCATCCTTAAAGCAGCAGCGACAAGCGTGCGTCTGTCTGTTAAAGGGTGGTGTAACCCTCAAAGTGCGCTCAACAAACAATAAAAAAATTCTTTTTTTTTTGTCTTTGTGAAATGTGTGGGCTGTAGCCGCACCTGCATCCTTAAAGCAGCAGCGACTAGCGTGCATCTGTCTGTTAAAGGGTGGTGAAACCCTCAAAGTGTGCTCCACAAACAATAAAAAAATTCTTTTTTTTCCTGTCTTTGTGAATTGTGTGGGCTGTAGCCGCACCTGCATCCTCAAAGCAGCAGCGAGAAGCGTGCGTCTGTCTGTTAAAGGATTACATCGGTGACAGCATCCAAGTAGGCATGTCAGACAGTCCATACATGTACTGGCAGGAAAAAGAGGCAATTTGGAGGCCCCTGTACAAACTGGCTCTATTTTACCTGAGTTGCCCCCCCTCCAGTGTGCACTCCGAAAGAGTGTTTAGTGCAGCCGGGAACCTTGTCAGCAAAAGGCGTAGGAGGTTGCTTCCACAAAATGTGGAGAAGATGATGTTCATAAAAATGAATTATCAACTTTTCCAGAGAGACCAGCCTCCAGAACGTACAGAGGGACCTGTGGTGGTGGATTCCAGCGGGGACAAATTAATACTCTGTGAGGATGAGGATGTACACAACACTGAAGAGGGTGAGGAATCGGTGAATGAGGAGGATGAGGATGACATCTTGCCTCCGTAGAGCCAGTTTGAGCAGGGCCAGATTAATTGCCAGCTTGTTTTGTGGGGGCCCAAACGAACCAATCATTTCAGCCACAGTCGTGTGGCAGACCCTGGCGCTGAAATTATTGGTTTGTTAAAGTGTGCATGTCCTGTTTATACAACATAAGGGTGGGTGGGAGGGCCCAATGACAATTCCATCTTGCACCTCTTTTTTTTCTTTGCATTATGTACTGTTTGGGGCCTAGTTTTTCAAACTGCCATCCTGTCTGCAACTGCAGTGTCACTCCTAGATGGGCCACGTGTTTATGCCGCCCACTCGTGTCGCTTAGCATAGTCATCCAGCTACCTCGGTGCAACCTTTTGGACATAAAAACACTATTGTGAGGTGTGAGGTGTTCAGAATAAACTGGAAATGAGTGGAATTTAATGTTATTGAGGTTAATAATAGCATAGAAACAGAAAACCCCACAAATTCTGTGATTTTAGCTGTTTTTATGCTTTTTTAAAAAACAATACAGATCCAAAACACAAAACCCAGAACCCAAAACACCGAAGGGTGGTTTTGGCAAAAACAATCCAGATCCAAAACACGAAGAAAGATCCAGATCCAAAACCAAAACACAAAACACGAAAAGTTGCCGGTGCACCCCCCTAGTTATGATACAATTTAAAGTGACGGGGTAGACTATGATTATGCCCCATCCTCAGGACCATACACATGACAAATAATACAAGTATTAATTTAATGTCATCGTTATATTAACAGCAATCCTAAATAATAATATATATTCTATTTACCTTTGAGTGAATATTTTTATATTTGCTACATTTATATTTGACATTTGTGAGGTGAGCTGAGTACCCACCTTCCGGGCAGATATGAGGGAGTGTAGACGGACTGTGGGTGACATAGAATTGTGCCCTGGATGGAGAGGGGTGGGATAAACAGAGCCACAGGGTGGATTCATGATTTTTTTTTTCTTTTAATATTAGCCTCCCATGCTGACCATGTCCACTTTAGCAACATTTTGTGGTGGGGGCGCAGAACATAAGCATGCTCCAGGCGCCATGGCTCCATGCTACACCTCTGCTTAATACATACATGCAGACTCAGGACCTGGTTCAGCAAGGTTTGCTATTCTGCTAATACGCAAGCAATGCAGTTGCTAATATCAGTGGTGAAATACAAATGATTGCATTCACATTGCGATCGCAGCCTAACATAAGGACGCCCACTGCCCCTTACTCACATCCATATACTTTAGCAACATAGCAAAATAATCGGTAACATCTAGTAACATCAGACCCATATGCACACTTGCACAAGCCCAGATCTTACTCAGGAATTGCTAACTTCCACGCATGCTGAGATCTCACACTGCGTATGGCATCGCAGTAACCACCCCCAAACGGTGCTTCCTGTCAATCAGTCTGCAAGGGGTCTGCGTAGCGTCTGCGATCGCAGTCCCGATTCCAATAGCTAGTTTGCGCACTGCGATGCATATGCATGCGCAGAGTGCAACAATCAGCTGATTGCATGAGTATTAACAACTGCGATTCTGGCTGAATCAGGCCCTCAGTCGCACACAGATGCACAAATGTTGCACATCAAATTTACCAGTGTAATCTAGCCATGTAGTTTGCCGCTCCCAGTTGTTTTATTTATTCAAATAAGATGCACATTTTGAGCAACAAAGATTCCTAGCAGGGCCAATTCGCCCAAGACCTGGAATGCCGATGAGCTATTTGGCATAATTACACATATGTAACAAGCACTTTTTATTGGCAGATCCTATAAGTATTGATATATGTGCCAGAGGTGTGTGATGTAGGTCATTCCACATGATATATAACTTAAACAGGTTCTGGTTTATTAACCAGGCAGAACAGGTTGCAGGATGACTCAGGCACATTCTTCCACTATACATGACCAATCTAAAGACATGCGATAAAACCGCACATGGGCAGTAACGCATGAGTGTCAGAGGTCACTGGCACTAACGGGGGCCAGCAGCATCAGGTGACTGGAAGACACTCTCCTTTAACACTTTCTTTTTAATTTAAGAAAGACTTATCATGATGGTAAATAGTGATGAGCGGGTCTGGTTCTCTGAAAACCGGCCCCACCCAAACATTACAGATATGAACCAAGATCTGAGTCAGGCTCAGATATTCCCACCTTACTCCGATCCTACAAATGAGGGAAAATGTCATCAATCCCATGTCGGGTCTCACACCCTTTGGATTGCATATAAGTCCGTCTCCGCGGTGATGGGTGCCATTTGCTTCATTCTGGCTGTGCTGCACTCTGCTGTGTGGCTGAGTTGTAGGCTGTGCTGAGTCTGTCCAGGGGCTGTACTATCCAGGGGCTGTGCTGTCTGTCCAGGGGCTGTGCTTGTCCTTCCAGGGGGAGAGGTCTGACTAATGCTTCAGCAGCCTCTCTCCCTACTCCGGCACACAGCATGATAGCAGCGTGTGTACTGGGCTGGGGAGAGAGGCTGCTGCAGCAGCAGTCTTTACTTGCTCCCTGCTGCCTGAACTTGAAGGCGACAACGGCGGCTTGGACAGGGTGTGGTGGGTGGGATGCAGGACCCAGCAAACTATGGTAGATTTTCAAATTTACCAAGTTTTTTTTATTGCTACTCCCCACCTCAACCGGTTGTCCCAGGTGAATTGATACGCTGGTAAAAAATAATGGTTCAGCTCAATATATGCCTGCCTCCTTTGTATGTAGGTGACTCTAAGTGGGATAACTGGATAATGTAGATGGTGGGTGTCATGCAAGAGACCAGAAATATGAGAAGCAGCGCAGAGCATCTTCCAGCCAGGATTTGTGCAAAAAAGTGCAAATACATTCAATACAAAAATTAGTTGTGTATATTGGTTTGGCACAATCTTTGGCGAAGGCAAAGGTGCTGAAAAGATCATTGAGGTTCATTGCGACAAACAGAGCCTTAAAAAGCAGAAAAATGTCCCTGCTCTGCTGCAAAACGAAAAGGGATAAGGTCTTTTTTCTGGATGCAGGCACAGACCCAGACATCAAAACAAGCTGAACAGTCTTAAGCCAAACTTCAATGTCTTTACAGCCAAAATCTAAAACCACAACGCCCGACTCTTTCTGATTGCAGGAACATTGCAAAGTTCACTTGGAAGCACAAAACATTAAAATGAATCATGTTCAGATATTTCAGCACATTCATTTATTCCGATGGCTGTCTCCAAGTAAGAAGTGGATCACATATACAGTAACCAGATTTGTTAACACCAGTAGGTCTCCTCACCCATCAGACCTCTTTGCTTTGCAGTTCAACTTAGACTTGCAAGTAAGGGTAAACACAAAGATATTTTCCCTTCCTAATGTGATCCGTCTTACTGTATGCGGATGGAGTACCCATAAAATAGCAATATTGTCACAACACTACCTCTATGCACAGCTGTGCAGGAAGATCGGAATCTGCGCTTCCCATGCCTGTGTTTACAGCTCTTGTGCTTACCTTTTGACTCAGAACATTAGTACTAGAGAGGGAAGCCGTTGAGCATTTGCCTTCAGCTGTGCATCTACAGTATGTATATAGCCAATTTCACTGACATACCTGCAGCACTCCCATAACACGCCCATTGAATCGGCCATTTTGCATGCACTTCTCCCAGTTACTACTCAGGAACGCCCAACACTTTTCCCCAACATTTCTAATATGATCTGTCTCGATTGCAGCAGCGTATTTGTGCATACACTCTGTGTAATACATGCATTGTAGCCGTTTTTAGAAATTTTGCTAATGTGCAGCTGAAAACAATTGCTCAACTACAAGTGAACATTGGCATTGCGTGTGGATTGCATGGAGCTCTGAATCGGACACCAAAAGTTGTAGTGTGTGTCGAAGTAGAATATGTTGATGTGTGTCTTGATTTTGATCTATATATTATCAGTGCTGAAAGTATTTGTTTGTACATTTGTTTGTGTATTCTGGGAGAATGAAAAATGTGTGCATTGTGCTATTTTGTGTAGATGTTCTGTGAAGTCACTCTTTGTATAACACCAGGTCTTTTGCAGCAGGGGTTTAAGATGAGATGTTCAATAGCACTGATTTCGCCACTGGGTGGCAATGTTGTTTTATATGATATTTTACTCATCTCTCTGAGATAAAAGTATGCAAACGTCTAATCATTAATAAATTCAAATATAGAGAAACATACAATTCTCCGAGCAGAATAACTTATTTTTACTGAACATTTACAAAGAATTAAAAAGTATATAGTTTTCCATTAAATTGGAAGGTGATTGAGCTGTGTTACACTACATATTTTATTGCTGGCTAGGGACATTGACTGCTTTTATTTTCCATGTTAGATTAGTTTGAGTTGTGGAGATAGAAGTGATGGCCACTGCCATGGCAGCCTATGATATTTTTATGTATCCACTGTGGTGAGAGGGGTTGTCTCTCACCTGAATTACCCACATTCTGGTGGAATCAGCTCCCTTCAAGGGAGGCTGTATTGAAACCGGTGTACTCTGCACTAGCAGTGGAGGTGTGGATTGACAGATTTTCACATTTAAACATACCCAGCTGGAATAATCACTGGAGCACACAAAGGGTTTAAAACTCTCACACACCTGATGCTCATTGCCCTGATGCTGAGTAGCAGCAAGGTAGTATGGACACAGGGTTGTAGTGCCAGGGTCCAAGGGCTATGCTGGGAGAGCATGCCCAAATTGTGGCTGCAAGCCACTGCTGACTGATTAGCTGAGACATTTACTTTTAATTTGTTTGCTTATTTTCTGTTATGTGCCTGGGTGTGTCCAGGCCTAACCTCACGTATGCTAAGGTGCAGTGTCTGCTACCATTAAAAAGACACTGCTTTACCAAGTACCTGCCTGTCTGAAGTCCTCATTTCAATACCCTGTGTTATACCACATAATAACAATATCATGTAGAATGTTTTGGGCATTTTTGTCTTGGGTGTCAAAATACCCTAGCTTGCAGTCAGGAGCATTCATGGGCAACTGATTCTGTATTATATGGCCAATTTAGAGCTCACCATGGTGTACAGTAGAGTATATTAAAGAATGATACCCAAATGTCATTATTTTCGAGTACACCTTCTTTACCAACCTATCACAAGCTTCAGTGTTCCATGCTAAATACAATTAATCAACAATCCATTATTCTGCCGTGGCAGACTTGCAAATTCTATTTCTTGATGAAGCTGATAGAATACCTAAATTTTAGATAGATAGATAGATAGATAGATAGAGGGCAGCGAGTAGCAGCATTCAGAGAGGCTTGTAAAAACATGTGGCACAATAGAGTGCCACATGCTTAATTACAAACCCGTCTGAGTGCCGCTACTTGCTACTATCTATATCTCTATTGAGCTGTGCACCATGGCTTCACCTGGTAATTGGAGTGCCAGTTATCTGGACGTATATATATATATATATATATATATATTTATAGATATATTATTTATCCAAGCTGGAATCCGGCACTCAATATAAATGAAAGTATCTTACCCTGTTGCCTTCCGACCAAAACGCACAGCAAGTGTGCCACATGTACACAGCGAACTCGGCGGCACTCAGGGAATTTGTAATAAAAGACAATAGACACCAAAGTTTCAGTCTAGTCGACGTTTCAATGCATGAAGCTTTTCATCAGGACACAACAGCATTCAAAAACACTCACTTAAATAAGTGCTCTCCATCACCAACAGTTCCATGTGCTTCCTGTCCGCTTCCGGCTTGAGACACACAGGAGAAGCACGTAATGATGACATCACTAGATCGATGATCGGTGCTTAGCCATTCTCTCCTTGAACTGGCGATCCAGCAGATTAGTGCTGATCTGCCCGTGCGGCAAGTATTATGTCGGTAAGACGGATCGCCAGTTCAAGGAGAGAATGGCTATGCACCGATCATCGATCCGTGCTGCCATTCTCTCCAGAACTGGTGATCAACCAGTGGCCAAACATTTTTCCCGTGTTGGTCATTCATTGACTGCCATGCGACACATGATTATTGATCATGTGCCGCCGTCAATGAGAGGTGGCAATAGATTGAGGACTCTCCTGCAAAGGGAGGCCAAGTGGATCTTCTTGCTTGATAGTTTGACCCCAAGTGGGTTGAATGAAAGTAATAGTTTTCAGTGTTTTCTGTAAGTCACTATAGTCACGGCAATGCATTAGTTCCATGCTTGTTCAATTGGTGTTTATCTGATCTTACGCTATAGTATCTAATGCATATACATTATTATTGTGCTATTTTTATGTAGTGTACGACACAATGGTTGCTGTGAGCTACAGCATCATTGTTGTCTTTACTTATGGTATTATGACTATGTGTTTAAGCTGTTGTCTTGGTGATGGGCACACTTTTTGGTGATGTCATCATTACGTGCTTCTCCTGCATTTCTCAAGCCGGAAGTGGACAGGAAGCACATGGACCTGTTGGTGATGGAGAGCACTAATTTAAGGTGAGTGTTTTTTGTATGCTGTTGTGTCCTGATGAAAATGCTTCATGCATTGAAACATCGACTAGACTGAACCTTTGGTGTGTATTGTCTTTTATTACAAATTCCCTGAGTGCCGCCGAGTTTGCTGTGTGTGTATATATATGTATGTATGTATATATATATATATATATATATATATATACTAAATGTTGTGGATTGTTTGTTTTGTTAAGGAAAAGTACAAACTGTACCAATTATATGAACTTAGAATACAGCATTGGAGATATGATGTTGCAGAAGCATGATTTACTATCTTATGCTAATACAAGTTTCTGTAGTTCTAATGAGCATCTTTAATTGGGAAGCCACTCTGTCCACTGTTTATCTGTCTACAGCCGCATCCTGCATGACTCAGATCAGCTCAGAACTGTAGCTGCACGCCCATGTCACTCCCACGACACTTCCACAACACAGAACAGTGTTGTGCAATCACATTCTTTACACCCAGTTCCCGATCTAATACACCTGTTCCACCCAAAGAAGAATCAGCAAAGATCTGTCTGACTCAGAACTGGATGGAGATGGGCAAAATGGCATAAAAATCGCTTCTGCATTGTATGCTAAAACTTGCTTTTTAAGTCTGTGAAAAGAGAATCAGCCCCAGTGTGTGCTTTTTTCCATGCTATTGGATGAAATCAATAATGCACTACTGTATTTATAAGTTTGGCAATCGAGTTCATTTTGCAGTTTCCAAATACAGTACATATACAGAATTACAAAAAGGACCTATGGTCAGAATAGAAAGTAATTACCACTACTAATATGTGGACACAGATCATGGGCCCCATTTATATATTGTACATAGTTTTAAAACCCGCCATGAAGAGCTACAAATACTGAGAGCAAAGATGGATCACAGCTCATTCTAAAGAATATGTTGCTTTTTCACGGCTCATTAACCCTAAGAACATCAATCAATGGAGAAAACAGGTCTATAAAGACAAATAATTTCACATTCTGATAGTTATCAACATTAAAATGTTATCCTGGTGATAATCAATCTTAAATCAATTACTGGGTAATTGCTGAGTCAATGGGAGAGAGAGTTAAATATTGATAAGTGTCTGGAGGGTCCATCAGCATTATTGACGAGTAGCACAGAGATGGATGGAGGCTCCTGAGAGTAGAGCAGTGATGGAAACCATACAAGTTTAGGTTAACGTTCCTATTACTGCAGCCAGACGAGGCTATCAATACCGAGTAGTGCTGCTCTGTCAGCATCAGAAAACTGCCAGCTGAGGCTTGCAGCACCTCTAGGGAGACAGAATGCAAGCTACATGCCCCTGAATATTGCCATGTCACTTGCAGTGATACCGACACTGAGACTTCAGATAATCTCATAAAAATATAAGCAAAAAAAAAATAATAGTGAGCAGAGAAGAGTTAATAAATGAAGATGAACTAGTAGACTATGTTTAGTTCTGCAAAACTAGAAAGGATAAAGTAAAACACATTATCAAGCAACACTATATAAAGTTGTCTTGAAATATTGTTAATAGAACAGATCAATTTCCAAATATTTTATAAAACAGATTTTTTTTTAATGAAAACTGATCTCTGATTTTTGTCAGCTGCACAATCTAAATCACCAACATCAACATGTTAAAGAGCTCTAAAGGCTTTGCACTCTATTTAGTAAACATAAAAAGACTTTTCTCCAGCATTTTGGCTGAGTTTTAGTATCTCTTCTCTTAATAATGCAGACCCCATAGGTCTCAATCTTATTTTCTCTAAACTTGTCTCCCAATAACACCATATAGGCAGATAAAACTATATTAATAAAAAGAAATAGTAATCTAAAAAACTATTTTTTAAATCCTCAGTCTCTGAAGAGCTCTGCTGTTCCCTGTCCTCTACCCCTCTCTGTCACAGCCCCAACTTGGCGACACCCAACGCCAGGGTCGGACTGGCCCACAGGGGTACAGGTGAAACCCCCGGAGGGCCCCCTGTCTGTGGGACCGCCCCTCCTGTAGGGATCAGGTTCCAGACTGTGCACCTGAATTATACATTAAACATGTGTTACATTATACTGCACAAGACTTTGGTGTATTTTCTACAATGCATTGCTGTTATTAATCTGGAATATTATCATGCATTCACTAGCAGTATATTATATTATATATTTATATAAAGGGGACCAGACCATGTACTTTGTAATGGTTAGCCAAGCCTCTCTTTAGGCTGACCACACCACCTCTGAAGGCTGGCCACACTCATAAGTATGGGCCTTTGTCACTGAATTCTCTCGGCTGGCCCTTCATGCACCAGTCCGACACTGCCCAATGCGTGGTGCTGTCCAAACACCCCTCTTACCTTTGTATCCCCCCTAGCTCCCATACTTACACTGGTCCTCCTCTCAGAAATCTGTCCCATCTTTCTCTCTCAGTGGGAGTCCCTACTCTATTGCTCAGAATTATAACATGGACATAGCCATCACATTAGTGTTTAACTCATGTTATAATTCTGAGCAATAGAGTAGGGACTTGCAGTAAAGTGGGGTCCCGTGTTGGGGGCTGCAAGCTTAAATGCATTGATCAATTCATGAACCAAAACCCCACTGTTAATTATGTTTATTATAATTATTATTGTTAGTTATTATGGTGAGTGCAGAGCCCCTGTGATTTCTATTTAAACAATGTGGTCACATACCATGTTGCACCCCAAATCTAGGAATGGTGAGTGCCGTGGATTAGTGCTTTTTGTTTATTATGATTAATTATAATAATTAATCATTTTTGTGATCACATTTTCTCAAGCACCCTTTTTAACTAGTTATCTAACTTGTGTCAGCTGTTTTCCTAGGTGCTTTGCAACAGGTGTGCTTGGTAACTGTCTCACATTTAAAAGCAAAGTTGCTGTGAGCTTTAAACCTTGATAGCATACCATGAGTTTAACACTAATGTGATGGCTATGTACATGTTATAATTCTGAGCAATAGAGTAGGAACTTGCAGAAAAGTGGAGTCCCGTGTCGGGGGCTGCAAGCTTAAATGCATTGATCAATTCATGAACCAAAACCCCACTGTTTATTATGTTTATTATTATTATTGTTAGTTATTATGGTGAGTGCAGAGCCCCTGTGATTTCTATTTAAACAATGTGGTCATATACCATGTTGCACCCCAAATCTAGGAATGGTGAGTGCCGTGGATTAGTGCTTTATATATTTATTTATTTATATATATATATATATATATATATATGTGTAAGCTGAAGTTCAGTTAAAAAACTATAAAAACAAAAAAACTACATAGTCTCCCTAAGACACATATTATTAGTTCATATTATTTCATGGTCAGATAATGGTAAAGCTATCTCCATCTTTTTACTTCTTAGTGCATTTCTGTCTTGAAGGCTGAATAAAGTTTACAAAGTCATCTAATTTAATTCTATTGCGTGTAAGTGATTATTTTCAAAATGACAACCATCCCTTTCTGCATTAAATTCATATTGCGTTAGTAGGCTTATAAATATTAAAGAACCTTCCTGCTTTTAAAGTAACATTAAACTTTCAAGAGACTTTAAATGAAAGATGTAAAGAGGAAACACAAGAACTCAGCCATACGTCACTCATAGTTTTTATAAAGCTTTGCACAGAGTCTCTCAATGTTAGGAAGGTTGTCCTCACTGGTAAGACATCAAACACATGTACACTGGAACATAAAATATAGTATATTGGAAGGGGAATCTAAATGTCTCAAATTCCTCTTTTTACATTTCAACCTGCTGAAACAATGAAATGGGATAGGGAAACCTCTCCTAATGCCTTTGTTGGGACAGTTTTTTTGGGAACCCAAGGCAAATAAAACATCACATATGAGAGTTCTACAGTAGACGCTTGAAGCATTTATTTGTTTAAACTGTTAATATGGCAGTTAGGAATGTATGGAAATAACTAACATCTTTATTTCAGACAAAATAATTACTGTGGTCTTGCCCATAGAAAGAGTTTGGGCTAAAGGCAGATCTAGATGTTTTGGAGGTTAATTTATTGTTGGTGCTAATGGTTCCCCAAAACATATTTTTTTTTTTGCCACAAATCGTAGCAATAACAAATTAAGTTATGTAGCAATGTGGGCAAACACTGTTCATGGAACAGCAATAAGAGCACATTCTGGTAAAAAGTTTACAGTAAAGCAATAGCTTTTGCCATCCCTTTACTTCTTGGTTCTGACAGGGCTTTACTACTGCACACGTGTGAAAATTGGGCAGCTCATGTGGACAGTGGCCCTGATTCAGAGCCGGACACTCTGACAGAGTGCCCGCTCTGAATCAGGGCCGTCCCTGCTCCTTTTTGGAGCAGCCTCCTGGGCGCTCGCATAGCTGTGGGTGACCACCCACAGCTATAGCCAGCGGCCAAAATGATAGTCGCGATGGTCAAGACCATCGCGACCATCGGGCTTGCGACGAGACCCTGCGGTAGGGTCTCGCTGCCGCAAGCCCAGGAGTGCTTTTGACTCTATCAGAACCAAAAGCACTCCCACTGACATCACTAGTGATGTCAGTGGGGCCAGACACAGACAGTAGGTGTTCTCATGGGACCGCCTCCATCTGGGCAGCCACGCCCCCGGCATGCCCACCAATGGGGGCGTGCTGTCAATCACCATCGACTGCACGCCCCCCTTGATGTGAGACCCTTAACGATGGCTTGGCCACCGTTATTCGGGTCTCGTGCATGCGCACGATGGAGCCGCCTACGTCATGCGCATGCGCACTTGGGCACCATCGACCCACTTGCGAGCGCTCAGCGCTCACGAGCAGGTCTGAATTAGTCCCTGTGTTTGATAACCGAGATGTATCCCTATATCCCTCCTCAGTGAGGCTATATCCAATAGGTTACAGCAGCTAATGCCATCTATGTTAGCACTACAGACAGTAGGAAATACATGTGTGGCATTTTAGGTAATGGTCATGGTGGTGCAGACTCACTGTACTTTCCGTTTTACATTCTTTCTTTCTTTCAGATTTTAATCCCACCTACAACTCACCTGTGCCTCTGCTCCACTAAATACATACAGTGCATCTGGAAAGTATTCACAACGCTTCACTTTTTCCACATTTTGTTATGTTACAGCCTTATTCCAAAATGGAATAAATAATTTTTTATCCTCAAAATTCTACACACAATACCCCATAATGACAATGTGTAAAAGGTTTTTTCAATATTTTTGAAAATGTAATAAAAAAAAAAACACTAAGAAATCACATGTACATAAGTATTCACTGCCTTTGATATGAAGCTCAAAATTGAGCTCAGGTGCATCCTGTTTCCACTGATCATCCTTGAGATATTCCTACAGCTTAATTGGAGACCACCTGTGGTAAATTCAGTTGATTGGAAATGATTTTGAAAGACATACACCTGTCTACTTGACAGTGCACGTCAGAGCACAAACCAAGCATGAAGTCCAAGCAATTGTCTGTAGACCTCCGAGACAGGATTGTCTGGAGGCACAAATGTGGGGAAGGGTACAGACAAATATCTGCTGCTTTGAAGGTCCCAATGAGCACAGTGGCCTCCATCATCCATAAATGGAAGAAGTTCAGAACTACCAGGACTCTTCCTAGAGTTGGCCGGCCATCTAAACTAAGCGATTGGGGGAGAAGGGCCCTTGTCAAGGAGGTGACCAAGAACCTGATGGTCACTCTGTCAGAGCTACAACATTCCTCTGTGGAGAGGGGAGAACCTTTCAGAAGGACAACCATCTCTACAGCAATCCACCAATCAGGCCTGCATATTAGAGTGGCCAGACGGAAGCCACTCCTTAGTATAAAGCACATGGCAGCCCACCTGGAATTTACCAAATGCACCTGAAGGACTCTCAGACCATGAGGAACAAAATTCTCTGGACTGAAGAGATAAAAATTGAACTCCTTGGTGTGAATGCCAGGCATTATGTTTGGAGCAAACCAGGCACCACTCATCAACAGGCCAATACCTACAGTGAAGCATGGTGGTGGCAGCATCATGCTGTGGGGATGTTTTTCAGTGGCAGGAACTGGGAGACTAGTCAGGATAGAGGGAAAGATGAATGCAGCAATGTACAGAGACATCCTGGATGAAACCTGCTCCAGAGCGCTCTTGACCTCAGACTGGGGCGATGGTTCATCTTTCAGAAGGACAACGACCCTAAGCACACAGCCAAGATATCAAAGGAGTGGCTTCAGGACAACTCTGTGAATGTCCTTGAATGGCTCAGCCAGAGCCCAGACTTGAAACCAATTGAACATCTCTGGAGAGGTCTGAAAATGGCTGTGCACCGACGCTTCCCATCCAACCTGATATAGCTTGAGAGGTGCTGCAAAGAGGAATGGGCGAAACTGCCCAAAGATAGGTGTGTCAAGCTTGTGGCATCATATTCAAAAATAATTGAGGCTGTAATTGCTGCCAAAGGTGCATCAACAAAGTATTGAGCAAAGGTTGTGAATACTTATGTATGTGTGATTTCTTTATTTTTTTTTCTTATTAAATGTGCAAAAATCAAAAAAATTTTTACACATTGTCATTATGGGGTATTGTGTGTAGAATTTTGAGGACAAAAATGAATTTATTCCATTTTGGAATAAGGCTGTAACATAACAAAATGAGGAAAAAGTGAAGCGTTGTGAATACTTTCCGGATGTACTGTACATGTACTGTACATGTAAGGTTACTGCATACTTGCCAACTTTTGAAAAACCAATTCAGGGAGCTTGTGAAAGCAACACCTATGAGTGCGACGGTAAAGTGGACGTGTACTGCTATATCTGAGAGGCATTTCATAAAATTGACTTACATCCAAATGTAAACTAGTGTTACAAATCACGGTCATGACTTGTTTCCCTCTAGCAATATACCTTCATCTGCCAGTGTTTCACCTGGGGTCACAACACAGCGTGATTGGATCCTTTCCTTATTTGTACATGCTGGTCTTTTGTCGCCTTGCCAATTATAGCATTCCTTTTGGATCAATCGGCTCTGCTGCATGGTCAGTGTTATTTTTATCCTGCTTGTTGGGAATCCTGTGTCCCTGGCTCTCAGCTGCTCTGTCAGCCTCCAAGCTGCTGCCGGCTCTCTAGCTGCTCCACCGACTCTCAAGCCGCTCCATCACCCTCCAAGCTGCTGCCTTCTTTCTAGGCACTCCACCAGCTCTCACGCCACTACATCAGCCTCCAAGCTTGGACTGTCTCCCTAGCCGCTCCACCGTCTCTCAAGCCATTCCATCAGCTTCCAAGCTGCTACCAGCTCTCAGAGCCACATCAACGGCTCCCAAGCCGCTCCATCAATACTTCAAATTCTACTACCAGCTCTGAGCAACACCACTCGCACTGAAAGCCACACCATCGGTACTCAAAGCTGCATCACCGGCTCTCAAGCACCTCCATCCATTCTCCAAATTCTTCTATCGGCTCTGACCCACACCATCGCCCAAAGCCACACGTTTGGCACTCAAAACCACACCTTAGGTGCTCAAAGCCACACCATCAGCACTTGAAGCTGCACCACCAACTCTCGTCACTCCATTAATTCTCCAAGTTGCACTACGGGCTGCATAGCCACACCAGCGGCTCCCAGGCTGCTCCACTGACTTTTTACTCTTATTCTGTATCTCACTCAATTCTCTGGTTCAAAGAGGTAATCCATGTAAACCACTAATAGTCTGAGTTTTAAGACCAGGTGGCCACTTAAGTACTGGTTCAGTCACCCGCTTCAAGTTCTAAGGGAACAGCAGGGGACTGTTAGTGGTAGAAGAGATTGTTAGCCTGGGTTCTAGGGGGTTTACATGGAGTAGCCTTAGGATCCGTAACATTATAGTCAGTAATAATAATAATAATAATAATAATAATATTAATAATAAATAAAAATTGAGCTCTTGTGATTATGGAACAGTCACAGAATCCTGCCCAGGTGGTTGCTGCACAAATTCAGGTTCAAATGCAAAAATTTCAGGAGCTCACTCTCTGAGTCAAAGAAGTCAGTTCTCCCACTGATCCAGTGGCTCTCAAAGAACTTAAGATGAACCTGCCAGATCAATTTTCTGGGGATCTCAAACAGTTCCTCAACTTCCGAGAGAGTTGTAAACGGTACTTCAGGCTATGTCCCATCTCCTCTGGGTGAGAGTTTCAGTGAGTAGGACTGGTCATATCTCTTCTTCAGGGAGACCCTCAGACTTGGGCCTTCAGGCTACCTCCAACACATGCAGCCTTACAATCTGTCAATGCCTTCTTCACTGCAAAGGGGCTATTGTATGATGACCCTGACAGAACTGCTTTGGCTGAGTCACAATTGCAATCCCTCAGGCAATGTCAGAAGGCAGCGGAGGATTACTCTTCTGAATTTTATAGATGGGCAGTGGACTCCAGTTGGAATGACCCGGCCTTGTGCAGCCAGATTCATCTAGGTCTCTCTGAGGCCATTAAAGACATCCTTGTTCAGCATCCTCCCTCTGAGTCTTTAGATGACCTTATGCATAAGGCAATCAGAATTGACCATTGTCTCTGTGAACGTAGATGGGAGCAGAATCTCCCTACCTGTTCACCCCGGTCTCCCTCCTGGGTTCCGTCTTCGGAACTGGAAGACCCTATGCAAATTGTTGCCTTTCGTTTATCTCCTGAAGAGAGATGCAGGAAATGTTCTCAGCGTCTCTGTATGTATTGCGGGGATAAGGGGCATTCTTTGAGTAATTGTCCACTCAAGCCAATAAAAGGCAAGACCTAAGTGCTCTGGAGGGATTGCATTTAGTAAAGTAATTACAGATGCACAAGAGAAAATATGCTTCTTCTCATAAAGAGAAGACAAAAACCCTCATATACTGCATCATAAGAATCCAATAGTGTAATTGAGGAATGCTACCACAGACATCTATATTTATATTAGAAGACAAAAGAGGAAAGATGAAATGTCATAAGTGGTGCACTAATTATTAAAACTTAACTTTTAATATTATGAAATTAATATCCAATATCAAAGGGAGAACAGCGAAAATTGATGAAAATATAAGTGTGTCACAAAGATAAAGAAAATGTGATTAAAAACTGATTGCGGCGCATGTGTCTGCCTCTATCCTGTCACAAATAAATAATGGCTGATATAGTAATTAAATCTATAATATTGATATTATCAAAATTCAGCCAAATAGTTTGTGTGTCTGTATTACTGCATAGGAGTTGTATAAACCCAAAGTACTCACTTATTATTTGCAGGGTCATTTACTGAGGGTCTTATCCAATCGCTTGGTTGCTGCTTATCCAGCAAACCATATGTTAACCCAGATTCCATTTAGGCCTGGCTTCCATTTCCTCCAAAAATTCAGTTCTAGTTCCTGCAGTTGCCCAACTCTCCAACTCTACTCTAGCCACTTCTGCATTTTTGGGTAGCTGTTCAGCTGCCAATTTCATGGATATCTTTTTTTTTTTTTTAAACTTTTGGTATACCCACAGTCCCTTTGGTTCAAGTCATTCCTATCTGCGGTCTGGATGGAAGACTAGGCTCCAACTGTTTTATCAAATTCAAAACACCTCTCATTCAGTTGTCAGTAGGGTTTCTACATTCAGAGCTCATCTTGTTCTACCTTCTCCAGTGTCCATAAGTGCCCATCGTTCTTGGTCTCCCTTGGCTCAGAGACCATAATCCTATCACTGACTGGCCCTCTAGGGAAATCTTAAGATGGAGTTATGCATGCCAATCTCGTCATCTTGCTTTACCTGCTTGGATGGCTCAGCCTGCTATTTCTGAAACTTTCAGTGATACCCAATCAATACTGGTAGTACTCCGATATCTTCTCCAAACAAATTGCCGATGCCCTTCATCCTCCCTGCCCATATGACTGTGTTGTCAATTTAGGTTCTGGTGCCAAGTTACCTAAAGGTCAGTTATATTCTTTGTTGGTGGCTGAAAATAAAGCCATGGAGGAATATATTGACGATGCATTGGCTAAAGGATTCATTCACCCCTCAAAATCTCCAGTCAGGGCTGGGGGTTTTTTTATAGAGGAAAAAGGACAGTTCCCTCCATCCTTGCATCGATTACAGAGGTCTCAATAATATCACCATCAAAAACTCCTACCCGTTACCTCTCATTTTGGTCCTTTTTGATCAATTGCATCAAGCCACAAGCTTTTCTAAGAGACTACAATCTGATCCAAATCAGGAGTGGCGACGAGTGGAAAATGTCTTTCAGTACTCTCTCATGACACTGAGTATTTGGTCATGTCATTCAGCCTAGCTAATGCTCCTGCAGTCTTTCAGGAAGTGACGAATGATGTCCTTCATGAATTCCTGGGAGTTTTTGTGGTTGTATTCTTTGACGACATCCTCATTTACTCAGTCTGTGAGTCAACATCATCAACATGTGCATCAAGTTCTTCAGAAGCTGCGAGAAAACCATCTCTTTGCTAAGCTGGAAAAGTATGATTTCGATGTCACTCAAATTGCTATATCATATCCTCCCAGGGGTTTTCTATGGACCCGAATAAGGTCAAAGCAATACTGGAGTGGGTCCAACCATCTACTCTTTAAGCTATTCAGCACTTCCTCGGTTTCGCTAATTACTACCAAAGGTTCATCAAGTCCTTCTTTGCTATTGTGGTACCCATTGTGGAACTGACCAAAAAAGGAGCTAACTCCTTCGATTGGGCACCCAAGGTTGCTCCGAGCATTTGAGGATCTTAAGACCGCATTTACACAGGCTCCAGCTTTCCGCCATCCTAATCAGGATCTCCCGTTCATCCTGGAAGTTGATGCCTCTGATATAGGAGCTGGAGCCAGTTTGTCCCAGAGGGATTCCGCAGACAATAAGTTGCACACCTGTGCCTTTTTCTTCTGGAAGTTCACCACTGTAGAACACAACTACGATGTGGATAATCGGGAGTTACTCACTATTAAATGGGCCTTTGAGGACTGGAGGCTATGGCTGGAAGGGGTCAAGCATCAAGTTACTGTTTTTACCGACCATAAGAAATTGAATGTAAGATAATCTGCTGAAAGGTTGAATTTCAGGCAGGCACATTGGGCCTTGTTTTTAAAAAAAAATTAAGGCTGATGCTCTCTCCAGAAGCTTTGTACCAGTTCAGCAGACCACTGTCTCAACTGAAACTATTATTCCTAATTCTCACATTCACTTTGATATCACCTGGAATTTGGCTGTGCTCATTCGGGCATGTCAGTTGGAAACCCCTCCGGATAAAACACCTCCAGATAAACCTCCTGATCTTTTGTTTGTACCAAAAGATTCAAGAAGTCAGTCTTATTGGATTTCTGCTCTCGATGAGCTTTTGGTCATCCTAGCATTAGAGTGACTCTGGAATCACTTTGTCACTCAGTTTGGTGGCCTTCTCTGACCAAAGTTTTTTGTGAGTTTGTCCTGGCATGTGAGGTTTGTGTCTGAAATAAGATGCCTCGGACAGCCCCTTGTGGGTCCAAGAGACCTTGGACCCAAATTGCAATGGACTTTATTGTCAATCACCCAGTTTCTTCTCGATGCTCCATTATTTGTACAGCTGTGGACCTCTTCAGCAAAATGGTACACTGCATTCTTTTTGTCTAAATTGCCCACTGCCAAATAATTCTCTGTGTTGTTCCTCCAGCATATATTTTGCCTGCATGGATTGCCTGTGGACATTGTGTCAGATCAGAGAACATAATTTTTTGCACAGTTCTGGAGAGTCTTCTGTTTCTCTTTAGGCATCTGCCTCAGCCTTTCTTAAGGATATCATTCTCAATCCAATGGGCAAATGGAATGTGCCAACCAATTTCTGGAACAATATTTAAACTGCTATATCTATAAATGCCTTAACGACTGGGTTTCTTATCTGCCTCTTGCGGAATTTGCATTTAACAACTCATGTCATTCAGCATCTTCAGTTTCTCCTTTCTTTTGTGTAACTGGTCAACATCCCAGAGCGAATTCATTTGATTCCAGTTTCTCCAATTTGCCTTATTCGCCTTCTGTTTCTTGGCTCAGTCGCATTTGGAGCAAGTTGCATCAAAGTCTTTGTTAAGTGTCTTTCCTCTCCAAGAAGTCAGCTGACAAGCATCAGAGGTCATGTGCATTCAGGAAGGGTGATTTGGTTTGGCTCTCTACCAAAAACATCAAGCTTAGCCAACCTACTCAGAAATTGGGTCCAAGATTTATTGATCTCTTTCACATCATACTCAAGTAAATCCATTGGGCTCCAAACTTCAATTACCCAAGTCTCTCCATATAAATAACACCTTTCATTGTTCTCTATTTAAACCAGTCTTCAGCTCTGTCAAATTCAGACCCATATTTTCATCCAGACCTGCTTCGGTTGTCATCCACAGTCAACGTAAATTTGTTATCAGGAAGATCTTGGATTCTAAGATTTCCAGAGGTTATTCGCAGTTTCTGGTCCACTGGAATGGGTATGGCCTGGAGGAACATTCCTGGGTTCCTGAGAGTGCTTTACATGCTCCAAAATTGAAGAATACTTTTTTCTGGGATTTTCCTGACAAACTGGGTTCTGGGAGTTCTTCAACCCCACTTCAAGGGGGTGGGGTACTGTTATAAATCACTGTCATGACTTGTTTCCTTCCAGCAATATACCTTCATCTGCCAGTTTTTCTCCTGGAGTCATTCTGTCGATTGCTAGGTGAACCGGATGCCACAGGATATCACGTGTGAACCACAACACATCATGATTGGATCCTTTCCTTATTTGTACACACTGGTCTTTTTCCACCTCACTGACTATAGCATTCCTTGTGGATCTCTCGGCTCTGCTGCATGGTCAGCGCTATTGTTATCCTGCTTGTTGGTAATCCTTTTTTTCCAGCTTTCAAGCTGCTCCATCAGCCTCCAAACTGCTATCGGCTCTGTAGCCCCTCCACCGGCTCTCAAGTCACTCCATCAGCCCTCCAAGCTGCTTTTGGATGTCTAGCCACTCTACCAGCTCTCAAACCGCTCTGTCAGCCTCCAATCTGCTACCGGTTCCCTAGCTGCTCTACCAGCTCTCAAGCCACTCCATCAGCCTCCAAGCTGCAAACAGCTCACTTGCTGGTCCACTGGCTCTTAAGCCACTCTTTCAGCCTCCAAGCTGCTACTGGCTCTCAAATCTGCATCATCGGCTCCCAAACCGCTCCATAAATTCTCCAAATTCTACTACCAGCTCTGAGCCACACCATTGGCTGAAAGCCGCACCAAAGCCACATCATTGGCACTCAAAGCCACACCATCAGCACTCAAAGCCACATCACTGGCTCTCAAGCTGCTCCATCAATTCTGTAAATTCTACTACCAGCTCTGAGCTGCACCATCGGCTCAAAGCCGCACCAAAGCCACACCATTGGTGTTCAAAACTGCACCTTTGACGCTCAAAGCCGCACCATCAGTGTTCAAAGCCACAACTTCAGCTCTCAAAGCCACACCACTGACTCTCAAGTCACTCCATTAATTCTCCAAATTGCACTACTGGCTCAATAGCCGCACTAGCGGCTCCCAGACCGCTCCACTGACTTTTTACTTTTATTCTGTATCTCATGCAACTCTCTGGTTCCCAGAGGTAATCCATGTAAAACACTACTACTCCGAGTTTTAAGACTAGGCGGCCACTTAAGTGCCGATGAACGCTTCAAGTTCTAAGGGAACAGCGGGTGGCTGTTAGTGGCAGAAGACCTCGTTAGCCTGGGTTCTAGGGGTTTTACATGGTTACATGGAGAAGCCTTAGGATCCGTAACATCGAGCCCCAAAGCAGTTAGTAAGATCTACTTGTTGATGAAAACACAAACTGATACTTGTCAGGGCTTGCTCATGTATTGTGTTTTACAAGTGCTTCCATATAAGTGGCCACTAAAAAACCTTATATGAAAATGCATGTAGCTATAGGGATTATTATGCCTTATAATCAATGTAGGGAAATGGCACTTGTTCCATTTGCCTGTACATATTTCTTTTTTTCCAAGTATATAACAGCTACGTAATGGGGTAAGGTGCAATCAGGGAGATTGCTAGATTCTTTACAGAGTAAGGAGATTGTTACTGTTTCAGGACCTCTTCCTAAAATTCAGGGAGAGTTGGCAAGTGTGGGTCACTGTTAGCTAGAGCCGGACTTTGTCTTGTGTGCAAGAACTGTTCGAACAGCCATGCTCACCAAAAACTTGTGAGCACAGCATTGTAGGTAGAGGAGTGACTATTACTTATATAGTATAAAGAAAATATACATATTCTGGAAAACAAGACATCATGAAGATATTGTTTTTGTATATCTCAAAATTGCCACACACACTTTAACATGTACAACATCCTCTTATTTCAATAAACTAATATAGAACTGCAGAATATGCACTCAATTTACAGTTTAACATAAATAAACCCTGTTTACATATGAGCATAGATGAATTTGCACACTTCCATATCCTTGTATGTAAATATTAAATCTATTATATACAGTAGATGAATCTGGTAAAAATCTGCAAGTATTATTGTTAATTCAAAAATGTATAGACATTTTATATAATGTAATTGCAAAAGGTATATATTGTAGTTATTACATTTTAAAATTTGTGCAGTTAAGGTTTGATTTAGCCCTTGGGAACAGTGACATATCCAACCATGCGACCCATGATTTGGTTGTCTGCACCAGCAGGTGTTCTATATGGGGCAAATGACCCACAGACAATAATGACTATTTACCAACCCACTGTATTGTTGAACTTAGAACAGGGAGAGAAAATAAAGAATGTTTGCTATTTTAAAATATATTTTTTAAATTGACACAGAGACAATAAAATGTCTAGAGATGTACAGTTTTAATTTAGATCTGTTTTTTTTCCTTTAAATTGATAAAAACAGCTAAAGTCAAGTAATTTGGGCCTGTTTTTGTTTCTACGGTATTATTATCCTCAATAGCATTAATTTCCAGTCATTTCCAGTCAATTTTGATCATCCCAAAGCTCACAATAGTGTTCACCAATATTGACCAAAGGATGGCTGGCTAAACTGATACCCCTGTACACCAGAGCAAAAACCTGGGTTTTTGCTGGGTCTACCCTGGTTGCAGCTCAGTGTAAAAGGGTCCCTGAAAAAAAAACCAGGTCAAGTGACCCAGAAATCCAACCCAGGTAGCTACCAGGGTTGGACCCAGGATGGACCAGGGTAATGAAGCAGTGTAAACAGCGCAACCTTTGTTATCCGACCTGAGCCATGCCTAAAATGAGTTGATTGGTGGTTGTGGAGCAGTCACCACCCACTTTTTATGACCTCACTATTTTAGCAGGGCAGACCTGTGTCCAGTGTGAACGGGAATGACCTGAGAATAACCCAGATCGATGGTGCTGTGTAAATGGTGTCTCACCTGGGTCTGACCTGGGTTAGAACCATGTCTGGAAACCCAGGTTGGACCCTGGTTTTTGGTGGAAAAGAGGTATAAGCAACAGAGCAGCAGCACAAATACACGGCAGTTTAAAATAATATCTATGAAACATTGCGACACAGCAGTGGCAGACAGGATAGTAGTTTAATAAACTATATGACCCCATAGAAAGAATGTTACCATTAATCAAGAACTACTGTAGATCAGAGGGCAGAAGAGGGAAATGGAGGTGGAGTATGTAATGTTAGGCAGGTAAACATTAATTGATTTGATTGTTTGATTGCTTGTTTGAGAAAATTATATTGAGATGTGGAGCAAACTATTAAAACACAAGCATCCAAATGTGAGTTTAATTTTCATTCAATGCAGTTGCAAACTAATCCATGCAGCACAGGCCTCAGAAGTCAGGAAAATAAGAGATTCAAATGGCTTTGTGAGAGACAGAAGACCGTCAACAATGCCACCCCCCCAAAAAAAAAAATTGTATTCTATGATTATTATTAGAATTTATTAAAAGCTGCCAGTCAGGCAAACACAAGACAGGTTGATTAAAGAAAATGGTAGTGTGTTCCTGAGCGTAAATCACAAGTCTGCTGCCTAAAATCACTACTAGGGTATCCTCTGCCTCAGAACACTGAATTGTTTACAATAAAAAGTGTAGTGGTCAAGGTGCTGACTAGGTGAACAACGGCCTCTATACACAGTGTAAAAATTAACAATATTTATTGAAATAATAGCTAAGATCACTGGGGAGCACAGATAAAAAAGACAATTAGCTGAAACATAAAGTAAATTCTGTCAAATAAACAAATGAAATGAAAAAAAATAGCTAAAATGGGAGCAAAAATAATAAGTCTCATACCAATCTGAAGATGTGAGTGACACCATGGGTTCGTAAGCAGGGGCTCTGGATTACCCTGCTGGACACTCACAAGCCTAGATCATACATGCCTACTCTCCTGATTTGGCCGGGAGCCTCCCGAAAATCGGGTGCCGCTCCTGGCCCCCTGGAAAAGTAGGCAGGCCTCTGACTTCTCCAGTCCCCCAGCAATGTAGCGCTAAACTCCTGCTGCGGAGGGGCTGATGACATGATTTGCGCTGAATTGCATCATCATAACCCCACCCACTGCCGCGCAATGCCGAAAATATCGGCATTGTGTAGAGGGGCGGAGCCTAAATTATGTGATCACGTGGCTACGACCCCAAACCCCGCCCTTAAACACTGTTAATGTGTCCGGTCACGCCCCTCAATACAGGCCGCACCCCCCTGCTAAACCGACCTGGCTGCTTCCTCCGGAAGGAGGAAGAAGCCAGGATGTAGGCAAGTATGGCCTAGATCAGAGTCCTGGCTACTGGTCAGTGGCTGCACACAGATTGGCCAATGCATTTCAAGCTCAGAAGCTCTTCCTCAAGGCTGTCTCTTGATTGATTAAAAGCATGAGCCGGTAAAGGATCAAGTTGTGAGAGAGAAGACTATCATCAATGCCCCCCAAAAATATAGCTCAAAATTAAAAGAAAAGTGGTGCATGATGGAATTGTTCTTGGCAATAGGGAATGCCACTTTTGTGATAGAAGTGCTTGGTGTTTGGATCCCCACAAAACAAGCTACCATTAGGCTTAAGCAGTGCTATTTTTCAGCAGGAACAAGCAGGAACTTAGGGCCTGATTCAGAGCAGCTCGCAAAAAGCAAGCGCTTTCTCTGAATCAGGGCGTGTGGTTTTACCACCCACAGCTTATGCGAGCGGCCATGATGATGGTCGCGATGGTCAAGACCATCACAACCATCGGGCTTGCGACGAGACCCTTGCGGTAGGTTCTCGTTGCCGCAAGCCCCAGTGGACTTCCTGCACTATTAGAGCAGGAAGTCCACCTACTGACATCCTCCCACCCTCCCCGCCCCGCCTTCCAAACGGGGCAGCTGTCAATCAACATCGACAGCTGCCCCTTTTGGATGTGAGCGCCAGAGTGAGTGCATTTTGCACTCGCCCCGGGGCTTGTGCACGACCGCACATGCGCACTAGGCCACCATCGAACCGCTTGCAAGCGCATAGCGCTTGCGAGCAGTTCTGAATCGGGCCCTTAGTTCCTGAACCTCTCATTAACTATGACGTGTCCTGGGCCAAAATATATTTTCCATAAGATAAGTTTTATTTTGAAGTCACTTTTGAGTGGCTTCTTTTCTAAATAATATTTATATGTATATATAATATATATAATTGTTTTTCTATAGCCCCACCCCCAATAGCTCCACCCACAGTTTCTGAACCTTTTTTTCCAGAAAAATAGCTCTGAGCTTTAGGTGTTAATCATCTCTGCACTGGAATAATGTCATTGTTATCGTCATCCTCACCCTCACTAAGTTAATATCATAATCGCACAATATTAGCTCACCACTGGAATCCACCCTTATATTTTAATGTCAGTTAGAAAAGTCTGCAGTTTTTTTAAAATTTTGTTTTGGAATGTTTTTATATAAGGTTAACTCGTCAAAACAAAGAGGTCTTCTTGGGCTGCAGCAGGCCGATGTTATCGAAGATCTGATGCTGCGTCATTGGACACAGCTCGGATAAGTAATTATGCATTAACATAATTGCAAAGACGGAATTGCAAATTGGCTTGCATGCAGCTTTGCAATTCCGTCCTTTGCTGAATCAGGCCCTATATTCACAGAAGGAGTTTGCTGCCACTGAGGGAGGGGCTTCTTTTTCAGTGGGCACCTATGAACTTGGAGTATATGTTAAATGGATAATTGAAGAGGTGGTAATACCTCAGAGAGATCTGTTACCACTGTGGTGTGTGTGCGGGGTAATGCCTCTACAGGAATAAATTATCATGTGGGATCAATTGCCACTGGGGGTTAGGGGATACTTTTACAAAGGGGACCTATGGATATGGGGGGTAGGGAGTGCTAGGTATTTTGTTTTCAAAAATATTTAAATAGGCTTTGACATAATTTCTATTTTTTTAAATCACCAATTTATGGGGTCACTTTTGAAAAAAAAGGCAGTTAAATAAGTGACAAGAAAAGAAACTAACTAATTATTATCTAATTCACCATTATCGTAATAATTGGCCATCAGGTCTGTGATGAGTGAGGCATCTCAGTAGTGCAGGAAGCAACGCTATGTCTGTAACTCATGTTAGGTAAATATATAAATTAGGGGTGAGCGGGTTCGGATTTCTGAAATCTGAACCCCCCCGAGCCCCCCCGATCCGAGTCCGAACCGAGTCAGGCTCGACTTTTCCCGCCTGACTCGGATCTGAAATCGAGGCAAAATGTCATCATCCCGCCTTCCGAGTCTCACGGGTTTTGGATCCTATATAAGGTACCCGCATCGGCGCCATTTTCTCACTCGGCTGTGGACAGTGAAGAGGGAGGGTGGGAGTTAGGGCTGTGTAGTGTAGTGTAGTGTAGTGCTGCTGTTGTCCACTACTTCAAAGTCCATAGGGGCTGGCTGTGTTGTGCTGTGCTGCTGTTGTTAATAGGGGCTGTGTCCACTACTTCAAAGTCCACAGGGGCTGGCTGGACTGTGTTGTGCAGTCAGTTCTCCATAGGGGCTGTGTTCACTCCAAAGTCCTGTGCAGTGTCCCAGTCCTAAAGGGGTGCTGTAGTGTTGTCCAGGGGGTGCTCTGTCCATCAGGGGTGCTAAAAAAATAATATATTTTCTGTGTTTGTGAATTGTGTGCGCAGTAGCCGCACGTGCATCAGCAAAGTAGTGCCAAGCGTGCGCCTGTGTCATAAGTAAAGGGCCGGCTGGCTTGACCGTTAAAGGGTGCTGTAACCCCCAAAGTACACTCCAGTCCAAACCAAAAAAAAAATTATTTTCTGTGTTTGTGAATTGTGTGTGTAGTAGCCGCACGTGCATCAACAAAGTAGTGCCAAGCGTGCTCCTGTGTCATAAGTAAAGGGCCGGCTGGCTTGACCGTTAAAGGGTGCTGTAACCCCCAAAGTACACTCCAGTCCAAACCAAAAAAAAAATTATTTTCTGTGTTTGTGAATTGTGTGCGCAGTAGCCGCACGTGCATCAACAAAGTAGTGCCAAGAGTGCGCCTGTGTCATAAGTAAAGGGCCAGCTGGCTTGACCGTTAAAGGGTGCTGTAACCCCCAAAGTACACTCCAGTCCAAACCCCAAAAAAAATTATTTTCTGTGTTTGTGAATTGTGTGCATAGTAGCCGCACGTGCATCAACAAAGTAGTGCCAAGCGTGCTCCTGTGTCATAAGTAAAGGGCCGGCTGGCTTGACCGTTAAAGGGTGCTGTAACCCCCAAAGTACACTCCAGTCCAAACCAAAAAAATATATATTTTCTGTGTTTGTGAATTGTGTGCGCAGTAGCCGCACGTGCATCAACAAAGTAGTGCCAAGCGTGTGCCTGTGTCATAAGTAAAGGGCCGGCTGGCTTGACCGTTAAAGGGTGCTGTAACCCCCAAAGTACACTCCAGTTCAAACCAAAAAAAAATAATTTTCTGTGTTTGTGAATTGTGTGCGCAGTAGCCGCACGTGCATCAACAAAGTAGTGCCAAGCGTGCGCCTGTGTCATAAGTAAAGGGCCAGCTGGCTTGACCGTTAAAGGGTGCTGTAACCCCCAAAGTACACTCCAGTCCAAACCAAAAAAAAAATTATTTTCTGTGTTTGTGAATTGTGTGCGCAGTAGCCGCACGTGCATCAACAAAGTAGTGCCAAGCGTGCACCTGTGTCATAAGTAAAGGGCCAGCTGGCTTGACCGTTAAAGGGTGCTGTAACCCCCAAAGTACACTCCAGTCCAAACCAAAAAAAAAAATTATTTTCTGTGTTTGTGAATTGTGTGCGTAGTAGCCGCACGTGCATCAAATAAGTAGTGCCAAGCGTGCGCCTGTGTCATAAGTAAAGGGCCAGCTGGCTTGACCATTAAAGGGTGCTGTAACCCCCAAAGTACACTCCAGTCCAAAGCAAAAAAAAATATATTTTCTGTGTTTGTGAATTGTGTGCGCAGTAGCTGCACGTGCATCAACAAAGTAGTGCCAAGCGTGCGCTGTGTCATAAGTAAAGGGCCGGCTGGCTTGACCATTAAAGGGTGCTGTAACCCCCAAAGTACACTCCAGTCCAAACCAAAAAAAAAAATATTTTCTGTGTTTGTGAATTGTGTGCGCAGTAGCCGCACATGCATCAACAAAGTAGTGCCAAGTGTGCGCCTGTGTCATAAGTAAAGGGCCGGCTGGCTTGACCGTTAAAGGGTGCTGTAACCCCCAAAGTACACTCCAGTCCAAACCCCCAAAAAAATTATTTTCTGTGTTTGTGAATTGTGTGCGTAGTAGCCGCACGTGCATCAACAAAGTAGTGCCAAGCGTGCTCCTGTGTCATAAGTAAAGGGTCGGCTGGCTTGACCGTTAAAGGGTGCTGTAACCCCCAAAGTGCACTCCAGTCCAAACCAAAAAAAAAATTATTTTCTGTGTTTGTGAATTGTGTGCGCAGTAGCCGCACGTGCATCAACAAAGTAGTGCCAAGCGTGCGCCTGTGTCATAAGTAAAGGGCCGGCTGGCTTGACTGTTAAAGGGTGCTGTAACCCCCAAAGAACACTCCAGTCCAAACCAAAAAAAAATTATTTTCTGTGTTTGTGAATTGTGTGCGCAGTAGCCGCACATGCATCAACAAAGTAGTGCCAAGCGTGCGCCTGTGTCATAAGTAAAGGGCCGGCTGGCTTGACCGTTAAAGGGTGCTGTAACCCCCAAAGTACACTCCAGTCCAAACCAAAAAAAAATAATTTTCTGTGTTTGTGAATTGTGTGCGCAGTAGCCGCACGTGCATCAACAAAGTAGTGCCAAGCGTGCGCCTGTGTCATAAGTAAAGGGCCGGCTGGCTTGACCGTTAAAGGGTGCTGTAACCCCCAAAGTACACTCCAGTCCAAACCAAAAAAAAAATTATTTTCTGTGTTTGTGAATTGTGTGCGCAGTAGCCGCACCTGCATCCTTAAAGCAGCAGCGACAAGCGTGCGTCTGTCTGTTAAAGGGTGGTGACACCCTCAAAGTGTGCTACACAAACAATAAAAATATTGTTCTTTTTTTTTCTGTCTTTGTGAATTGTGTGGGCTGTAGCCACACCTGCATCCTCAAAGCAGCAGCGACAAGCGTGCATCTGTCTGTTAAAGGGTGGTGTAACTCTCAAAGTGCTCCAAAAAATAAAAAACTTTTTTTAATGTGTTTGTGACTTGTGTGCGATGTAGCCGCATGTGCATCAACATAGTAGCAGCGCCAAGCATGCGCCTGTGTCATAAGCCAAGGGCAGGTTTGGACATCTGGTCCGGACTGAAGGACGTGCCAACAATTTCTGACAAGTCTACTGTCACTGCATATGATACTGTCCTCAAAGCAGCAGCGACAAGCGTGCGTCTGTCTGTTAAAGGGTGGTGTAACTCTCAAAGTGCTCCAAAAAAAACAAAACTATTTTTTTAATGTGTTTGTGACTTGTGTGCGATGTAGCCGCACTTGCATCCTCAAAGCAGCAGCGACAAGCGTGCGTCTGTCTGTTAAAGGGTGGTGACACCCTCAAAGTGTGCTACACAAACAATAAAAATATTCTTCTTTTTTCTGTCTTTGTGAATTGTGTGGGCTGTAGCCGCACTTGCATCCTCAAAGCAGCAGCGACAAGCGTGCGTCTGTCTGTTAAAGGGTGGTGTAACCCTCAAAGTGCTCCAAAAAATAAAAAACTATTTTTTTAATGTGTTTGTGACTTGTGTGCGATGTAGCCGCACTTGCATCTTCAAAGTAGCAGCGACAAGCGTGTGTCTGTCTGTTAAAGGGTGGTGACACCCTCAAAGTGTGCTACACAAACAATAAAAATATTCTTTTTTTTTCTGTCTTTGTGAATTGTGTGGGCTGTAGCTGCACTTGCATCCTCAAAGCAGCAGCGACAAGCGTGCGTCTGTCTGTGAAAGGGTGGTGACACCCTCAAAGTGTGCTACACAAACAATAAAAATATTCTTCTTCTTTTTTCTGTCTTTGTGAATTGTGTGGGCTGTAGCCGCACTTGCATCCTCAAAGCAGCAGCGACAAGCATGCGTCTGTCTGTTAAATGGTGGTGTAACCCTCAAAGTGCGCTCCACAAACAATAAAAATAATCTTTTTTTTTTTCTGGCTTTGTGAATTATGTGGGCTGTAGCCGCACTTGCATCCTCAATGCAGCAGCGACAAGCGTGCGTCTGTCTGTTAAAGGATTACATCGGTGACAGCATCCAAGTAGGCATGTCAGACAGTCCATACCTGTACTGGCAGGAAAAAGAAGCAATTTGGAGGTCCCTGTACAAACTGGCTCTATTTTACCTGAGTTGCCCCCCCTCCAGTGTGTACTCCGAAAGAGTGTTTAGTGCAGCCGGGAACCTTGTCAGCGAAAGGCGCAGGAGGTTGCTTCCACAAAATGTGGAGAAGATGATGTTCATAAAATGAATTATCAACTCTTCCAGGGAGACCAGCCTCCAGAACGTACAGAGGGACCTGTGGTTGTGGATTCCAGCGGGGACGAATTAATACTCTGTGAGGATGAGGATGTACACACTGAAGAGGGTGAGGAATCGGTGGATGAGGAGGATGAGGATGACATCTTGCCTCCGTAGAGCCAGTTTGTGCAGGGACAGATTAATTGCCAGCTTGTTTTGTGGGGGCCCAAACGAACCAATCATTTCTGCCACAGTCGTGTGGCAGACCCTGGCGCTGAAATGTTTGGTTTGTTAAAGTGTGCATGTCCTGTTTATACAACATAAGGGTGGGTGGGAGGCCCCAAGTACAATTCCATCTTGCACCTCTTTTTTTTCTTTGAATTATGTATAGTTTGGGGCCTAGTTTTTCAAACTGCCATCCTGTCTGCCACTGCAGTGCCACTCCAAGATGGACCACGTGTTTGTGCCGCCCACTCGTATCTCTTAGCATAGTCATCCAGCTACCTCGGTGCAACCTTTTGGACATAAAAACACTATTGTGAGGTGTGAGGTGTTCAGAATAGACTGGAAATGAGTGGAAATTAAGGTTATTGAGGTTAATAATAGCATAGGAGCAGATAAACCAACACATTCTGTGATGTTAGCTGTTTTTATGCTTTTTTTAAAAAAAATACAGATCCAAAACACAAAACCCAGAACCCAAAACACGGAAGGGTGGTTTTGGCTAAACCAATCCAGATCCAAAACACGAAGAAAGATCCAGATCCAAAACCAAAACACAAAACACGAAAAGTGGCCGGTGCACACCCCTAATATAAATCTTCTGTGGGGCTAATATATGTTTTTTTTTCCTGTGGGAGCCTATGTGTTTTTTTTCCTGTGCGGGGGGGGACTTTTTTTTCTTTGTTTGATAGTATTCATTATGAACATAGGGCCTGCTTATGCGTCAAGGTACATTACCGTAGCCATTCACAGTGATTTTTTACTTGAAGTATGATTGACAGTCAGGGAGCATTTTGGGGAGGTAATGGGTAGTGTTGATAAAGAATGCAGATGTGTCATAACCATTTTGTGTAGCATGTGACAGCTTGCATCTGTGATTCTGTACACAAGAAATATGGCTTCTCCATCTCAATTCCTGCACCCATTCAGCAAGCCCATAGGCTCATTTAGGATTGCGATAACAAATATTCTGTGACTGATGCTGCATTTTTGTACACAGATGCTTAGTTTTGCAAAACCGTAGGTGGGCATCTCAATACATCTCCCAGCGTGTGCGGCATTTGCATTTTTTCACATAGCAGCTGCGTACTCAGGGCCTGATTCAGCAAGGAATGCATGCTTGCAGATGCACGCACCCAGCTGCTGTGAGAATATGCAAATTAATGCTTATGCATGGAGGCAGCAGCACAAGAACAGACACCCAGCAAACCATAAAGCCGCCCACCTTTGCTGTGATTGACAGCGTATACATTGCGAACATCGAGTGCCATCGAAGCTGCATGTAAGCTAAGGGTAGACCTGACCCTGCGGCAGGACTTGAGATTCCTGTATGCAGAGAGGCGCCCAGCGGCGTGTGGCGCTGCTGATTTTAATTTATGCATGCCCCTGTGATGGCATGTGAATACACAGGCATGCTTGCAGTCAGCTGACCACCCCCCTGTCACCACCCACAAATGGCACTTCCTGTCAAACATTAATGGTATCTGCGGGCTCCCTGTGTACTCTGAGAGAGCCCTTACCGTACTCAGCAACCTGTTCACGCATGCGCAATGCGATGCATATGCATGCACAGATCGCAAACATCGGCTCGAACTGTGCATTCTCTCACTTGCTTTGCTTGCTGAATCAGGCCCCCAGACACAGCAGTGGCAGCATCAGCATACAACTATAAATCAGACCCATAGGTTGATAGGGCGGGGTGCTGCAAAAATTATTGCACAGCGTAGACCTGGAACCGGCCCTGATTGACTACATTTTCATCAGTCCACACATGTTCATGTGCACTAGTTCTAATGGTGCTCTCAATCTGGATGTTGACTTCAGAAAGGAGCAGCATATTTGCTTACCCTTTTACTACTCTCCGGTTTGTTCACTGTCAACATGATGTCTAGAAGCTTCAGTATGTTATTGTATCCTAAAACACCAAGTCTCCTATGCCATAGCTCCATAATTGCTTGGAATCTGATGCCACCATTGCACAACACTCATCAGTGTATAGGATATACAGATATTGGCACCTGGTTGCCATTCAAAAACAGTCCCTCTTTTATGATACACAACACACTGTCCCTCTGTGAATTGGACCTTGTATCTCTTATTTTCCAGTACACTGATGGTAAGCAGATTAGTTCCTTGATCTGGTACATACATACAAACAATACATCTTTTATGTCTGTGACAACTGTTTCGCCTTTAATCCTCCAGTGCACAGTAAATGTCACAACTTTCATGGCATTTAGAAGTTTGTCTCTGATTCCTCTAACATTTATAAGATTGCATGACTTTAGTGACTTAAATCAATACATTATAGTGGAGGTGCTTTGTGGTGCCAACGTCCATGAACCAGCAACCTATGCGGTGAATGTTATCTACATTTAATGCTAACACATTCTTTCTGTCAAGCCTGATGAGATGTACTACTTGGTTCAATTGCTCTACAAAAAGACCTGATGTCCCAGCTTGTGACACTTGAAGCACTTGTACTTCGGCCTTTTGGTTTTTATGCCTTTTCATAGTAGAATAGAATTGACAGCATTGGTCTCAACATATATGCGCTCTTGAAACTGCAGTATAGTAGCTTAATCCATACAATATTTGTTGATAGCTTAGCAGCACATGACTCCAAAGCTACTAATATAAAATCATACTCTGGCATAATGTTTTGCAGCATGGCCATTGTAACCTCATTGTTGTCTATTTGGATGCCTCTTTGTCATCGATTTGAATTGAATTGCTCAGACAGCATCCTATCTATGTATTCATTCTTATTCCAGCACACACTTAGCTTAGTGCAGTACAAAGTGTGTTTCTGGTTGATTAGTCTCATTAGGGGCAACAAAACAAGGCAGAAAGAGAGCATTTAAAATATGTTAGTTCAACTATATCCTACTACTCCAACTGCCCAACAAACTTCATGTTATCTTATTATATTTATCTTATTATGACAAAAAAAACTAATATTTTTTAAGATAACATAGAAAATATTTAGCTTCTAAAATTCAACAAGTATAGAAAAAGATGTACAATAAATAGCACTAGTTTTTAGGTTGTTCAGCCACACCAGCCTTACTCAAATGACAGGGCACACAAGTGGATTTGAACATAGGTATAATATCCAACCACACACACTATGGGCCTGATTCACTATGGATCGCTATTGTGATCGCCGCTGTGATTACACACACAGGTCTGCTGCAAAAATATGCTAATGAATGCAATCGCAAAGCCATCGCACAGCCAGCATAGAGACGCCCACTACTGCTATCTCTCATCCGTAATACCTTGCAGTCCTGTGTATACATCAGTAACATTGATTAGCATTGGCCCCTCACACACATTGATGGTCTGACCTTACTCAGAAATCGCTAACCACGTCGCATGCAGTAAGTACTCAAACTGCGTATGCTGTTGCAGTGGATAGTTTATGCACACCCATTGCAATGGCATTCAAATGGACAGGCACGCCTGTGTTTCTCTGACCACTCCCCCATCACCACCCCCAGACTTTGTCCTAATTTCATATGTCTAAATGTTGCACACTATGGGTTTTTAATTATTATTTATGCAATATTGGACAGTCAATGTATAATGTTTCGGCACCAATGGCTGATATAACTAAAGGGTTGACCTTGTTTAGCGGCCATGGACAGGTTGGAATCAAATTTAGCAATTTCTGCAGTATCGAATGCAGAATGAGTACAATCCACCTCAATCTTTCTCATTACAAGAAAGCATTCTGTGGCCACTATTGACAGTATGAAATTGCTCCAGGAAGGCCCTCTGCTACCATCCTGCAGTCATAAATCAAAATTTTCCCAATGCAAGTTAAAAATACTTTTTTAATGTTTGCCATTGTGCATGTGCAAAAACTGCATTGCGCATGTACAGTGTTTGATTTGCGATTTCGCTCACAGAGGATTCACTTGCAAAGTAATTGACAGGTAGTCAGCATTTGAGGAAGGGAACGGGTAGGTGGTTACAAAACGCAGGCATATCTGACCTTTCAAATGCTGTTTTTTGGGCATGCATAAACACACCATTGCAATCTCCTTCTCAGCGCCAATTATATTATACAATATTCTTCCACGGAATATAATTCCAAATAAAATGCAAGAAGCTGACAAAGAGCATCCACAGTAGTGGATGAAACGTGTTGCTGCCCTGACGTCTACTGTATCCAGATCACTTTATCACCTAGTGTGAGGTCCAGACCATCTACTGACTTTACAACTTGGGGAGAAATATCATGCTGAAGAAAGACTAGTGTGCTGTGCAGGGCTGCCATCAGAAATTGCGGGGCCCAGTATTGTCAACATTGGCATGGCCCCCCAGGGGGAATGGGGCAGAGGTGGGCAGGGTTACACTGGGGTGAAATATTCCTGGATCACTTTAAACATCCGCATTTAGTAGGATTAATAGTATCCACTACGTTTTCCACCTTTACTCGGTGTATTCAATCTTATAGATTATTTCCTGAGGTTATCCACTTATTCTTCTCCGTAAAATATAAAGCGCCATACCAGATTGAGTGGGGTGCTATCATAATACACCCAACCTCACATGTGTGAAGCTTTGCCCACCACCTCCCGGGTATACAGGTGCTAGAACTCTCCTGGTCCTATGCATATTCTGCAATCCTCCACTGTATCCACCTGGGTTGCTGCCCTCCTGGGCTCACCAACGTGTTTCGGCTCTCCTCTGCCCTTTAACACATAGGAATGTGATCCACAAACAGTCACTGCCCTCTGGCTGTGGTAATCCATAGGGCAGTGACTGTTTGTGGATCACGTTCCTATGTGTTTACAAGCCTTAATTGGGTGTTTCTTTTGGGGCAACATTCTTTGGTTGCACACTGCTTATGACATCAGGTCCTAACAGAATTATGCAGTGGTGAAAAGTCTAAAGTTTTTTTTTTTTAAAGTTGCAAAATCTGTGTTCTAATTGTACCCCTGATGAAGTCCCATTTAAAGAACAAAATGCATAGGGTTATTGGTGCCATACCCATCTGTCCTATGTCAGGTTTCCACCTATGAACTTGCACCCTTTGGGGTGGTTGGTGGCTAACATCTACTTAACAAAGACGTTGGCCATTTGACACCACTTTAACTGATGTAAGAAACCTCTAAATTATTTTAATAAAAAACAAAAGATAAATTATCATGTCAGTTATTAACACTAGGCCATTTGGCCATCTTTTTGGGTGACTTTTATGTGTGAGGGTATAATTACAGGACATTTCCACTCACCATAACAGTTCCTTTATATCTTATGAAGAAAAATCAAGCAAATAATTGGTCGGGACTGCTTTGAATCACCTCAATTTGGAACAAGCACAAGCATTCTCCTTAAGGATACAGACTGTCCTTAAATTGTAATTAATTTTACTATATTATTTTAATAATCTGTAATTCATTGTATATAAGCACCCTCAGGTTTATCATATATAAAGTAGAAAAGGATATTTTTTTCACAAACACTGATATTTCCAAATCCATCAGCTGGTACTGCCAATATATACTGTAGATGACATCTATTTGATTTGGCTTGAAAACAAACAGAGTCCTTGCTCTATTTTGGAATATATTAATACAGCAGATACAGCGATCAAATTCACTTGGCAATTCAGTAAGACAAAGATTAATTATTTGGTCTTGGAAGTTTCCGTCAATCAATGTAAAGAGAGTGTGACTACATTGTATTCCAAACAGACAGACCGCAACTCTATTACATGGAGACAGTGATCATCCAGAGGCTTCTAAACAAGGTCTGCCTTTTTCACAGTTTGTAAGGGTATTGCGTATATGTAGTGATCGACGTGATGCTGAGATCCAGATTAATAACATGATGGATAAATTCCTTGTATGTGGATATAACCCAGTTAGTCTGAAAAAAGCCAAGATTAAGGCACTTTAAATGACATGATCAGAAGCCTTGACATCCATCTCACGTCCAAGAGATGAATACAAGAAGATCCCATGGACCCAGGATTACACTGCTATCAGTGAACAAATAACACAGAAAGCTAAACAAATCTGGCCTATCATCACATCGGATCATCATCTGCTGGGGTTCAAAGATTATAAAATTTTACCCTCTTATTGACGAGGCAGAAATATTAAAGACTCGGTGGTCCACAATGATATTTCTTTACTGAAAAAGGCAGCAGCAGAACATTTTCTTACACATAAACCGGGCAATTACAGTTGCTTGGGCTGCGTCATCTGCAGATTTTTGGAGACAGGCAACACTTTTGCCCATCCTCATTTGGGAATTATTTTTAAAATCAGGCACCCCTTAACCTGCTCAAGTAGATTTGTTGTATACTATATACATTGTCCTTGCAGACAGCTATATATAGGAAACAACCTCTAGACAGCTAAAAGAGAGGATGGCACAGCACAGGTCTAACATACATGCAGTGGTTGATGGCAAATTGTCGGAACATCCAGTAACCAGAAATATTTTCGATTGCAAATACAACTTGTCTACCATCAGATATAAATTATAGATTGGGTGCCACCAAATCCCAGAGGTGGAGATCGGAACCATATCCTTCTTCAGAGGGAAGCATAGTGGATTCACACTTTTGCAAATGGTGAATCTCCATGGTTTAAACAAAATGTGGTCCTTTTCCTGTTTCCTTTATATTTACTCTTGGTCAGCTAATTCATTGATAAGCCTGTATACATGGATATGTTTTCCTCCATTGTAAGCATGATTAGCTTTTGCATATATACAGACATTGTTCCTTTTTGGATATTAATCCACTTTTATTCAGTGACATCAGCTTTACCTCCCCTAGACTGATTACTCATTTATTCTATGCATATGCATTTTTGTCCTATGATGATCTTAGTATGATGATTTTAGTATTAGGCATCACCATGGTGATAAGGTGTCACATGTTAGCCACACCCCCTGGAGACACCGGGACGCCAACGCTACGGCGCGCACTGTGACGTAATCGGGTTTCTGACGGGAGCAGTGTCTGGGTGAAGGTGAGCACGGGTGATCACTATTTAAAGGTATATACATATTTTTGCTAAAAGGCTTTGTGCCCTGCTCCAACCTACTCCCAGTGTCCTGAAAATTATTTATTTTTAAGGTTGTCAGACCCAGAGTCCCGTCCAGTGCCCAAAAGATATGTATAACATTTATCCTTCTGTACTGTGGCAGGTTTACTAAAAGTTGTTTTATGCTATTTACTGTTTTTATTGATTTGTATTGTAAATTGTTTTATATATTTTTACCTCTGTTGATATGCCAAGAATAAAATAATCATGTATAATAATTATGGGCTGCTAAAGGGCTTTTATTTTGTGAATAATATCCAAAACATAAACAAATGGTGATTTGAAGAGTAACTAGAAGGTTGTGTTTGACCAACAGCAAATATTGCAATAAATCCCCCTAAGTGGTGGAAATTTCTCCTATTCAATTAATAAACAAAGTTGTAGCACACCAAAGGTACCCCTTCTTTTCCATTTCTATTATTAGGCCCTCTAATTGGTGCAGCTAAACCAGTGTAAGCGCGATATAAGGGTTCATTTTGTGTGTGTGTGTATATATATATATAATATATATATATATATATATATTTAAAACATAAAATAATAAGATACACTGAAAAAGCCAGACACATATAAAATACACTGAAATAGCTGGATCCATACAAAATAAACTGAAAAAGCCAAAAGGATGGGTAAGTGCAGGACACAGGGCAGGGAAGGCTGGCTGTCTGGTTGGCTGGCTGGCTGGCTGGACTAGGGGGGGAGGCACAGGGCAAAGAAGGCTATCTGGACTGGGGGGACAGCAAAGGCTGGCTGGATTGGGGGGACAGGGAATGCTGGCTTGATTTGGGGGAAAGGGAATGCTGGCTGGCTGTACTAGGAGGAGAAGGCACAAGGCAGAGAAGGCTGGCAGGACTGGGCAGGACAGGCTGGCTGTACTAGGGGGAGAAGGCACAGGCAGTGGCGTAACTACTGCCCCCGTAGCCCCCGCGGTGGCTTGGAGGCGCTGGGTAGCTTGGGGGCGACGGGGGCAGTAGTAGTAACAACGCAGGGTGCAGGGGGTGCCGTCACACCCCCTGCACCCTCCATCTGCCAGGCACCCGCTGAGTGTGTTACCAGCGGGCGCCCGGCTCCTATTCAAACTCCCGGCGGCAACCGGAGCACAGAGCTCCCTCCATCTTCCGGGTCCCACAGGGCACTATGGGAGTGATGTAATGACGTCACTCCCATAGTGCTGAGGATCGGGCGCTGGGGTATAGACGGCAGCAGCACTGGAGCGGAGATAAAGGTAAGTGTTTGTGTTTTTTTCTTTTGTGTGTGTGTTTGTTTGTGTGCGCGCGGAGGGGGGGAGCAACTACAGTGGGCTAACTACAGGTGGCTAACTACAGGGGGCTAACTACAGGGGGCTAACTACAGGCGGCTAACTACAGGGGGCTAACTACAGGTGGCTAACTACTAGAAGGGGCACCACAGGGGGCTAACTACTAGAAGGGGCACTACAGGGGGCCCTGCATAATGGGCACTACTACAGGGGGCACTACTTTAATGGGCACTACTACAGGGGGCCCTGCATAATGGGCGCTACTACAGTGGGCCCTGCATAATGGGCACTACTACAGGGGGCATTGCATAAGGGGCACTACTACAGGGGGCATTGCATAAGGGGCACTACTACAGGGGGCATTGCATAATGGGCACTACTACAGGGCACATTGCATAAGGGGCACTACTACAGGGGTCATTGCATAATGAGCACTACTACAGGGGACATTGCATAATAGGCACTACTACAGGGGACATTGCAAAAGGGGCACTACTACAGGGGGTATTGCATAAGGGGCACTACTACAGGGGGCATTGCATAAGGGGCACTAGTATAGGGGGAATTGCATTTTGGGGCACAACTACAGGGGGCACTGTATAAGGGGCACTAATTTGATACACAGTTTACAGGTTATAAACTATGTTCCCAATAATCTGGTTCTACACAGACATAAAAACTGTGCAACCTGTCTTGAGCTGAGGTGACGGACTGGTAGGAGCAGAAAGGAGGGTTGGTGAAGTAGATCTGTCAGGGTGGGATATAATGGGCATTACTGTTTGGCATAATGTGTATTTGGCATTACTGTGTGCACAATGTACTCTTAGGGGCATTATTGTGTGGCATAATGTGTTGTATGTGGCATTACAGTGTGGCATAATGTGAAATAGGGGCATTATAGCATGTCATAAATTTGTTATAAGCGCTTTACTGTATGTCATTATGTGTTATATGTGGCATTATTGTGTGGGATGTGTAAGGGGCATTGCTGTGTGGCATTTGTGTTGTAAGGGGCACTCCGGTGTGGCATAATGTGTTGTAAGGGGCATTCCGGTATGACACACTGTGTTATAAGTGGCATTATGTGTAAGGCACATTGCTGTAACGTGTGTAAGGCACTTTGCTGTATCATGTAACCACACACCTTAAACGTAGTCTTTTGGTGTGTTTGATCTTTGGGTAGGGGGGGCGCCTGAAACTTTTTTGGCATGGAGGAGCAAAATTTATAGTTACGCCACTGGGCACAGGGCAAAGAAGACTGGCTGGACTGGGGGGGGGGACTAGGCAGGGAAGGCTGGCTGGACTAGAGAGAGACAGAGAAGGCTGACTGGACTATGTGGGGAGATATAGGGCAGGAAGTCTGGATGGACTAGGGAGAAAAGGGAAGTCTGGCTGGACTACAAGGGGAGGCATGGGCAGGGAAGGCTGGCTGCACTAGGGAAAGACAGGGAAGGTTGGCTGGACTACAGAGGGGAAGCATAGGGCAGAGGGCAAGGTCAAGGAGTACCTTAGAGGTTTTTTCAGCTGGCACAGCTGACTGCTTTTCCAAATGTGGAGAGAGATGGGGGCTTGGGTGGCAGCGGGGCTGCACTGGCAGCCAGGGATGGTATGGAGATTAGCTATAGCTGACAGCATTTAAAATATGGTGCCGGCCGTGAGCCAAACACAGCTCGCGAACCAGCAGCAAATCAGGAGAGGAGCAAGTGACTCCCGCCCAGCCTGCCGGAAAATCACAAAACAGCCTGGTTATGTCTTTTGCTCCTCTATTGCACTTACCTCATTGGAACCGGTAATTAATAGTGAAATGTGCCTGTGCTTAAATTTTATTTACAAACTGCTGTACAACAATATCACTGTAGTAACAAAATGCATTTTTATTTTCTATGAAACATTTTTTTTTCATTTTCATTAAATTACCTTCAATTGTTCAGTTTTTAGCCGGATTTTTTTTTCTACAATTTTAGTAGCTCTTCAGGGTTCATTTTTCTAAAGTAGCTCACACCTCAATTAGCGTTGGAGACCACTGCATTATATAATATGACTGGTGCTGAGAAAAGGATACAGATAAGTACAAATTAAGTAGAGATGAGCGGGTCCAGTTCTCAGAGAACTGGACCCACCCGAACTTCCAGATGTGACTCGGATCTCAAAATGAGGCAAAACGCCATCCTCCTGCTGTCAGATTCTCGCCGGTTTTGGATTACAGTATATAAAGGTCCCCGCAATCATCACCATTTTCACTCTGGCTGTGGAGAGTGTAGTGATTGGATGTGCTGTGCCCATCCAAGAGATGCTGTATCTGTCCAGGGAGGGGCTGCTAGGTCCATCCTGGGGTTGCTGTGTCCATTCAGGGCAGGGACTGCTGTGTCCATCCAGGGGTTGCTGTGTCCATCCAGGGGCAGTGGCTGCTATGTTCATCAAGGGGCTGCTATGTCCATCAATGGCAAAAGCTTCTGTGTCCATCCAGGGTCTGCTGTATCCATCCAGGGGTTGCTGTGTCCATCCAGGGGTTGCTGTGTCCAACCTGGGGCAGTGGCTGCTGTGTCCATCCAGGGGTTGCTGTGTCCATCCAAGGGCAGTGGCTACTTTGTCCTTCCAGGGATAGCTGTTTCCAACCAGGGGTGCCCAGTGTATAAAAAAATAAAAGCTAATAATATAATTAATAAAAAATAATATATTTTACTGTGATGCTGCCGGTCAGACCGCAGTGTAATATTCATACACGTATTGTTTGTGACACTGTAAGTGGTAGCACAGTGTATAATAAATATTGTGACACTGTAAGTGGAAAACGCAGTGTATTCGTTAAAAATATTGTGACACTGTTAGTGTAAACGCAGTGTATTCGGAAAAAATATTGTGACACTGTTAGTGGAAACGCAGTATATTTGTTAACAATATTGTCACACTGTAAGTGGAAAATGCAGTGTATTTCTAAAAAATATTGTGACACTGTAAGTGGAAAATGCATTGTATTCATAAGAAATACTGTGAAACTGTTAGTGGAAACGCAGTGTATTTGTTAAAAATATTGTGACACTGTAAGTGGAAAATGCAGTGTATTTCTAAAATATATTGTGACACTTCTAGTGGAAACTGTGTATTTGTTAAAAATATTGTTACACTGTTAGTGGAAATGCAGTGTGTTATTCTTTTCTTTTTCATAAATAATCTTGTGACACTGTAAGTGGCAGTGCAGTGTGTTATTCTTATTGATAAATAATCTTGTGACACTGTAAGTGGCAGTGCAGTGTGTTATTCTTATTGATACATAATCTTGTGACACTGTAAGTGGCAGCACACTGTATTCTTTTCTTTTTCATAAATAACCTTGTGACACTGTAAGGGGCAGTGCAGTGTGTTATTCTTAGTGATAAATAATCTTGTGACACTAAACAAGGTAAATGAACTAGCGCTGAAGGTGTTAAACCCCGTTGTTTCCTCACACAAAACAATGCAGGGTGGGATCTTCTCAAACTGTCTGCTCACACACAGAACTACCAAACTTACATGTTAGTTCTTTACCGTGTGTTCATCTAGGTTTCTTTTCAAGCAGAAAGAGGATGATAACTTGTGGATGGTAAGTATAAAGATATAACTTACATATACGTTCTCTCCCGCATTCTCATAATAGTATCTTTCAATGAAAGAATCCTCCCCATGAGGAACAAGACAAATCTGATCCCAAGCGGAGAGGAAAAAAGAACTTCTTTTAATAGCCAATGAATAAAACAGAAAAGCTGCAACACAGGATGCACAAGTCCCAGCCTTTCCCTAGTCTGCAGTCATCGGGAGTGGGGGTGAGTCTAGCTCAGACACCGATTATGTCACTGTGTGGATAAGTTCAAGATGTAGAGTTATAAAAGTGATCACACTGGTGGCTTCAACGTGTTACGAGGGTCCACCCCTCTTTGTCAAGAAGTCTTCTTTTTTCCTCTCTGTTTGGGATCAGATTTATCTTGTTCATCATGGGGAGGATTCTTTAGTTGAAAAATACTGTTATGTGAATGCGGGAGAGAACGTATATGTAAGTTATATCTTTATACTTACCAACCACAAGTTATCATCCTCTTTCTGCTAGAAAAGATACCTAGATGAACATGGTTTCAGTACGATTGACGGCCGGCCGCATGGCCGGCTGTTCAAATCCCGACAGCGGCATCCTGGCAGCAGTGAAAAACCTGATCGTCTCAAGGTATTTCCTACCCTATTCTACCCCCTAACCCTAAACCTCCATTAGGGGTGCCTAACCCTAACCTCCCCCCAAGTGTCTAACCCTAACCCCCCTCTAAGTGCCTAAACCTAACCCCCCCATCCCCGCCGTCTAAACCTAAGTCCCCCGGGGGTGTGCCTAACATTAACCTCCCCCCGGGGGTGTCTAACCCTAACCCTCCCTTCCCCTAGCCTAACCCTAAACTCCTGGGGGGTGCCCTAAGTCCCCCCCAGGAACACTAAGCATAACCCTCCCCCCATTGCTGTCCGAGGGCGGCGCCCAGCTTACCTTCGATCAGGAAGCTGGATGTCGGGCTCCCGGTGTAGGTAAAATGACAGGCACTGGGATTTCAACAGGATTAGACAGTCTGGAAGCAAACGGTCGGGATTACGTCCGTCGGCTTACCGACTGCTTCCCGATGAACACATGGGAAAGAACTACTATGTAAGTTTGGTTGTTCGTGTGTGAGCAGAAAGTTTGAGAGTATCCCACCCTGCATTTGTTTGTTTTGTGCTTATGCTGTGGTCTTTGGGTGTGCCCACTTTTGTGTGAACTAGCTGCTTGTGTGTGGAGCACATGTATTTAATTTTTTAACATGTATTTTAATTCTGTGAATCTTGTGACACTGTAAGTGGTAGCGCAGTGTGTTATTCTTATTCATAAATTATTAATCTTGTGACACTAAGTTGTAGCACAGTGTTTTATTCTTTGAAATAATTAATATTGTGACACTAAGTGGTATCGCAGTGTGTTATTATTATTCATAAATAATCTTGGACACTGTAAAGTGGCATTGCAGTGTGTTATTCTTTTCTTATTCATAAAAAATCTTGTGACACTGAAGGTCATTGATACTGCAGTGTAATATTTAAAATTGGCACAAATTGATGTGTGTGCTGTACCCAAAATTCTGTTTGTTGATATGGAGAATGATGAGCTGAGACTTGAGAGGAGAGCAGGAACCACATACTAGTGCTGGAGCTGCTGCCAGTGCCACATTACCTACTAAAGCCAATGCCCAAGGGCATACAGGGCTTAAGTCAGGGCATCTAAAATCAAGAACCAATCTTTTACAGTGGTAAAGAAGAAAACATCAAAGGGAAAGTTAGCTGCAGAAAGACAGAAAATTTATAATATGCCAGTTTCACAACATGAAGTGGCAAGAAAAGGCTATGGCCATTATTTATGACTGGTGGTTCTGCCTCTTATGATGATGTAAGCAGAAGTGAACATGCTGACATAGAAATTGAGGATGCTTCTTTGGAAGTGCACCAGGATGAGGATATTTGTGTAGCTGATGCTAATGAGGATGTTGATGATAAAGATGTTGTTGATGAGGATGTTGTTTGTGTAAATTAGGCACCAGTGGATGAATTAGTTGTTGCCCATGATAAGGAAAAGACCATTGTCATGCCTGGGCACAAGACAAAAAAACTTGGTTGTGTTGACTCATCTGCATCACCAGTATTTTTTTTAAAGAAATTTTTGTTTTTTCTCAGCAGATGCACTTGCTGCAGAAACTGAAGGAGAAGCCACCGCTGCATCATGTGCTACTTGAGCTGACAATTTGCTTACCAACAGCTCTTTCTTCCCAATGGACACAGATCTGAAGGGATGCAAAGACACAATGTCTTCATACCTTCTGGGATGAAAATCAGCTCCCCGCAGCAGCAGGCATAGCACTCAAGGATTCTAAAGAAAGACACAACATAAGACTTAAACCTTAAATCTTAAATCTTGCATTTGCTTGTTCGGCTTGTCCACATATCTGTGGTTAAGTGGACAGTGGGTACAATGGCATTTTGGAAGCCACTAATTAAGTTTTTTTAATGTTCCTGTACAGGTTGGGAAATGCTTTTCTAGTGAAGTGGAATATTTGCCAAGGATTGTTTAACAGTCAATTGTTTTGAAAGCACTATTAGTAGTCTTCCTGGTCCCCTTCTGGGATGAAAATTCACTCCCAGCAGCAGGCATAGCACTCAAGGATTCTTCTGGGGCAAGGACTGATGTGAATGAGAAAAATATTTTTTATAAATGCCTCCCTTCCTCCCCTACCCTCCTCCCTCATAAATTTGCTTTAGAATCAAATTTTTTTATTCAATTTACTACCAATCAACCCTTCCTGTCCCTGACATGAACTACCAACATACTACAACTCCCTCAGGCCTCTCGAATAATAAAAACATTTGTTTCCTGATGTGCCATGTTGGTAGTTGAACTGCAATGTGTTTGTGCTGCCCACTGCTGCTGTTTAGCTTAATTAGCCAGCTAGCTTGGTGCAAATTTTGGGCATAAACCAGATGATAACCATATTGTGAGCTGTGAGGTGGTCAAAATTGACTGGAAACGAGTGGAAATTAATGTTATTAAAGTTACTGATGTTAATAATACTGTAGGAACAAAAAAAAATAAAAAGATTGGAAAAATAATACAGATCCAAACCAAAACACGTAAGGGGCGGTTTTGGTAAAACCAAATCCAGATCCAAAACACAAGGAGATACAGATATAAAACCAAAACATTGGGGTCGGCACACATCTCTAAAATTAAGCTACAACTATCTTGAGCTAACAATATTTTTAAAAATTAACCAAAATTGATGATTTAAACACCAAAGAGGAAATATTTTTAATTCAGGACTTTCTTGTGTGAATATTTTAGTATAAGGTATTATTGTTGGCAAAGTAATGAAATATATATATATATATATAAACTAAAAAGTTTGTTGGCAAATATCTTTCACAGTTCTCAAGGTAAAGCTGCTACATCTTATTTAGTATTGGAAAAGTTTTTAGACCACCTAGCAACAATGCGACAAATTGATAGAGCGACAAATATTTTATATAAAATTAATTGGTCTGTCTGTCCAGGTTTGCATTCAAACACCCCTGATTGACCAATGGGAGGTGGTCCAGTTGGATCCGGCCCAGGTTTTAAGTGGCGTAGGGTCCCGGCTCGGACCTGACATTGATGTACGCTGGGCAGAACTTTGACCCGGGGAACCTGTTCTTGGCCTTCCACTGGATGCATTTGGATTAAATCTTCAGAGGGATGGCAATTGGTCTGGGATGCCTTATGAAGTAATTGGGGTCCCAGTCGTACCTCACGGTGGAGTGAGCCAGTAAGAACTTTGACCCAGGGAGTCGGTTATGGTCCTTCGACTAGATGGATTTGCACGACATCACATAATAAAATTTAATAACTTGAAGATTTAAACCTTGGTAACGCCGGGAACTTTAGCTAGTTTAATATACAAGCCTATGTTGTTACATTTGTTTCAGTCCTTGAATTTCAAGTATTCTTATTGCAACTTTTTAGGAAAGAGGTTCTATTTGAAATAAATATATGTTTTCTATAACACTGACTGACTACCAGAGTAGTATATTGGTTTTGTATGTTGGATTAGCAGTGCCCACTTTTTAACTGCAGCAGGAAACACCATCATCTCAATTGTGAGCGAGGTGCTGTGAAATTTGTCCTTTTTTCTTGACTTTATAGACTGTGCGAGATACTGTCAATGGTAGCTAGAAGCTGATTAGTGGCTATAAACAACTTCTCCAACTTATCCCTCTCCCTTTGATACATTTCCCTTCTAATGAGGCCATTTGCTGCTTTACAAAATATACTGATAGTGCTAGAAATTATGTCCTTTAAGTTTTTGTACCCCTCAGCATTACAAAATCTGTTGGAATGTGAAGAGCAATGTTGTGACCAGGAGACATTCCACATTTTTATAAAGTTTTATAAACATTAAGGAACTATCTGCCATGAAATCACTTAACTTTTGACTGGTGGGGTATGGTGGAAGTGAGAAGAAATATTTTCAAGATTCAGAGATGCACGCAACCCCAATGGTGTATGGCGGGAGTTCTGAGCATGCATAGTACCCATACTGCTCATGTGCAGACAGGTCCTGCAAGATCACTGGCAATGCCCCCTAAGCTACAGCCTGATTGACATGCCATTTTGGTGTAGAAAGCAGATGACACAGGGCAAAGTTTTCGAAAGCAGGGGTTTGTAATTCCTGTTTTTTGGGGAGGGCAGAGGTCAGTGTCTGAATCTACCAACGCATATTTACTGGCTTCAGCAGTGCAGATGAATCGGCCAATCTGAGTAGCCTTAGGTTTACTAGATGGCCAATGCTGCATCAGATCTGAGATGCAGCATTATCAAGTATGCACACATATATATATACATCTTTGGATGCAGCTGTATAGCACACATCTGTGAATCATGCCCCATGCAAAGAGCCAGCATTCACTGATCAATCGTTTATGGTCATTTGTGAAAGTGCAGAAACATGCAGCGAAACATAGGTGTTCTGGTTGAACAATTGCACCTATTTGTCTGCCCAGTACCTTTAAAGATGCATGACCACATCCCTGTTTCTTGAATTGGCTTAGAAACCTAATACTGAATTTGTCTTTATTTGCAGTTTCAGCCAGAAATGTAAATTTTTTCTTTAGAGTAAAATGTCAGTTGAAAGTCCATCCTATATGCCCATAGACAACATTCCCTTCATTAGCTTATAATGCAAGTGAGGGAAGATCAGTATTTTTTTTGCTATATTTGTCACTTCTGTGTGATTTAATATTTTTATTTCATTGGTCAAAATGTGTCTAGAAATGCACTTGACCCATAGGTGTCTTTATAATGGGTACAAGATGTGCGGTGCAAATAAATTGTTTAAAAATCAAACAATGTGATTTCTGGAATTTTTTGTTCTGATTCTGTCTCTCACAGTTGAAGTGTACCTATGATGGAAATTACAGACCTCTCTCATCTTTTAAAGTGCAACAACTTGCACAATCGGTGGCTGTCCAAATTATTTTTTGCCCCACTGTATATACATATACCTACCCTCCAACATGACCCATTCCATTAGGTACAGAATGTTCTACTCCTGGACTTCCTTCTTAATTTATGATTGCAGCTACCTGTGTTGAAACACCCTTCTCATCAATTACCTAATTCAACACAAGTGTCTGCAGTCATTAATTAAGAAATAAGTCCAGGAGTAGAGCATTCTGTACCTAATGGAATGGGTCATGTTGAAGGGTAGGTATATATATTTTCATCTCCTGGGCTAAACAGCAGAATCTTGAACTCAGCAGTCAATCAGTAGCACACCAGTCCTGGACCTTGGTACAAGTCTCTGCAGCTAGTTTTATTGTACAGTTTAAAATAAACAAGGTGGTAAGACTATGTGTCCAACTCACAAAACAACATTTAGCACAGCACTTACAATCACAAGCAATGGTATCTCTTTCTCTGCAAGCCTCATCATGCTCCCCAGGCAGTGAGATACAGATTAAAGATAGTAATCCACCTTTTATCAGCCTCTCACAGGTGGTCTTGCAGTAATGATTGATAATTAGCTAACTGTCTACCAGACAGCAGCTAGGAACCTGGGGTAAATATATCTCCCCTTGACAACTTCCCTAGTGTTTTTGTCAACAGCTGTTGGTGAATTTTCAAATGTGTTGACAAGAGCACTACACAATGTGGATTATAATATATTAGTGAAAGATTACAAGACTAAATTATTTTCTAAAGTTTCTATGTCTGAATATCAGCTTTAGAACAAGATATTTTAAAAGCCGATGTCAGACCAAAGATTTATCAACTGAGTCATGTTCATTAATCCCTAAAAAAATCGCTTTTCGAAAATAAAATGTCAGCAGACTTAACCTTTAGTTAGTTTAAAAGAGTGGTTTGATTAATTTAATATCTGATTAACCAAATGTCTCCAGGATGTCTGTCTTTTCCAAAATCAGGACAAATGTTATCTGAACAGGAAGAACAATGCAAATCCGGCTCTAATATGCTGCTCTATTCACATAAGTTTAACCTTATTTAAGTTAAATGTTTTATTGCAACTGAGACATTTGTAGCATTGCCAACAAACTGCAATGCAAAATCCTCTAATCTAAAGTATTATTTTCTTTTACAATTATTAAACTCTAATATCAGTTTTAAATTTTAGCCATGTGCTGTGAATATATATTGGCTGAACTCACATTTTCGTTCTGTGAATGCATAAAAAACAGCACAAACAGACTTCCGTGCATGGAGATGTGAAAGAGGTGAGCTAGGCAAGACTGAGCTGTGTACAGAAGGGTCATTTTAACATAACTGCAACTGAATTAGATGTAGGAAATACATCTCTTGAGAGTACTGGATGTCTGGTGAAAAACATACAAGGTTGATGATGATGATGATGACTAACAGTAATTCTATCTATATGCTTCTGGTTGTCAGACTGCGTACTCCATACTTAAATCATTAGCACCATGGCTGTATTATATAAATTTGCAGCTGTTGCTTTACATTACTAACTTGACATTTCAATGTAGACTATTGTAGGATGAAAGATTCCCATTTGATTTTGAAAGAGGGAAAACAACGGATGTGGAGATATTTGTATTTAATCTACTATATAAGAGTGAAAATTCTGTCTTTCTATACAAATCCACAGTTTACAAGCCACGATCGTGAAATTTTACATATGAGCATATTAAAATACGGCAGAGGCAACTAAAAAAATTTGAGATCAAAATTAATTACTGTTAATTTTTAATTAATGAAAACCCACAATTTTTGCATAGCATTCGCCTTCTACAGGTCAGGTACTGAATTACAAAAGGATTTAGCTTATCTACTTTTATTTCTTTGCTATCTTCTCTACTATATCAAAGCAAAAATTTGTCCTTCTGTACTTCTGTCTTTCTATACAAATCCACAGATTACAAGCGAGGATCGTGACATTTTACATACGAGCGTATTAAAACATGGCGGAGGCAACTAAAAATGTTTAAATCGAAATTAATTACTGTTATTTTTTTATTAATTTAAAACCACAATTTTTGCTGGACACTCATTGTGGGGCCTCACGGCATATGGGTAGGGCCTTGGAGCAAGCGTTTTGTATTGTCATGTTTTGTCATGATCTTAATGTTTATTATTGAAGAGAGATTTAGCAGGCTTTGCCAGCATTCTCCGTTCTCTGACTATACCAAATTATGCAACAACATTTAATTCTTTCTTCCAACTGTGTCAAAATGATGACTTTGCAAGGACCCTGCTGTACTGTGTGCTGCCAAAATATTACACATGGAATGCTTCTCCCAAAGTTTTTCTGCACAGAAAACAGGGAGTCGCTGTAGATGGTCATCCTGGTATCAGAGCAACAGAAGCTCTTGGCCATGTTTACACTGTACATCCTACTTATTTTAAATTCTTCTATCTCCGAAGTTTGCTTTACACCATTATAGGTCCTACTTCCTTCGAAGACATTAGGACTGTTGATGGGGATGTTTGTCACACTTTTTGTGAGGCCTGCCTAAGGAGAGGTTGGTTGCAGGATGATGTGTAAACAAACATTCTTAAAATCCTGGGCAACGCCGGGTACTCCAGCTAGTTGCATTATATATTAAAAATGTGACTTTTTTATTTGTAGATAACTGTCAACACAATAATGTCAAAACAATATATTATTGTCTATTTGATACTTCATTACCCTTTGCTATGTACAAATAGGGAAATGTGACTGTAACATTTATTACACATCTCTATCATGGGGCATAAACATACACACTTGTATGCCTGTCTTACAGGGCCTGATTCTGACATGAGCTCTGCTGAGTCCACTCTTGTGTCTGTTGCCAGGTGCATTAATATGGTGTAGCAGCCTGTGTCTAAATGAGCAAGTACTGAAACGCCTACTTTCAGCATCTCTGCATGCTGTAACACCAATGGTGATTCTTGCTACCATCAACACTTGTCTGTTTTTGTGCTGTCAACACTTGCACCAGCCCTATAACAGGTGCAGTTTCTCCATCTGTGTCTGCAGCTCTGCATCTGAGAACACAGCTGCTTTCATTGCCACACCCGTAACACTCCCATAACATGCCATAAGTTGGACTTTCACTTCAAGCTACAAACCAGTCACCACCCAGGAATGCCCATCAGTTTGCCAACCTATGTCGGATACCATTTGTCACCAATTGCAAAATCATCTTTGTGCATGCACTCTGTGGAACGCTTGTGTCATAAGGATTTTCTGTACATTTTGTGCATTTAGTTTCATTATACCAAGTGTCACAAGGTGTAGTGATTATATGCTGATCCAATCACAATTTATAAAAAATTCCTATGAGTATCTTTATATGTATCACAATATGTGCCCTGTAATTGATGTCCTGTAGTTCATGGATCCTCCAAATTTGCGAAAAGCAGCCCTATGGTAAATGATATCCTGAAATTTCACCAACATTTAAAGTGATACAAAGTAAAAAGGTTGGAAATCATACAACACGAGGTACTCTAACAATAATCACACAGAACAATATGCATTAGACAATACATTCTTTTTTGATGGTTAGTTGTCCCTTTAAAAGGTTCTAGTTTGCATTTTTTTTGTGGGATGAATTCTTCCCTTTTCTCTCCGTTAACATATGAAAGAAAAAAATATATATACAAGGACCACAATGTATAGCATAGCCAAATGTTTAAGTCCTTTTTATTCCACTTTGAGTGAACCATATCTAGATGGTGTTTATAAGATAGAAACCCACCAGTTTTCACGGATTCACCCACAAAAGGGGAAGCAAGGGGATGTACCCCAATCACAGTTGAGGGTGGATGAATGATGTATTTAAAGGTATCTTTATGGCTCGTGAAACACCTTGTCTCCCTCAATATTTCTTGACCCACTTGGTAGGTGTAGAAAGGGCGTACCCCACTCACTGTAGTGATGCCTGTGTGAAGCATATAAAAGTTTATTTTTAAGAACCCACGTGTGTCATAAGAGCATACCCTACTCATGATTTTCAGATTAGTAGTGTTCATATAAAGGTTTCTTTCTCTCTTCCCTTTGGTACATATAATCCCAATAAATGGCGTAAAAAGCAATAAAACATCACAGAGGAAAAATATAATAAATGCCACAAAGGACTGTGCAAAAAAACCTGAATCCTAGAGGTGTATTTGGAAATACTGTATATTCTCACAATTGTATTTAAAGTCTGGATAAAACATGGGTGTAGAACAGACGTACCTCTAGTGTATGAATAGATGCAGATGACCGCTCACACTCCCTCCACCAATGTGTTTTGGTTCACTAGGAACCTTTATTAAGGCATACAGAAAGTGTGAGAGGAATTTGTATTTATAGAACTGGTGGCCCATCACAGAATTACCAGAAGTAACATGCATAATTATAATAGATATCATATATGAACAATCATGTATAGTCCCAAATATACACCATCAGGCACACATAGTGTATATTAAAATTTTATCAGTGTGCATAACAATAATCTATTTCAAAGTAAAACTCAAATCTTGGCTGGAAGTGATGTTCTGTATAAAGGCCTCATTCACTTTGTAACTAGGAAATTCCACCTTACTTCTTTCCCTGTATTTATGGCATTTGGGATCCCCTGAGAATGTTCCATTTAGTTCAAGAAAGTCAATTTTGTTTAAATCCAGAACATAGTGAAATTCTCTGTTCTTGCCAAAACCGGAAGAGATGTTTGGAGTTACAGAAACTCTGTGTCCTCGGTTGCCATAGAGATGACTAGTCCAGGGATCTTATATAACTGTATGGACTTGCCCTCTTAATGAAGCTTTTCACTTCCAGTATATAACTTATAATAATGATGGGTTTAAATTCACTTTTCTAAAATATATAATAACATCTCCTTTTGATACACACATGGTTCCATTCATATTTCATAAATACATGTAAGTTAATACAAATGAATCTACAGGTAATATGTATGTAATAAAGCCTCATTAAAATACATATATAATATACTTTCACAAGTGCAGGTAATTAAATCTGTAGGGATGTGTTGCTAATGTAGCATTTAATATATAAATGTCTTAAATCCACATAATGAGCAATCGTAAGCCAGCTGTATATGTCACTAAAGGAACCATTTTAGCTCAAAATCATTATTTACGTCATGTGGAATGAGTGTTTTGTAGGTGTAAATGCAATTAATTTCGGCTTTAGCTAGAATCATTACAGTGTCTTTACATCTTTTACTATTTATTATTGCTCTGATCGTGTAAAAAACAACTACAGTATTTTGGTTATAGAGCAATTATGTATTTCATTGAAGTGAGCTGAGAGGTCATGTTACTCTAAGCCCATTTAATGTTACATAAGTGCACTCCTATGTGAACCCTAACAGTTCTAGTGTTTCATCCAATATACACTTTCTCACATGTGCATTTAATAGAATAGATCATGTTTTTGGTGTTGCATTTGATAAAGTTACACAATTTTACACATTTCTCATTAAAATAAATGTATTCTATATTTTAGTGTAATTATAGTATAATCATATTTTGATGGAAGGGCACTAGATACTAAGTTTGACTTTAAATTGGGATCCTTACACTATATATGAACAGGTTTTTCTTGAATTTTGTGTCCTTTCTAAAAAAAAATGTCCGCAATTTTCTCTACTGATTTATGTTTGTCAGTGAATTCAGTGATAACTGGCTACTCATTTTGTTATCTTTTTTTATCTCATCTTTGGGCAAGAACAATTGGTCCCTAGACCATTTTTGTATTGACCAATTTTGTGCCGACCTTTTGCCCCTGTCACCTGTTTCTACCTATTGACTGTCTACCATGTGAGGTCTGTCTAGATACTGTCTATCATTTTCAGGTAGATCTTTTATACCAAACCCAACTATGAGACCTCAGACTCTAAAAGGTGTGGTAAGAGACTTCAGTAGTGGGACAGGGAACTTACCAATTCATGTGAGAAACAAGAGAATGTGGTTAAGCACTCACAATAGCCATAGGGTCAGGCAGGAAGGATGGGGATGATGGTGGGGGGCATGGAACTTGTTGAAGGGATGGAAGTAAGCAGAGTGTGTTGGTATGATGAACATGTGTGTATGGTGAGGGTGGAGCAGGGTCCTTGATTGTGGCAAGTCTAAAGGAGGGGTGTGAATGAAAGAGAGAAAAAAGAAGGAAGGAGGTCAGAGCATAGTGGTAGTGAGCAATGTGCAAGTTTTGTTGGGCTAGGTGGAACAGAGCTTTGTAGTGTCAGAATTATTATGCAGTAGTCATAAAGTGGGATGAGGGAAATTGCAAGGTTGGATAAGAGGTGAAGTATGATGTATAATAGGTGTACAGGAGATTGCTAAGTACACTTGCTGATGGGGGCCTGGTGGGAGGTTTCTCACTGGGAGGGTAAACAAGGAGTGACAGTAGAGATGAAAACAATGGAGGTAGATGCATAGAACAGAAAAAGCATTACAGTATATGGGACAATAAATGACAGTTCTAATGAGAAACCACAAGTATAAGAATGCAATCCTGTACCTGTTGATATGTCCACTTGGTGTTGAACAATAGGCACCAGTGGAGTGTGGTTAGTCCAGACAGATTATTTTTAAGCAGGTTTGGAGGTTTGTTCAGGATAACAGCAGTTGTCAGTGGTAACAGTGGTAATAGAATAGTGTAAGCGGTTATGTTACCAGAGACAGCGGTAGCGTTGATGCAGGATGGAGCAGTGTCATAGGGTGGCACATGCTCAGTAAGGGTTGTTGCGGCCATCTTTGTAAAGGTAGCTGTTGGCACTTCAATGCAGAAATAGGAAAAAGAGCTAGAGCGCACTCTATTCTCCCACTCTCGCTACAGATTGTCTCAGGCTACTGTAAACATATCTTAACTCATATCTTGACATACCGTAAATTTAACCAAAATGGGTTATTCAGCAAAACATAAAACAGTTAAAACATCAACATGTAAAATACTTTTCTATCCACATTTCCCTATGAATGTGATGTAGTAAATGTGATGTTAGTCCCTTTGTGAGCATATCAGAGGGTTATCTTCACTTGCTACAAAGTTAACACTAATACTGTAGCTCCACCTTCCACTAGCTCACGGAAGAACTGGTGTGCCCAGGTCGTCTGTGGTACTTGGTGCAGTAGGACAGATCAATTGCATCTTTGTTGTCACACTCCAAGTTGATAGTTTCTTCTTGATCCAAAAGAATTAGTTCACTCAAAGTCTTTTTTAGTAATAGTACTTCGTTAGATGCATCTGTAAGTGCCATGCATTTTGCTTGAGTGGTGCATAGGGCCACAGTGGGCTGTTTTCTACTTGTCCAGCTTATGGCTGTGCCTGCTAACACAAATAGATATTCTGTGTAGTAGCAATGGACATACTCATCTGATTCGCATTTGGCATCACAGAAAGATTTCAAAGAGAAATTCCTAGATTTTGAAAAATCTAGCTTTAAGGAAGATGAACCCTTCAGGTTTCCAAATGTTCTTTTAACTGCTGTCCAATGTTGCTTCCCTGGGTTGACAGCAAATTGTCACACCAGGCTCACAGCATGTCTGATGTTTGGATGAGTTGGAGTACTGGCATATATTAACTTTCAATAGTGCTTTGATAGTGCTCTCTCATGTTCTCTAACTCTGCTTCACTTGTGGGTGACATGGCTTTGGTTAGTTAAGTTATTTTGTCATAGGGAGTACATATTAGTTTTCAGGGACGGCTTCAGGGGTCAGAGAACCCTGTGCCGGCCCCCTCCTTAGGCCATGCCTCCTATGTGACATTATTAGGAGGCTTGACCACCTCCAAATAACGTCAGGCTGGGGGGAGCCTCACTAGCTGGGCTTCCCCCAGCCCTCTCCCATCACTGAATGGATGCCGCGCGCATGCATGCAGCATCCATTCAGAGTCTCTGGGGTCCAGCACCGCCACACAGCTGTGGCGGTGGGGGTCCCCAACCTCCCGATTTAACCACCCGCGGACTACTTCGGCCCACGGGATGTTGGGGAGGGGTGCGCCCTCTATGGGTGGCGCCCCTGTACGACCGCTCAGGTAGAACACCCCTAGAGCTGGCTCTGTAAGTTTTATATCTGACAGATTTTAATTCTCAAGTATTGCTTCAATCTATGGTTCTCATTCAGACCCGCTCGCATGTGCACGATGGAGGGAGCTCTGTCATGCGCATGCGCGAGACCCGGATAGCGACAGCCAAGCTGTCACTTCGGGTCTCGCACCAAAGGGGGCGTGCTGTCAATGGTGATTGACAGCATGCCCCCTTTGATGGGCGTGCCAGGGGCGTGGCTGCCAGACGGAGGCGTTCCCATGGGAATGCCTACCGTCTGGGGCTGGCCCCACTGACATCACTAGTGATGTCAGTGGAGTGATTTTGGCTCTGATAGAGCCAAAATCACTACAGGGCTTGCGGCAACGAGACCCTACCGCAGGGTCTCATCGCAAGCCCAATGGTCATGATGGTCTTGACCATCGCGACCATCATCATGGATGCTCGCATAAGCTGTGGGTGGTAACCCACAGTTATGTGAGCGTCCAAAAGGCCGCTCCAAATTTAAATAGGACGGCCCTGATTCAGAGCAAGCGCTCTGGTCAGAGCGTCCGGCTCTGAATCAGGGCCTATGTTTGTTGATCAATTGTGATCATTCCTGTCTCTAAGTTTTCTAAAATTCCTATGCCTAACAGGTTATTTGCAGGCCCTATATCAGCTTAAAACATTATCTCACAGTAGTGTTCTGGGGGTTGTAAGTAAATGTCTTTTAGTAATTTTCCATTTACGATAGCTGAGTCAAAGTCTAGTTGATATAGCAATAAGGCATGCATGTCAAATATGATAATAATTAAAGGTAACATACTATACCTTACCACTGGAGAGAAGATCACCATAATCCATCCCAGATCTCTATGTATATTCCTTTGCGACCCAATGGGCTTTATAACAGGCAATGGATCTGTCTGCATTCAGTTTTTTACAGAAGATCCATTTATTCTTGACTATTTTTTTGGTTTGGCCTGTTGACTCTAGTCCATGTACCGTTATCATTTAAGATAACTATCAATTTGTCTATTGCCGATTTTTATTCTTCCCAGTCTGCTCGACTTTGCTTTTTGAATATTTTGAGGTTCACAGTCATATTAGCAAACTTTAAGAATATCTCTTGGATGGTTTTCCCTTATTGTTTCTCTGAGAACTTCTATATTGATGTTGAGTGTGGATATCAGTACTTCAGTAAGTCAGCTTCTGGTTCAGACTCCCTTTTTGCTGCTGGCATATAACGTACCAAACTTATTCTTTAGTTCTTGTTTGAGCTTTATTTTAGGTGGTGCTCTTTCTTGGAATATAATATCTCTGACTTTATGAGATTTTTCTTTGTGGTTTCCCACAGTCTGTATTTGTAGCTCTCTTGACAATATCCGAGCATAATAAAATTGAATGATTTAGGATCCATCTTGTATAATTTTTCTCTAGACCTTAAAGTATTTCTTTATGTTAGGGAAATGCAGCATATATTTTGTTTTGATCATAACTGTACAGTTGGCATGTTTACATATACCATTTTGCTCTGCCAAGTATGCAATTGTTAGTTAATGCTCAATTCCATACTACTTTAGAAAGGTTGTTATGCTCCTATTTTGTATACTCCACTAATGACAGATCTCAAGACTTTTATATCTGACCAGCTTTAGCTTCTACTGATCTCTTGTGATCTGCAATCTTATCTATAGCTTTGCTCTTAGCTTTAGTGAAGCAAATGTGTGTCATACCTTTGAAGTCATTCATTAAAGTCAGAAAGTATCTGTACCCACTAACTGTATATTTTTTTTCCATTGGACCACACACATCTTTATGCACTAATGCTAGTGGTGCTCCAGCTCTGGTTGCTGATTTTGGAAGGGGACAATGGGCTTGCTTACAATTATTCAACTTTTACATATCAGTCTGTCTGTGTCATTCACAGTTATTCCTGTCATCATCCCATCAAGTTGCTTCTGAACAGTATCATACCCCAGGTGGCATAGCCACCTGTGCCAGAGTTCCATAGATTGATTTGAATCAGAAGATGTCATTGTACAATACTCTGCTATGTCTAGGATGTACATTTTCTGGAATCAGGTTACTGTTGGTATTACAGTCCCTCTTTTATTCTGCACAATGCACTTGCCCTCTGCAAACTTGACCTTAAAATCTTTTTGCTATAGGACACTTATGGCAATGAGGTTTTATCCCTATATCTGGTAAAAATATCACATCTTGGATATCAGTGACTATGGTCTCACCTCTTATCTTTAGGTAAACAGTGCTTGTCCTGACTTATGTAGCTGTAAAGACCTTGTCTTCAATTTCACACACAGTGATGTGAACCACTCTCAGATACAAATGTGCCTTGTTGCTTCCCAAGTCCATGTACCAATGGTCTCTTCTGTGTCTGTCTTTGACACTTTGGGCTGACTCATTTTTCTTTGGAACCCATTAAATAATCACAATGCTAATCTCCCACTTCCCCAAGGACTTTTTTCAGCTAAGGATGATTAGGAGTTGTGTGTTAATTACAGAGCATAACTAAGCAGTTCCATGTAATCTTATTGTGGGAAATGTGTAATTGTCTTCCTATAGATAAACTCTATTTCTAAAGATTATGAAATAGATAAAAAATGGTCACAAAAATAGGTAGGGTCACAAATTTACAATACATTTGTTTAATAATAGAGAGACAATTTAAGACAGGGCTCGACAAATTTTTGTAAAATCTAGGAGCCATCTTAAAAGTTTAGGAGCCAGACCATCATCCATTACCAAAATATATAAAAGCTTGTATAGACCACCACACATGCCCTTTCAGTGCCCCTCAACCTCCCCATATGCCATCAAATCACCGCACATGCCTCTTTAATGGTCATCAGATTCTGCAACATGCCAATACCAGCCCCTGTAATAGTGCCCTGTGTAATAGTGTCCCCAGTAGTAAGCCCCCTGTAATAGTGTCCCCAGTAGTAAGCCCCCTGTAATAGAGCAGCGCAAACTCACACACACACACACAAAAAAACTCAGAATACTTACCTAAGCCCCGATCCTACGTCCGCTGCCATCCGTCACTCTTCGGAACTATGGGAGTGACGTCATGACATCTCTCCCATAGTGGCTGTGGGGGGAGCTGTATGCTGGAGCTCAGGAATGAGCTCCAGTGTCCGCCTCTCATTGTTACTATGGGAGAGACGTCATGACATCTCTCCCATAGTGTCCATGAGGGAGCCAGATGCCGGAGCTCAGGAGTGAGCTCTGGCATCCGCCGATCCTCATTACTATGGGAGAGACATCATGACGTCTCTCCCATAGTGCCCATGTGGGGAGCCGGACACTGAAACTCAGGAGTGAACTCCTGCTGCCGCTGCGGGGAGTCGGGCACCCGCTGTTAAAATTTCAGCTGGCGCCCAGCAAATGGAGCCTCCCTGCGGCAGTGGAGGTGGGGGAGTTGGAAAACTCAGTCGCCAGGACTAAAATCTTAGTCGCCCTGGCGACCAGGATTTGTTGAGCCCTGATTTAATACAAAGATCTTTATATGTTTACATTCATTAAAATAATAGATTTAGAGGCACTTAAGTTGTATATCAGTTGCCCCAAAACAAATTGCATTTTCAATTATTTTCTTTCTTCTGCATATTGTCTGGGTCTCTCCACACAAAGTTCATCTAGATCATTTCCTCACAGATCTTGAGAGAAGAAGCTGGACCTACAGTTTTCTTACACAGATATTAGAGCTAATTGTGAGGAGATCAATAAGAAAATACAACACAGACTCAGCTTGTATTCACTATATAAAATAACTGTTAACTGAAAAAAATAGGTTCAAGGAGGAGGCGGCAATGTAGCAACAGAGAATGTTCTATTGGAAAATGCAATCACATTGCGAAGCAGCAAGTGTAGTGGGCTGTAGTAGACTGGGAAAAGCCTCAAGATATACATAGTAGGTCAGAGAGAGAGGATGTTTGGGGAAGGACTCAGGGTCATTTCTGAGGTCAGCCATCAGAAACAGTGTTGTCAGGAGGGGGTTAGGCCAGAGGCAGGTCACTGGCAGAGAGAAGGGTAAAGTCCTTGGATTCAACCAGAAGTTGGTTCAATAGTTGTGGTCTGTGAGGTCCTGGGCACAAAGCAGTAGGTTGCAATGCCAGAATACTAATCAAGAGGCTGGATGAACAGCAAGCAATACTGAGTAGAGGATGTGAGCTTTATGAGCATGTGAACATCTCCTGAAGTTTTAGATGTGTTTTCCCTGCAATGTGCTGCTGTGTTATGTATCCCTACTCCTACACCAATAGCACCACAGTGCAGGATGAATTGACCATTGACACAAAATGCATAAATTATCATTTCAAAATTAAGTATGAAATGCACATTTCGTAGTATATCAAAGTAAAAGGCAGAATGTGAAGAATGTATCATCAGAACTCTGTATGTTTTTGAAATAGCATGTTTTTTTATGTAAATTGATTTCTGCAAAATTTCACCATAATCTTGAGTAATAAGGATGAGACAAGCTGTACAATTGTATCAGTCCTGTTACTAACATTAAAGACTTGGTATATAGATATAATTTATATTTGCACGGCTTTTATTGTACAGTATATTCTAGTTTGCTATATGAAGAGCTTGCCAGAAAACATATTGCTGAATGTTATTAGTATGCTGTTAATATAAAATAAGGAGAATTTCAGATTTATTAGTTATTTATTATGCATGCAAGCAACATAAAATAAGATCTCTTGAGGTTATTCTGGTAAGCTGTACAGTGGTCATATCACCAGCACACAAAACTGTCACTAAAATTATTCTCTATCCCTTTGGAACCCATTAAATAATCACAGTGCTAATCCCTCCACTTCCCCAGTGACTTCTTTTCAGCTAAGGATGATTAGGAGATGTGTGTTAATTACAAAGCATAACTAAGCAGTTACATGTAATCTTATTGTATGAAATGTGTAATTGTCTTCCTATAGATAAACTCTATTAGTTTAACATGTGTGATTACTTAGAGCTTCTGTATAGATTATGAAATAGGTAAAAAATGGACACAAAAAAATAGGAAGGGTCACAAACTTACAATACATTTGTTTAAAAATAGAGAGACAATTTATCATGTTTAAATTTATTATAATAATAGTTTTAGAGGAGCAGAAGTTGTATAGCAGTTGCCCCAAAACACATAAATGTACAATAGCAATATAATACAAAAATGTGTAAGTCTCCAATTTCATAATACAGTATTATCAAACCATAAACTGTAGCAAAGAGTACAAATAATGCAAATTGAGTATGAGTATCTAAGTAATACCACTCAGATGTTGTTACTAATAGTTATTGTATAACACTTATGGCCCTATTTACTACAATCTGCATTTAAAATGTGGTTGTAGTGTGATATTTAGGAATTAATACAGGAATTTATCGAAAATCCCTTGCATACTGTACCAACTCTAAGCATTGTACATATTTCCTGCCCCAGAAAACCTGTTTTCCCCCTTTACCCATACTAAACTGCTCAATCTTCTGCTGGGGACACACTGGCAGATTTATTGGCTGATCAATTGATTGAACAATATATCTGCTGCCTATCAGCCAGTGTATACCCGCGATATATCGGTGAACATTGTTGTTCACTGACATATCGCATTAGCTGTGCTGCACAGCCGATGGACAGATATGTCTGCAGATATATCTGTCCATCGGCAGGTGTGTATGGGTGGTATGCAGACCGCCCGTACACACACAGTTGCAGCCGCAGGGAAGGGGGCGGGACATGCCCCTGCCTGCTGGGACACACCCTCTGGCCGCCAGGACCTGCAGCCAGCTACAGATGATGGCCGTTCAGTGTGTATGAATAACCATCATCTGCAGATATATTTGCAGATCACTCGATCTGCAGATATATCTGTAGAGTGTGTACCCACCTTTAGAGACAAGGGATATGTCACACGGACTAATCTATGGTGGAAGCCTCAGGCCATATCAAGCACCATCTCACTTTGGAAGAGAGACTGACCTATAATTTTGAGTTTAATAAATCCCTACCTGCAACCAATTAATTTATTACCTAAGCAATCATTTTGGAAGTCAGTGCATTCATATTGAAGCTTTATGTTGGTGCCAACTGTGCATGCACATTGTATCAGATATACTCTTTGTATGTTTGTAATTGCAAATAAATCTTTTGGACTTTGGAATGCCACGTAAATCAGACATTGCTATTATTTTTCTTTAATACTACCTGTAAAAAAGAGCGGAGGTTGTACTGTATTTAAAGATTCCTCCATGACTTGAGGGTAGTAAACAAGATTTTGCAGGTTTAATTTCCAGTAGTTCCAAATCCAGTAACCATTCTTATGCAGGTACCAAATCGGATAACTCATTTCACATTTATTGATTTCTTTTCTGCTTTCTTTCCATTATTTTGCACCCAGATAGTCAGAATTTGTTTGCTTTCACATACAGATGAGTACACCTGGAAAGGACTTCCTCAATGGTTCATTGATGCTCTGTGTATATATTCCCAAACTCTGTATGAATATCTTCAATCTTATCTGCCTCAATGTGAATCTGTGCTAATCAAGTATGTTGATATTGTTGTTAATGATTTGTTGCTGTGCCCTAACTCTCTCAAGCATGTCTTATAGATACAATCGTACCCTTAGAGCATCTTGCATCTTGCCACTGCTGGGCATAAAGTATCATGAGATAAGTAGCTACCCTGTCATACTAAGGTAACATATTTGGGACACTGTTTAACACAAGACCAGTGACATATCACAGCTAACAGTGTAAACCTCATTACACAGCACCCTTTGCCTAAAAACCAAAAGCAGCTGAGAAAGTTTCCAGGAATGTGTGGATATCGCAGATAATGAATTCCAAATTTTTCACAACACCTGCAGCCACTGCTATAACACACTTTTCCAGATAAGGTCACACATACTGAAGGATCTGAGTTGTTTTGCTTTCCACACCATACAAAAAGCACTCTCAGAAGCATCATCCTAAGTATACCCAATTACAACAAGTCCTTTAACATATTCTGCAATGTGCCACACATCACAGCAGTAAGAGTACTTGTACCAATACATGGTGAATCAGAAAATAAGATAGGCTATCATAGCTATGTGCTTGACACTGTTGCTACCATTTTATCAAACTGTCTTTGCATGCACTACAACACCCACTAACCTTGTATGTATGTCATTCAGTTTCTTCCTCTGTTTAGACTAGACATGTTTCTATTGTAATTGCTAGCACCACCAAACTTAACTATGTATAGTCTGATGCTTTACATTGATTTCTACTAATTTACCTTATGATAATTGTCATTCACAGAGGGTGTGAGGGAAGTTTCAGGATTCTCACTATGAATAATAACACAACTAGACACAACTTTTGCTATAATTTTTTGATAAGGACAGACATTTCAGATACTCCACTGCGAACTGCTGATCTAACTCTTTATACAGATGGTACTTGCCACATACAATATGATATGAGACTATTGTGTACAGGCTATACCAGAGGTTCCCAAACTTGTTCCTCAAGACTCCCCAAGAGTTCAGGATTTAGAGATATCCATAGTTAAGCACAGGTGGTTAAATCAAATTGACTGATGTACTAATTAAATCATCTGTGCTCAGCCATGGATATCTCTAAAACCTGAACTATTGGGGAGCCTTGATGACCATGATTGGGAACCTCTGGGTTATGCAGTTGTATCAGACACTGTGGTTATAGAAGCTGATCCTTTAGGACCACCTCATTCTGCCCATGTAGCTAAGCTTGTAATATTCCCTAGAGCCTATTGCATAGCAAAAGACAAAGCACTGCACATTTATACTGACTTAATATATAGTTTTGGTGTCATTTATGATTTTGGTGCAATTTGAAGACAGAGAGGATATTCAACAGGCTCTGGGAATCCCATATCACATGCACAACAAGTTAAAAAGCTGATCAATGAAATCCATCTACCAAAACAAGTAGCTGTAAGTAAATATCAAGCTTACACTTTACAGGAGAATCCTATTTCTATTGGAGCAAAAAAAGCTGATGAGACAGCTAAGTGAACTGCAATATTTGACTATGACCATTATGAAACTGCAAGTTTTGCAAACAATGATGTACAGTACAAATTTTGTATTCCACAGGGAATGAATCAGTTGTAATTTGAAAGGATGTCTGCAAAGTACCAATGGTATGTGGAAATATAGATGAGGTAGACCAATGGCTCCCACATCAATTCTGCAATCACTAGCTGAAGCAGCACCTGAATGATCCATGTAGGAAGAGAAGCTATGTGTAGAATGATTGGAAACCACTGTTATGCACCAGGATTCTCATCCTATGCAAAAAAAGCTAATTTTTGTTTTATCAGCATGAGAACGAATCGAGGTAAGACAATAACAACAGGGCAATCGCACATCACTCCCATGAATGGCTCATTCCAGAGACAACAGATTGACTTGATTATTAATGCTAATAATAAGGAATTTATTAGACAGATGTGTCTTCCTACATGTATCCTCAATACGCCATGCAGCACGACATGATGGTGTGAGTGAGCCGCCAGGTCTTGTGCAACTGTGCTAGCATCTGGCATCTTTTTTTTCCTGAAAATGCATCAAAGTCACATTGTGATGTGACCAGGATGCACCATGAGACTGTGATGATTATTTTGATTTGAAATGTGACACTTGTATATTGGTGTTCCACTGACTCTGCAAACGTAACTTGGCATGGAAAAAAGCTGTGGCCGTTGCATCATAATGCTTTGTATTCTGATTCAGAGACTCAGCCACACACAGATATACAAGTGTTGCATATCAACTTAATCAGCACAGTACCTTAGTGCATCCTAGTCACATCACATTGTGATGGTATAACATAGTCTGCACATTTTGGTATTATATACTGTATAGTAGTCTACACATCACACTCAAAGCTATCACTGAACCTTTATCCCTATGAAATACTCTATAGAAAGTAACAAAATTAAATTAGTCTTCCAATGAATTGTTCTCTTTCACATGATTTAACAATTGATTATGTGTACAAATTTTCTCTACATCTACAGTCACATCAAAAGAAGTAAGGGAAATTGTTACAAGGACTGCCTGATGGACTATGACTAATGGTCAGAAACTTTTTATGCTCCGGACCTTAAAAGTCACTGAAAAGGACAATTAGATACACACTTCACATTGTAAAAATGTAGTTGGCCTGGCCAAGACCTAAACTACTGAAGTGGATAAAATGACATAACTAGAAGTTTAACTTACTAAGTTGTTTGACAGTGATGGTGGTACAGGACTCCAATCCACATCCGTCAACTTATGAAAAAAACCCACATATGACAGTATTGGACTGAGGTTCCATGTGTGTGAAAGCTTGTCCAGTCTTATTCTGTTCTAATGGTATAAATGTTGGTAGCCTACACTAGAAGTGTGGTGTTGAGTAAGGATTCTGATGTGGAAGTCTAGCCAACAGGAATTAGCAAGGTACAGTAACCATGAAAGATTCCACATCCACTTTTACAGAAACACATAAATCTACCTCAAATGTGAACACATATGAGTTTAGTGACACAAATGAGTTTTCCTCTGAGTCAGTGACCCCCCAGATTGACATTTCTGCCAGAACTAATCATGATGGGATTGTTACTGACCCAGACAAATAGAAAATAATGGATAATGGAATAGGAATCCTTCTCAGCACTATGTAGTACAGAGTAAGCAAGGAAAACTGCTAAACTGCTCTCTCACTTACCTATGTTCTTTAATGGAATTATATGTAAACATGCCATTCTCAGAACGTCCAGTATACTATTAATGAAGTCTGTTAAAGAAATAATAATACTAAGTGGTGATGATGGCATTTGCATTAGGCCAATAAGTAATGTAAGGACTCAGTGTAAACCAGCGGTCTCTCATTACAAACCCGGTCTGAGAGGACTGGAAGTGACGCAGCGGTCGTCAGGACAACAGAGACAACAAACACCATGGTAACCACACATGCAATAGAAACGGCACAATGGCCATTAACCGAGCATCAGGATCAAAAGCACCACAGAGTAGGCCCCAATAGGGTCACCAATATACACTATGCTGCGTCACTCATCCTAAATCACAGGATGCTGGGTTGCACTGTAGAAACTGAAAAGGGAAACATGTTAGTTACCAAAGTAACTCTATCAAAATCTTGATTGATAAGTATAAATGGTGCTCATGCAAATGCACAACATATTGTGGTGCAAACATCAAAAACAATATAATATGGAACAACAATACATAAGTGTTTAAAGAAATCAAACAAGATGCAAAACACAAAAAGAACATTGAAATCATGTGAAGCAATGGTATACAATAATGTTAAGAAAAAAGACAAACAAGCCTCATGAAATCACAATGAGGATCTATATCACAAAAAACAGCCAAGATATTGTCCCTCATTAAGCCCGTTGGGTACAACAGTGTTTAAGCAGTCAATCCAAAAGCATTCCTTCTGTAATAACAATTTGTTCCTATCCCCATCTCATCTCAGTGGTGGGATATGATCTATTGGCATACATTTGAAATCCTTCATAAGGTGTTTTGAAGCAAAGTGTCTAGCCACCGGAGGTGTATTCACATCAACTGAGTGGAGGGCTTTTTTAATGGACGATCAGTGGAGTGCAATTCTCTCCTTGGTATTAAATTATACCAATTACAATCACCAGTGTTGCAAATAGGATTTAATGTGAATGAAGTTATGTATGATCCATATGACATTCGGTCATATAGGTAGTGTCATCAGATGGTTTAATTCAGTCAATAACCACCAAAGTATAAAAGAGAAGGTGCATATAAAGGAGAACAGTTCCAGTATAATATCCAGCCAGTGAATCAATGTTACCCTGTTGGTAATAGTCAGTCCTTGAATTAGCAAGTAGTCCTCCCAATGGATGTCCAAACAATGGTAAGTATGGCTTAGTCCTTGTCCACAAAGTGTTGCTGGTCTGGATATCAAGTGGGGAATGTCCCAATAAGTGCAAAAGGTGCATTTAGCAGCTCAGCACATTTCAGTGCAGCATCACTCCCACACCTTTTCAGGAGCATATGTGTTTAAAAGTATAAATTGCACTCACATGAACCTGTAAAATATCAGACATATTGTATAAAATCCCAAATCCAGGTTAAAGATCTCACAATGTCTCCTACCAAAAGTTAAGGTAAAAAAAGCATGTCAAATAAAGAAGTAAGCTTTGGGAACTTGGTCCTCTTCCTTAAAATACATTTTCTCAGTGTATGGTACAAGGGGAGGTAGTTAGGAAGGCAAAAGGTCAAAATGCCAACCGCCGGCTTCCCGGCACTGAAATCCAGGCATGGGACTAATGATAGGCATCTAAATACTGATGCTTATCATCAGCCCCACTCCGAAATCACAACACCCAGCATACCGATCGTAGGTAAGCTGGATGTCGGGAGCGGATAGCCACTGGGAGGGTTAGGTTTAGGGTCTCCCAAGGGGACTTAGGGTTTGGCAACTCCCCCGGAGGGTTAGGGTTAGGCTAGGGGAAGGGATGTTAGGGTCAGGCACCCCCAGAGTGAGGTTAGGGTTAGGCACCCCCCGGGAGGGATAGGTTTAGTGTGCAGGGAGCGGAGCTTAGGTTTAGGCACCCCTGGGAGGAGGTTAGGGTTAGGCACTAGGGGGGGAGGTTAACGTTAGGCACCCCTAATGGAGGGTTAGGGTTAGGAGGGGTAGAGGGGAGGGTTAGGGTAGTTACTTACCTAAGTTGAGATCTTCATCTGCTGGCCTTCTGGCATCTGGAAATGCTCTTCTGCCCTCCATTAATGGACTGTTTGTGGTGGGGGCCTCTGCTGCTGGCATGATCACTGTCAGAACAACTTCTGAAGATAAGTTTCCTGGCTGCAGTGACTTCCTGTCCTGTTCCTGTATCTGATCCTGCTCTCAGCAATCTGCATTTGCTAAGTGCAGCTGCATCTTAATCCACCATCAGTAACCCTCATTTTCAAAGAGCACCTACATCTGGTTTGCCCTAAATGACTTGCATTTTAATGTACTTGCATCTTCTCATAGAGTGCATCTGCACCAGGGACGTACTGTCAGGGTAGGCAGGGTAGGGAGAGCCTCCCCTGACATACTCCCTGTCAGACTGCAGAGTTTTGACTATAAAAATAATTAGAATAATACAAACAAGATATTCATAATTTATAAATATCTTCTTTGTATTATTCTGATAATTTTTATAGGCAAAACTCACAAAAATTGCATCACTCCCTGGAAATACAGGAAGAGACGAGAGATGAGACAGTAAGAGCTCAGCCTCCTCTCTGATACATCAGACACTGCCTGGAGCTGGGACCTGGGCCACAACCAGCCAATAAAGCACAGCGAAAAAGAGCTAATAGAGGCATGCCTTACTGTGAGGGGGTGTGCCTTGAGCTCTGATAGACACTTCTGGCAATCAGGTGATCATTCCAGGTGGCAGCAGAAGTACTCAGACATTGGTGATCAGCAGGAGCACTAAGAAGGGAAGGAAATTGGAATATTTGAAGAAACACACAAAGGAGAAAAGGTGAGGAGCGTCCGCTGCTAGGGGGAAATTATGTGAGTGGTTGGGAAAACTTTTAGCTAGGGGGAATCTTCTGTGCTAGTGGGAGATATGTGTGACGGGGGATCTATCTATGTGTGGGGGGATCTGTGTGAGGGGGGAGATCTGTGCAAGTGGGGCAGGCTCATATATGTGTGTGTAAATCTGTCTCTGTTACCACCCAGTGCCTCCCCATCCATTGACCTTACCTCATGTCCCTCATCTGCACTAGTTTCCAATAACTGCACACAAGGTGCATACCATGTCTAGGACTGCATCTCTAGTTACAGTACCTGCATACAAATGCATCCTGCAACATTCAGTATGCATTCATCATTTGGACTGACCTGCACCCTGCACTCAATCCAGCAGGTGTCCCACTTTATTGTGGGTGCTTCAACTATGTCCTACCTTTAGCATTGTGCAGCAATGGTACTACAGGCACTCCATTGTGGTCACTCCTACTACCTATTCTGCTTGGCAGTTCTGAGTACTATATTGATCAAGCTTCATGCTCAGTCAGTCACACCAATACCACACATAATGTATATTATACTGGTTTCATGCGAAGGATGAATCCTTATCTGTATTCGCAAAACCCTAGGGTCATATGGATTTAAGTAACATACTGTACTGTAGCTGTTTACAAAGTGTCTAATGTGGTGAGATAGGATATAGTGTGGCATGCTAGAGAAAAAAAAATGTTTTTAAAGGTATCACAATGTTTGATAAAGTGTCACAAGATAATATTCTATAGAGTTCAACAATTTAGAATACTAGCTTGTGACACCTTATCAAGAGTTGAGGTACTGTATCTTCTTATTATGAGATGGATTTTTTTTACTAGCATAAGCAACTCTATAAAAGTTCTGTCTAGGAAGAAGGATAGTTAAGTGAGGACACATCTCTATGTACCTCAAGCTAACCACTCAGCTGAAGTCTCACTTCCTCCTCCGTAACCAATGAGATAATTCCTAACTGCTTTGCTACTAAAGGGGTCACACAATATGCTCCACTCTGCGATCATAACCTCCCAGCTGAGTTCTGGTACACATTTTGGTACACATTTCAGGTAATGTTTATGAGCAATCATTTCATTAGAAGGTAAAGTCAATACTATCACAGTTTGATGGTCCTGGGTGATAATCTTCAGGACATATTGCAAACTACAATTTGATGCAACAGTGTTGCATGGATACCAGTAATGCTGAGCATACAGCTTTGTCAAAAAGGATGAAGCTAGGCTTTCTGTCTCACAAGGCAAGGGCTCAGCTTGAAGCATCCCCCACTCCAATTTATTCTAACATTCTGGATTGTCTTCACTTTTAAATGGATCATGCAGGCTCCACTGTCTCAAGACTCAAATGTAGGTACTAGACTACCTCACCCACCACAGAATATTACATTTACTGCCATACAATGCAGAAACCGTTTGCAGTGACAGCCATACAATTCAGAGAGCATCCGTGACCGCCACATAATAAAGAGAGCAAAAGTGAAAACCACATATATTAGACAGTGTTTTCAAAAGCATACTATATAATTCATAAAACATCAGTGACCATCCTATAGTATAATGCAAAGTCAAAAAATATATAGCGCTAATAAATGCACAATAAACATAAAGTATGCAACTCAGAAACTCAACAAAAACAAGTTATACCTCTTTTCCACCAAAAACCTGGGTCCAACCTGGGTTTTCAGACATGGTTCCAACCCAGGTCAGACCCAGGTCAGACTCTGTTTACACAGCACCATCAATCTGGATTATTCTCAGGTCAGCAACATTCACACTGAACCTGGGTCTCACTTGCTAAACTTGTGAGGTCATAAAAAGTGGGAGGTGACTGCTCCACAACCACCAATCAGCTCATTTTAGAGATGACCCGGGTCGGATATCCCGGGTTGCACCGTTTACACTACACCATTACCCAGGTCCATCGTGGGTCTGACCTTGGTAGCTACCTGGGTTGGATTGCTGGGTCACATGACCCAGGTTATTTTTCAGGGACCCTTTTACACTAAGCTGCAACCCAGGTAGATCCAGCAATAACCTAGGTTTTGCTCTGGTATAAAAGGGGTATTGTACACCAGTAACTTGACCATATATTCAGACAAACAAGAATCCCTTGGTGAGTAAGACTAAGCACTTCCTTATGAAGTATATTACACTAATATAGCTTCAAATAATATAGTGCCCAAACTATGATTTCTCAATTTGAAGCATAATATATTTTATTAAAATAAAGGATGAAAAACAGTTACATATAAAATCATTAGGAATCATAACATTCCATATAAGGTGCAAAAGAAAATTCTATATACACCATTCTAAGACAAAGTGCAATAATGCAATTAAAGTGCAAAAGCCAAATATAGCTCCCTTGGTTTCATATCCCTTTGGGCTGGTGGTGTGCTTAAACACTTGGATAGCCAAAGAAGTCTGTGTAGAACAAGGCAGTTTAATCTACACACCACCATCCATTGCCTCAATCATCTGAGAAAGGGTCCAAGGTGAAGATCCATTAAAAGCAGCATAGTTGTCAACACTATGCGCTTTGGATGCCTCAAAGCATAATTTTTCAAGTGTAGAATACTATACTGTCTAAAATGGCAATATTTAAGTAGAAAAACTGAAATTAAGATGGAGTAGTTCCTGTCTGGCTTCCCATGGTTTGCGTTCCAACATGGGAGCCGATACCTGGAAGTGACGTCATCACGGGCCATCTGGGTGCTGTAAGTTGTCATCTCTAAGATCCGTCTCAGGTGGTCATGGACCAGAAGATGTCATTACTGCAAGTTGCCCCATATGATGCTTATTGTTTGCATTCCAGCATGTATTATACGACTTCCGGTTTACATTTGAATAAAATAAATTGCTTCCAACAGTGGGTATTTGCTAATATATACTGGGTTGACAATCTTTGGTAGGGAAAAAACACCCAAATCCCTGATCTAGTAATCTAGCAGTACTATATATTCCCACTTAGTCCATCCCTAATGGGGGCAGGATGGATTATCCCTTGGCACTTGATGTGAGTGGTTCAATCTCATTTGTACATAAAAAATAAAAATAATATAAGAGGATAATGAATACATTATAAACAACTATCATATACAATTATATAAACCAGTGTCATATTTAAGATAATAAAATTAATTTACTTCTTCTAATTATTGGAGGTATATCTTTGCTGCATGTGAAACAAAGATCATTGTCTCTGAGGAAACGGCTGGACATACAAGGGCTGAGAAATGCGTTAGTCACTTTTGTTTCACATCCACTATATGGGCTTCACACGAGCTCCACATGGACTTCAATAGACCACCTACCATGGTGGCTTTGAACCATTCACTGCCGACTATCTGATGGAGGTTGGAGTTTGTCAGCAAGGCTTCCCTATTAATTCTGCTCACCAGCTGACACCTGGTTCATTGTTCTTCCCGGCTCTCCTGCACAAAGAGCTCCAATTGCCGACAGCAGAGGCTAGCAACAGGTACCGCTGCTTGCAGGACGTAACACGGATGAGTCCTCAGACACTCATTGAGCGGCTTCACACTAGCGGTCATTCCCGATTGAATCTTCCTTGCCACCGCACTTATTACCTATTCCCCATCATTGGTAGGAGGTCAGAACACCAATTGTATGGCAAGAGGCACATCAGAACGGCATTCCAGACACTGCCCTCTGTTTCCAAGTGAAGTTCCAACAGGGAGCCACAACTTCAAGGTCAGCCTGTATTGTGCACAATACCACCGCTAATATACTTGTACCAGGATTATATTCACTGGTTCTACCTCTATTACTTGAGACTACTATTTTACCTCTTTCCACTGGCAGAGGTGCATTAATATTTTAATATAACACAATTACAATATTTTGTGTTTTATTCAATTTTAATATATGTATATGTTTTATTGATGTCAACAGTGTTCAGTTCATTATATATTACTTGTATTCATTCAAGATTCATACATATATATATAATATATATATATATATATATATATATATATATATATGTTATACAATCATTTATTGTGATACATTGCTAAAGTTTTAATCTAATATTTATTAGGAATAAATTACCATTAATCTTTTTAAATCAATGATTCTAATCTATAAATCCATTGCATCTCCTTCTTTGCAAGCCTTTTATTCAAATCTTTAGCTCTCCTGCCTTCTTTTACTTGCTCAATACTTATAAATCTTTTATTGTGAATGGTTTTAAAATGCTCTGATAGAGGATGCCCTAAGAGGCCTTTACGGATATTGTATATGTGCTTGGACATGCATATTTTAAAATTCCTACAGTAGTTGTTTTCCCCGCGTAAATTAATCCACAAGTCCACTACAATATGTACACTATGGACCTGATTCAGACCTGCTCACTAGGATGCGATCACTTGTTGCTGGCCGATTTTTGCTTTCTACGCATGCGTATGGATTCCATTATGCTTGCGCGAACCACTGCGACAGACCGGGGAGCACTCGCTCACTCAGCATAGACAGCCCAGTTGAATGAGTGACAGGAGAGGCCATTTGTGGGTGGTAACAGGGGCAGGCCACTAGAAATGGGGGAGTGGAGGTGTGAAAGCAGGCGTGCCCTTGTGTTTCAACGCCGTTTCATAGGCGTGCATAATTAACAGGCAGCGTCATTGTACATGTCACCTGGTTGTATTTCACACTGAAGTGATCGCAGTGCTTGCAGCAGGGTATAGTCAACCTCAAGCGCTCTGAGCACATCCGATGGTGCTCAATGTACCAATGTTTTTATGCACTTCCTGGAGATTACGTGCGAAAGTGGGCATCTTATGAATGGATGGTGGGCGTCTGCTTACACAAAGTGATCGCCCGCCAAGACATAGTGGGTGTGCTAATGCCTTGCCGAGTGATCACCTGCTTTGCTGGGCGTGCATTGGATTTGCATACGCTGGGAATGAGCGATCGCATCTAGCGAATGTCTCTGAATCAGGCCCTATATTCCTTGATTGGAATGTAATAAAATTATTTATACTGTATTCCTTATTGGTTACTGTGAAGTAAGTACTTTTTCTGGAGTTTCCCTTGTTAGTAATCCAGCAATTTAAACAAGAGCCGCACCTATGGAAACCTTTTATTCTTTTACTTGTTGGTATGGTTTCCATAAGTGCACTCTTATTTATCTTTCAAAGACTGAGATTTTCTATAAATATTTTTTTGTGGTACTTCTTTCCTATTGTTTGTGGTATTGACTAGTAAAAGCAAACTCATATCTTGAATTATCATTACTTTTTTGTTGTTCTCATTTCCTTTAATTCTTTTTTTGTTGTTCTCATTTCCTTCAATACGTTTTCCAAGTTTTCTTTCTCTGTGGAGGAAGAATTCTAAGAGGAATTGCACAGAGAAAGACAGCTTGGAAAAAGAATGAAAGGAAATGAGAAATAGATTTAAGGAAAAGGGTTACTCGTCAGAAGTATTAAGTAAGGCTGAAAAGAGGGAAACTAATATTGAAATAGATGAATTATTAAAAGAAAAGAACAACAAAAAAAGTTTGCATTGCCTATGGGAGAGATAATTTTCTGCAGCTGACTGCCCTTCTTCCCTGCTCACCGGGCTGGCAAACTACCCTCTCTGCAGAGCTTTCTTAAATTAGTTACACAATATACTATTATTGGGCCGATTTGTCAATAATTGGGTGATCAACCTCATTTATTGTTTAGTGTGCATAAATGATTGGTTAGAAAACAATTGCAAACACATTGTGAGGTTCTGATTTTGTTGTGGATCCGGGGTGGTGATAGGGGCAGACACAGAAGCAGATTTAAATGAAAAAGTGGAGTTTTTATAAGTGGCTTAGAAGACATGGGAATGGCAAACGAAAAAGTCCAGGTATAGCACTAAAGTGCTCTTGATAACTGTAGTGGGGGTAAATGGGAGAATGTCCAGATAGTGACAGGCAGGAACAGTCCAGTATATAGGTATGGTGAGCTGTAACAGAATGCAGGTATGGTGAGCTGTAACAGAATGCAAGCAGAGGTAATGAAGTCCAGCTGGGAGTGAGTGGAGGGAAGGTGCAGGGAAACAGCAGGTTCAGGTACTCAGGCAGGTGAAATGTAAATGGAGGGTGCAGGGTAAGTCCAGCAAGTTGAAGCAGGCAAGGTTCAGGCTAGTAGCACTTCCAAGGAGGCAGGTAAGGCTCAGGTACTCTCTCTCAGCCGCAGCTGAGAAACATGTTGCACTGGCAAAAGAAGGAAGGCTCTGGACCTTCCCAAATACTCAGTGCCGCACTGTGACTGGCTGGTAAGAACACATGACCCACAAGGATTGGACAGCTTGAATCACATGGCTGCAGGCAAGATGGCGGCGCCCCATTCCAATGGAACGGAAGCACCACCAGACCTCACCAGGCTTAGTGACAATGTGCCTGCACAGAACCACGCGAGGGTCAATGCCCCTCACCAAACACCAGCACCGCTGCCAGAGACCCCCCGCCACAACGACCTAACAGGTAATACCAGGTGACCACCATGACGAGAAACCCTGGCCATGACACACATTCCTTCAATTATCCAATCTGTTGTTCAACACCAAATCTGGGCCTCAATTTCCTCATATTGTGCATTGTGTATACATTCTCAATAATCTGTCCGTATTGCCTATGCTTTTTCCTGATTACCTCATCATCATTGTGGGTGGATATATGCAGTTTCACTGTGAAATTCGCAATTTTTTTCATTTAAATTGCATAGTGTGTAGCACAGATATCGGGACTGTGATTTTGCTGAAAAATCATCCCAATTATCGGTTTGATCAAAAAATCACATATTGTGTACCTAGCTTTAGTCTCTGGGAGCTGGATTGCTGTTACGGCTCCAGTTATAGTGCCCTCCATCATATGGGGAATATGCTCCTCCTACCACCCTCTATTTAAATAAGCAGATCAAAATATTCCATGTGAAACCCAAAAAAATATTTTTCTTCAATGTCTTTAAGGTTTTTGACAGTTATATATGTTTAATGGAATCCCTGAATATTTACATGAATTTAATGAAATAATCTTTAGAATGAATAGTCTACAATGAAAGCTACAGTACAAGGAAATCTGCAAGTACCATCAAGCTAACGTGATTTGTTGCCTATTTTTTTCCCATGGCATATAAGTATAGTTAAATACTTTGTAAATATTGGGCTATTTTATACAAAGCAACATATTGTTCAGTACATGACTAATATATGTTGTTGAAAAACATTGCAACCAAATCCCAAATCAAAGAAACCGATCATACCAAACAGGGAGATTATGATAAAAGGAGCCAGAAGACCTGATTAGCGCAGGCAGTGTGAAGATCATACAGAAGCATTATCCATCACGAGGGGAAGCCCTCATTTGTATGCACGAGAGACATAGCTCCGCGCCAAGAGGACACAATGCAAAAGCAAAATTAATTCCATTACTTCTTTTCTTCTGAAACTAATTGTTACTGATGCCCTCCTTTGTTCTCTTAAGTCCCTCTGTTCAGATTTTCTTGCTGTAATTGGCTTTTTTATTTTTTTATAGCATAGGAAGCAAATGCAGAATATTCATTTAGGGGATATTCCACTCCTAAATTATTTATATAACAATTTCTAGCAAATGCTCCCATGCAAATCCTCTTCCTTTAACATTTTAATTTACATCTGAGAAATTACCTGAGCTTAAAATGATCTGAAAAGATTTTCAACTTATATTTTATTGCTTATTTTATTTTATTAAACAATACTAGGAAATAAGAGCCACTAGAGTATGCCAACACAAAAAGTCAAAACATTATTTATACTGTAGTTGTTAGTTAAAAAAATATTTTGTGCACTATGTCATAGGCAGGGGCATTTTAAGAGAGGAGGGTGCCTGTGTGCAGCCTCCGTTTGGGCCCCCTCCTCTCCATCAGCGGTTCAGCGTGGCACTGAGTGCTGTAGAGTCTGGCTTCATGCCAGAATCTACAGCACATGCGCGGGTCTCCGGGAAAATAGCGCCCGCACCTATTTTCCCGGGGTCATCTTTTCTGCGCATGCGCAGAACACTGGGAAAATGGCCGCCGCCATTTTACCAGTGTGTGTTTGCTGCTCTGCAGTGTCAGTCTGGCGCTGCGGAGCAGCACTTCGGGAATTGGCGGAGGGGTAAGTATGATTACCTATGGGTGCAGGGTGTGCGGTGTGGGCCCCCCTGGACCCAGGGGCCCGTGTGTACCGCACATCTTGCACCCATTATAAAGACGCCTATGGTCATAGACTCTTAAACTCCGCCATTACAGTCCATGTTTTAAGAATATCCATGCTTGTGCACAGATGACTTATTTAGTGCTTCAGTCAATTTGATTTGATCCAACCTGCACTGTATCCAACACACACTGTATTTGATCTGCACTGTAACTTGCACTGTATCCAACCCACGGCGTAACCGACCCACACTGTGTCCAAACGAGAACCCATGATGTATCCAACACACACTGTATCTGACCCATGCTGTATCTGACCCACACTGTAACCGACCCATGCTGTACCCAATCCACACTGTATCCAGCCCACACTGTATGCGACCACGACTCTATGCGACCTGCACTGTATCCAACCCACACTGTATCTGACACTGTATGCGACCGGGTCTGTATGCGAGCCACACTGTATCCAACCCACACTGTAACCTGCACTGTATCCAACCTGCAGGTATGGAACACTGTTTTTACAGTTGGGGAGATTTTGGGGAATTGCTCAAAAAAAGGCTGATTGATCACATCACTAATTTGCAAAACATTTCTAACTGCTGTGTATTTGTGCGATCTGTGAGCTAGTCAAAACTGACTGGAAATGACTGGAAATGTTTTTGAGGTTAACATTACTCTAGGAACAAAAAAAAAATCCCCAAATGATGTGATTTCAGCTTTGTTTGTAAATTTTTGGAAAAAATCTAAACCCAAAACCAGTCACGTCGTTTTGGCAAAACCAAAACCAGACAACAAATTGGAATGGAACCAAAACCAGCAAAAATGGACCGACGCACATCTCTAATAAAAACTGTTTTTGTGTATCCCATTCACCTGGTGGAGAGCATGTTACATAGAGCAGTGATGGGGAATCTCAGGCCCGGGGGCCGTAAAAGGTCCCCAAAATCATTTGGCCTGGCCCTCGGAACTTTTGTCTGCTAGTCTCCTCTGGCTAGCAGGGTGCCTAGAATGGCAACCTGCAGCCAGAATCTATACAGCAGTGCCACTTGGAGCTTACTGAGGATGAATCAGACAGTCACACAGCTGCCCTCAATGCTCCCCGGAGCATCCTCAGTATGCTCTGAGCATTGCTGTAATCACGGACTATTGTGGCCCCACCCCATGTGACAGCACACGGAGGGGGCATGGCTTGCACCAGGCCAGTGAATAATGTTATATATATCAAAATGGCCCTAGACAGAAAAAAGATTCCCCACCCCTGCATTAAAGTAACAAATCCTTGAGTTAAAAATGTCACTCAAAAATCAAGTTAGACTGTCTGCTAACATCCGTTATATCTCACTGCTCTCCTGTTTGAAGTTATTAAAGAAGCCAGAGCAGCAAAAAGTACAGTATATTGAATAAAGAGTCTGATTTAGTAAATGCCCTCACTGTGGAAAACTGAATAATAAATGAACCCTTTTTTTCTTTATAATGTAGTGCACAAGATATTGCTGTATTGTATGTACATACAGTGTAGAACCTGGTGACATGTTTTCTTTAAAATATGTTTTAGTGCCTGCTGTGTCTTGTTTATTGTTCTAACAAGATGAGGGGAAATTTATAAACTATTTCTAAAAATATGTATTTATTTCACAAACATTTATTATGTTTAATAACAGTTGCTCCAGTATTCCATATGCAGTTTGTAAATGCATACATAATCTCACAATTAAGGTGTGGCAGTACTGACTTTAGGTGACAGACCTATCATGCTAATACTTTTTTTTATGTCTGGCAAAACTGTTACAAAAATATGTCCTGCACTTTGCCAAGGTTAGGAACCGCCTGCAAGAGCCATTGGTATGGATTCAGTTCAAATCCCGTTGCTGGAAGACTGGCAGTGAAGATCCTGACAGGTAAGTAATTAAAGTATTACTAACCTAACCCCCCTAACCCTAACCCTCCCTTAGGGGTGCCTAACCCTAACCTTCCCCCACCAAGTGCCTAAACCTAACCTACCTTCATCGCAGCCTAAACCTAAGTCTCCTGCGGTGGTGCCTAACCCTAACCTCCCCCCCAGGGGTGCCTAACCCCTCTTACCCTAGCCTAACCCTCCCGGGTGGTGACTAACACTAAATCCCCCCCAGGAGCCCCTAACCTAACCCTCCCTCTGCAGTTGTCCACGGCCATCGCCCAGCTTAGCTTGGATCGGTATCCCGGGCATCGGGTTCCCGGTGTAGGTAAAATGACAGGCGTCGGGATTAGACAGTCGGGAAGCCAACGATCGGTATTACGACCATCGGCTTCCTGACTGCATCCCGTTGCTATGTACAACAATGCACTTTTTAAGGGTGGGGGGAGCTTAGTGGGTGGCAAACTCCAATGTGTTGAAGTCACATCTTATTTTAATGGTGTAATACGGATATTGTATGCAAATAGTAAATGAAAGAGATGAGCCCAGACCCCTATGTTTTAAATCATGTTTAATTCATTGTAATGTTTTGATTTTATTTTGACAAAACCACCCTCAATTGTTTTGGTTTTGGATTTATTTAAAAAATTATAAAAATATCTAAAATCATGAAATGTAAACCTGTTTTTGTTCCTATGGTATTATTAACATCAATAAAAAAAATTCCAGTCATTACCACCCTACTTTTACTACTTCTCAACTTATAATATTGTTTTCACCAATAAGTTGGCTGACAAAACTAAGCAACAGAGCAGTGGCACAAACACCTGGCAGTTTAAAAGAACAGTGACACAGCAGTAGAATACATCATGGCAGTTTAATAAACTATACAAGACTATAGAATGTTTTCATTAAACAAGTACCAAGAATTAATAGACTAAAAATGAAAGCAAATCCCTGACCTCAGGCCATTGCAGGTGATTGTTGTTAGAGAAATGTCTAGTAGAAATTAAAATTACCATCAGACTTACTCCAAACAGCAAATCATAGACCCAATGCCAATATAGGTGCTTGGAGGTGGAGTATTTAGTGACAGTTAAAGCATTGATTACTATAAGGAAAAGTATATATGAAACATGGAACAAATTATTAAAAACTGAGCTTCCAGATGTGAGTTTTCAAATGAAAACTGAATCGAAATAGCAAATCACAGTCCTCAGGCCATTACATGTGCTTCATGTCAGAGTAACAGCCTAGCAAAAAAAAAAAGAAAAAGAACAAATTTCTCCCACCAGCAAATCTCAGGCCTGAGGCCTGTATAGGTAAATGGAGATAAATTAATAAACTACTAGTCTTTACACCAATACAGAAGGTTGGCAAGACCCATGATGAAAAGTGGTGCATGATGGAAATGTCCTTAAAATTATGTTACTTATTAAAAAGGACATGCACAATTTAACAAACCAAGCACTTAGGAAAAAGTGGCTGAAGTGTTTAGTTTATTTAGGCCTCCGCAGATGAAAACATCTTGGTGCTATGGGTAAACCAAGCTGTCAATGGGCTTAAGGCTAACAGTGTTAACCATCCTCAAAGTTTAATATTTCATCATCTTCATCATAACCATATTCACTGTTGTTAATATCATCATTACACAATATTAGCTCATCCTCACTGGAATCCTCTCTACAGTCTCTGTTTGTAACTGATGGCAAAGGTATTAGAAAATAATTTGTAGATAATTTTGATGAACATTAGTTTTTCCAAATTTTTTGGAAGCAGCCTCCTATGCTGATTGATCACAAGGTTCCCGGCTGTGCTAAAGACTCTTTCTCAGAACACACTGGAGGATGGTCAAGTACACCATAGCTTGTTTGTTCAAGGGGCTCTAAATTGCCTTATTTTCCTCCCAGTATTCAAAATGACTTTGAGAGATGCTAATTTATATATTATCATTAAATTAAAGTTCTCCTCCAATATTCTATCAATGCTTTCAGTATTGGATTGAGTCACAGTAGAGATGTCAATATATGTGGGCATTTCTTTTAAGCCTGACTAAAATGTCATAATGTTTCTCTCTGGTGTGCTGAGTGGACTCATCATCACCAGTGGGTCTCTTGGAAAAGGTTAGTTTTCTCCTGGCAGCAGCATTTGCAGAAGAAACTGAAGCAGGAGATGTTGGATAACTTGCTTGCTGATAACTTGCTTGCAATGAGCTCTTTGTAACTCTTAAGATCGGTGTCAGTTGGAAAGTAACAATTTAAAAGGGCTCCAGTAGTGTGTATTAAACCGAGAGTATTCTCCTGTAAGGTGGTAACAAATCTGCTCTTTGCCTATCTTAAATCTAGATGTGTATGTCATTATGGCTTATTCCTGTTTTTGCAAATAAAAAACTTGATCTACAAGTCCCACATACTTGACATTTCTGTAGTTAAGTGGATATTTGGTACAATTGCATTTTCTAGGCAAATAATTCATTTTTATTTAATGTACTGGTATTTTTGAGGAATTGCTGTGATGGAATTTTGTATCATGGACACATGACCTCACATAATCAGCTAAATCCAGACACAGTGATGGAGGTTATTGGATGTAGTTCTAAGGCTAACATAGCCATCATGGTTTCAGTGATCCACTATGCAACAGGATGGTGGCTGTCATACTTGGATCCTCTTGCAAATTATTGTTTCAGAGGCAATTGTTGTATTAAACTACTAGTCTTCTTGGTCCCCTTCTGTGATGAAGATTCACCCCCAGCAGCAGCACTAGCATGAAGAGATTTGCTCTTGAGAATATAGGTTTGCATTAGAGGAGTCAGTTTGCGTTTTACAAAATACATGCAGGAGGACTACCTAATGAGGAAGTTGATGATGAAGTTGTTAGCAGTGGAAATTTGATGTGCTCTTATTTATCCATGCTGCTGGTAGCTGATGTAAACTATATTTCCACATGACAGAGGTAGCTTTCACTACTACTTATCCTCACATTTGCAGAGGGTTCAGACATGGTGGAAGTAGGCTTCTCTAGAATTAGAAACAGAAATATTAGACTTACACATTGCACTCATGGACACGCTAATGGTGCATACACACGATCAGATTTTTTCTTCAGATATGGACGATAACGATTTAAAAATCGTTCAGTCGTTCATATCTGAAGGAAAATCGTTCATATCTGACATGCCTGAACGATGGACGATCAACGATGCGCGTTCCCGTTTGTCAGATAACGATATCTGACATCTGATGGGTTTGCAGTCAGACTTGGACGATTCCATTCATTTTAATGTAGTCAAAAATCGTTCAATCGTTCAAATCGTTCAAATCGTTCAAAACTTTGGTCAAATCGTCCAAATCGTTCAAATCGTTTAATCGTTCAGTCGTTCATCTGACAAATCTGACAAGTCTGACAAATCTGACCGTGTGTACGCTCCATTAGACTCTCCTCTGGAATGTCTGGCGTTTGTGATCCCACAATTTGTTCTTCAGCCTTAGTGTTCTGCACTGATTTGTCTGTTTTATAGGTGATAGATCTAAACTCAGAGTGAGCAGGTGGAGCATGCGAGGTTACAAAAGATGTCTGACTGCTTTTGCAATAGTAATTCTAGTGCATAAAGGAGCAGTAGCAGGACTATAACTTACAAATAATGGCCACGATCTGAGCCTTTCCATGCTACTGTGTGTGATGTATGGCATGTTGCCAATTTTAAATTTTTTCGGCAGTAATTTAATAGTTAGAGGTGATGTTTTCTTAAAGGTTATCAAACATTGTTGAGATTTGGAGTACCTTTTCTTACACCTTCTTACCCGTTGACCTTTTGGAAATGATGATGAAATAGTACTGCCAGCAGTATTACTGGGATGCTTTTTTTCTTTTATAGACTGATTTATGATTGATTTACACCAGGACAGGAGTACAGCTACTGTACTTGAACTTGTACAATTAATGCTACATACCAAGTGAACATACAATGAGATAGAGAAATGAGGGACTGTAACAGTTCCCATGCAGTTTTATTAAAAGACTGGAGATTTTTTTAAACCAGAAAAATATGTCTTCTTTCAGTTCTTATTATTTTAGGGTGCAGATGATGGCCCAAAACACCCACTAAGTACAGTGATATACAATGCCTCTCAAACACACACAATCTTTCCTTGAAATATCTAACTTGAGATTGTTTTTAAACCAGAAAAATATGTATTCTTTAAGTTCTTATTTTTTTGGGACAAAAAGATGGAGTGAGTCAGCGCCTCTAATTCCTGATTATAATTACATATGTAACTTCTTTGACACTTGTTCCAAACAATAAAAAAACTACAAATAATGCAAGTAGAAATTTATTGTAAAACAAGTAAAGCTTGGACAATAATATACAACTGCTGCCTAATCAGAACAAAAAGTCAATTAATATAAACAAATCAAGTCCCAATAATACTTTACAGACTCTGTGTATTGGCTAAACACTGTTTAAAAATACTAAAGGTAGTTTAATCAACAGACCTGTAAGCCTAGTTGTAAACTGAAAGTCACTGGTCAGGCCGGAGATGGACTTTGCTGGTTAAAAGAAGACTGTAACTGATTCCCAGTTTCAATAGCAGTGAGCTCGGAATCGGTATGTAATGCCGCCGGCCGCATGGCCAGCAGTTTGATTCCCGGCAGCTTCAGACCGACAGTGGAACAGATCCCGGCAGCGGCAGCCCGACAGCGCTGGAAATCCCCATCATCCCCAGGTAAGTATGAACTAACCTAACCTACCCCCCTAACCCTAACCCTCCCTTAGGGGTGCCTATCCCTAACCTCCCCCCCAAGTGCCTAAACCTAATCCCCCCTCTAAGTGCCTAAACCTAACCCTCCCTTCCCCGCTGCCTAAACCTAAGTCCCCCAGGGAGGTGCCTAACCCTAACCTCCCCCCGGGGTGCCTAATCCTAACCCTCCCTCCACTTAGCCTAACCCGAACCTCCCGGGGGGTGCCTAACCCTAAGTCCCCCCCGGGAGCCCTAAACCTAACCACCCCCCCCACCAACAGCTGTCTGCTCGCCGCGCCCGGCATCCCTTCGATCAGTCTCCCGGCGTCAGTCATCCACATCTATATGCCGGTCATTTCACCTTTGCCGGGACAGTCAGGAAGCAAGCTATCGGTATAATGTCAGCCGGCTTCCCGATTAATTAGATATTGTTAGGCTGGCCACCTGGTTAAACAACTGCTTGTTGGAATCTGTAATTATAATCAGCAATTAGAGGTGCTGACTAAAGGCCCCCATACATCAGCAATTGATTGCAGCAATCGTGCAATTTGCAATCGATTGTGTATAAAAATCTTTCCCTTATTCAATCGATTGCAGAATTGCCACAATCGATTGAAAACGGGAAAGATTTTTATACACAATCGATTGGAAATTGCACGATTGCTGCAATCAATTGCTGTTGTATGGGGGGCCTTTACTCCATATTTTTATACACTGTGACAATTGTCCACATTAGGGAGTCAGCAGACCCCTTAGACAGCTGCCATGCTTGCCGACATTGAGCTCCCTCCTTCTGGGAGGGAGCTGTCGGGCTTACAGGGCTGGGGACATGATGTGGGCAAAGGGGGGCGGGGCCCGGCACATGATGCTGCATAGGGGGAGGAGCATGGGGTGTGACAGCACGATCGCATCATCATGGCTCTGCCCCCTCTTCACAATGCCGTGATTAATGGCATTGTGCAGCCGGGGGCGGAGCCACAATGACGCGATTCAGCGTGAATCGCGTCACCGACCGCCCTGCTGCTGGGGTTTTTACTTAAAAGCATGGGGGGGTGCGGACACATCGCCAGGGCTGGGAGGATTGCCTGCCTTCCCGGGAGGTCGGGAGCAGCACCCGATTTTCGGGAGGCTCCCGACCAAATCGGGAGGGTAGGCAAGTTTAGGCAGCTGCCATTATTCTGGAAATAACTAGGGATATTTTGATCCCGCTATGCGCCTTTGTTTTCCCTTTTTTTATTATTTTTGGGTTTCTGCTGACAGAGTAAGTAAGTACAGTTTTTGACCCCTTCCTGGCAGATATAAACTGCCTCTCAAACACACACAATCTTCCCTGGAAATATATAAATTGAATTAAAAGACATAGGTTTTTTTAACCAGAAAATGATATTTTTTTTGGAGTGCAGCTTTATGAGCTGGAGGAACCGTGCCATGCCTCGGTTTGACTTGGTACCCCAGAATTCAGTTCCTCGGGTTTCTTTGAATCCAAACCATTCATCTCTAGTAAATTACAATATATATGTGGCTTATGTCTGTTGCAGCTTATTCTAACATTATTTGTAAACTATGATTGAACTTAAAAACTGAAACACCTTTGTGAACAGAAGTTTTCCAAAACCAAAACATCTACTCCACATCTCTGTTTAAATTCCAGATAAGGTAGAATAATTATATCCCACTAATCCCATTAGTTTGAGTGCATCAAGATTCTGGGCTGGGTGCATCAACCACCACATTTTAGATGCTATACATACTGCCACTGATCACATGCATGTAACACTGTATGCATATGCAATTGCCATTATAATCACAAAGGACAGCTATTCCGATAATAGCAGTTTTAGCGAACTACCGGGTTTATGATACAGGAGTCCGTCTGCGCGTGAATGGCCATTGCCAATGTGGGAATATTTAGTTAATATAATATTACACATTGTATTAGAGTTGACATTTCTTTGTATTTCATAGACTGTTTCATTTGCATGACATTGTATTTGCCTACTTTTACATTGTTTACTTGAAGAATCCGGAGGGCACGTAGATGTTGGGAGTGTGAGTGGAATTAGCATCAGGCAGCAGGGTAATTGTGCAGCAATTCATCAGAACCATCTACTTTATTGGGGAAGATCTGGGAGACAGATGTACTCTGTAAAAAAAAGTTGTATGGAGTCCGCACTTGTAAGACAGACTAATTATGCGAGATAGATATGAATAATCATACAAACCAATGTCTTGGTCTTAACCTATGTAATTATTGTAAGACACTTGGTTGGTGGTGCTACCAGACAAAATTTGTGAAAGACACAATCATATAATAGTTGCAAAGAAGCAAAAGAACAAAAAAGTATTTTTTGGTGCACTCTTGGATGTGTATAATAAAATATCAAATTAACGGTGATCAGGTTATCAAGCCTGTAGAGGCGAAATGCACATCCACCCGTTGGGTCTACTTGCTTATAGCAACCCAGCTGATACACCAACGGAAGCTGCACTCCAGATCTCACACTAGCGAGAGGTATCTTTTCTTACTTTTGCTCCATAGCGCTCTCTCATTCCAGCCGGACAGAGACTCTCCCTCTGCAATGCTCAAGCAGCAACGGGGAAGATAGTGTCAGGAGCGGGGACAGCAGAAGCGCTCTATCTGTTGTTTACCTGGGGATCATGTTCACTTCTCTCTCATCCATTGTTCGATATATTTAGACAAGTGAAAGCAGAAGCTGTGTAATATACCCTTTTCCCTAGGCTTTCCTTAATTCTGTGACCCACTGATTAAGTTTGAAAGTCTTGATCTGTAAATCAAGTGGGTACAATTACCACCAATCACACACTTATTGGTTTCAGGACATATGGATATCCCTGTAGAAACAAACAGGAGAATATACGTTTCCTCTTAGTAACAAGAATCTAGATATTCTTTGTGCATTTTTTCATGTACTGTATGTACTTGTGCTTTTTGTGTAAAGCTCATATAGGTCATCTGCATTTATACTAAAGGGTGCATAAAGCATTCAGGTTATCTTATGTCCATTTATGATTTAGCCTGATGTATATCCAAACTGGTATACACTTTGTTTGATATAACCAGTACAGTCACTTATTGATTTAAGCATTATATAACTTCTGTTACCCATTATGTACAAAATGTTACTAAAAAGTAACCTCTTAAAGAGTGAAATTTTGGGTTTGATTCTGATTAGATAAATAAGGGTATGATGTTCTTTATGCTTTTGGTTCATTCCTTTCTTTGAGTTCTATCGTTATCAGTTATGTGCCAAAGTGATTAGCAATAAAATAGGACTGATTTGACATTTGATATGTTTGAGTTAATATCATATATATATATATATATAGAATATAATATTATTCTATTTCCCTACTAAACCAATGCAATGGTAAATAATAGAGTACAATAGGGAATCTGTTAGATAGTGACAAATTGTCACCATACCAGTTATTATAGAACCATCTCTATGCAATACATCCAGAAATACAATAAGTAAACCTATCACAGTGATGTATATACAATTGATTTTAAAATAATTATTGTCGTTATTTTGATCCTAGGTAACAAGGAATGAATCTCTAATACACTCTTTTTTAAGGTTAATTTATAAAGGTTAAATCTAATGTTTCCATTACTACACATCATTTGACATTTTATTATACACATACAAGAGTGCACCAGAAAACACTTTTTTATTATTCTGCTTCTTTGCAACTATGATAGACAGGTGTACTCTCCCTGAAGTGTAGGAAACTCCCAAAAGATAGGAAGCCTCCTAACAATTCTTGGAGAATAAACAATTATAAGTGAAAGGGGGTGAGAATAATATGGGAATATTATATACCATATAACAGAGGACATCTTACCCGGCATTTATAAATCTTCCTGGGATGTCTAACCTGAGGATGGGACTGCAATACTAAATGGAATATATGGCTCCTGTCTGACGAGACAGTGTTAGCCTTACACAGGTATATATTTCTATAAACTGCTGTTCTTAGATCCGTGTAAAGAAACCCTGGTTCTGATTTTCCTTTTTTTAATTACAATTTTATATTTTTAATTAAGCCACTTGTGGTTTCAGCAGAGAAAAAAGCAACACACTAGCCACCTTGTAAAGAACATCCATGAGTTTATATACAGTATATATATATTTTTCATTTTAATTATTTTTTGAACGGAATGTGGTATATGTAAAATAAATAACATCATGTTTTATTGTGTGGATTGGACACTATATTATTGAGACTGGCACTGTTAATTTTATACATTAGAGTAACTTGGACTTTGATGTGACATTAAAAAAATGTCCACTATGAACACACTGGGTATACAAATAAGTACACTTAAAGAGGGATTTGCACACTTTTGGGCTGATGCAGAGTTGGACAGATATTGGGAGTATGTGCACACACACTGCAAATACAAAAACATGCAAATATTTATCTGAATAGTATGTTTTATTGTATGAACCCACAGCTTATCCATACATTTGGTTTGCTATTTGTCATCATCAGTGCAAATTTGCACCTGATTACATTTGGTGCAAAAAATACATCTAAAAACAAGAACACCATATTTAAGCTTCTGCCAAGCTCAGCATAGTCTGCCATTGCGTGAACATTCCCTCCGTGAGAATGTCTCTGGCCAGTTATGCCTCTTGGTTCTGCACTGCGAAAACATGCAAAATACATTCTGCAGTACTTTCAATTCAGCACTAGCCCCTTATTATTTTCAAATTCTTCTAATGTTCAGTTCTGGATTTCATGCATGGGAAAACTAGATTTAAAAAAATAGATACGAGTCTTCAATCTCAAAGGTAAATAAGCAAATGTCTGTCAATCATAGAGTAAAAAATTGATGGCTTGTTCACATCAACATACCTATTTTGCAGTTTTCATTGATTTTTATAAATTGAATGTTTGAGTGTTATTTTGCTTACAACAGCTAACGAATTGACCTCTTTTTTCTTCGTTATTCTGGGTATCACAGCTTTAGAACCTCGGACAGATAATTTAATTTAGAGCATATTGGTTTAATGTTCTTGACATAAAAGGCTCATTCTTTTATTCATGTGCATGTGTTCGGGCAGTTAAAACTCAATTAGGACGTCGGTTCAAACACTTGCATCGCTTTTGTAGAGAGATTATCCTTCCTAAACGTGATGATTGTACATTGTCATGCTTCATTTTTCAGACCCGACTGCTAATGTAAACAGTGCATTGTCATTGCAGAGAAACCTCTGATTAATAGCCCTTGCAAGAGTACAGCATAGTCATATCCTGCAGCAAATACATTTACTTTTTAATTATGAAAACATACATGTGTATTTTATAACTTATCTATAGTATCTACAAAAAAATATGAGAATGAGCAGAAGTCACCTTCAAATTTTCATAGCACAATATATTTTTTGGTATGGGATGAATTGCAAAGAGGATTTTAGCTACTTAATGCAAGTAATAAAGATGATTATCTTAAAATTAGTTTTTATTCCTATTTACAGTGCTGCTATGAGTATCACAGTAGCCATTTTCATATATATATATTGCTAACACAGTGACAAATTCTGTTTTCAAATAACAAGATATACTCTTCAAGTATGCTTTGGGCCATATTTGAAGTGAATGTACAGTAGCCCTAGGCATTGTGAGCAAATATGTGATTCTAGTGATGACTAGTCATTGTCTGTGACAGAAGACATTAACTGACTTGGATAGCTTTGGCAGTGCTAACCTGGTAGTGGATATTTCTATGGATTTGACTACTTCATTAATCCTCCTCCTCCTCCCCAGGACCCCCTCATGTATAGATGTGAGGAGGTAGAGATACAGCAGTGGATGAAGGGCCTGAAGGTGAGAACAGGAATAGAATGTCTTTATTGAACAGGAGGTCGGAATGGAACTGGATATGCAATACTAAATGAATGAGCAAACTCGGATTGGGACCGATGATGCTGGATTGAGAGCTAGATCGGAAAACCCAAGCCAGACTTGGATCTCGCCTTGCAACACAAAGTTCGGGTGGCTCCAGACCTATTTATCTATAATTGCAACAATAAGGTTATCTCTAAAATTAATGACAACCTAAACAAAAGAGAAAGGTTGTTGTCATGAAACCCTAACACAAGGGAGGGAATGTCGTTATTTGGCCTATATGATATACACATAAGAGGTAATAGCAGGACAAATAAACAGATACTTCTCAACCCCACAGATAACTTCAAGATCATCCATACCCAAATTGTTGATAAATCAAAATCAGGGGGAATAACCAATAAGCATGAATACAATTACTCCATGGAAATTAATCTAAAGGTACCAACTTTTTACTTATTACCAAAAGTACATAAGCAACCCTTCGCAGTAGACCAACAGTATTGGGAATGGGGGAAGCTTTTGAAACAAGACAGTACATTTCTCAATGTACACCTTCAACATCACATTTTAAGTGCCCATCTTAAATTCAAGACACTTCTGATGCACATAGTAAAACTCATAGAGTAAAACTTAATGAAAGTCAACTACTTTCTATTAGAGATGTGCAATTTAGTTTCCGTGGAAACTGAGCACACCCAAACTTAGGCCCTCATTCAGTAGAGAGCGGAGTTGCTATTACAACTGTTATCATGTCAGGTATCATGCCACCTGCATGCATTACCAATCCGAGCTGCATCCTAGGATGCAGAATTGAATCATCTGCGTGTCCACTGGTCGGCTAAGTGACCCATGGGGTCGTGCAAGCCAGCCACCACAGATGCACAAAAGAGGGCAGGAAATCTCCATCAGCTGATGGAGATCCTGCCAAAGTGGCAGTGACAAAGCTCTATTTTTGGAAATGGAGGCCGTTGCCACCCCCCTCCCTGCCCATAAATATCAGCAAACTGTCAATCACTCACAGTCTGTTGCCGGACTGCGAGCGGGATCACAGAACCATTCTGCACATGCGCAGAATGGGTCCAGCACATGCACAGGTTCCCGATATCAGGAATCTGCAATCTGCACTAGCGTGCACTGCTGAATCTTCCCTAGTGTGCACTGCTGCATCATGTTCATAGGGGTTTGGAGTACAACTGTGCCTGGTTTTCCTACCAAGTTTGGATCCCAAAATAAGGCAAAACATCATCTTTCCAGCATTGAATCTTACATGTTTTGAATTGCATATAAAAGTCCGTTCCTTGTGATTTGGCGCCAATTTTACACAGGAGTCTAGAGGGAGAGGTATGGGACTTGGCTGCATAATTGTAAGGCACTAAAAATACCATAAGGAGTAGTGGACTGAAGTACTGTTTTAAAAAACCCTACATGGGCACTTTGTCATTAAAAAAAGATTAGGAGCATTGTGTTAAAGGGGCACTGTATGTGTAGAGTCACTGTGGTCTGTAGGCTGCAGCACTGTGAGGCATTAAAAAATGTTATTAGGACTGAAGTGGACTGGAGCACTGTGTTAAAGCCTACAGGGGCACGTTGCCATTTAAAAAATGCCATTAGGATAGGAGCACTGTGTTTAACTTAAAGTGTCACTGTGTAAAAAAACACCATAGGAGTACTGTTAGGCAGTGTGTTTCAACCCTTGCATAGGTTATTGTCCCTGCACGAGCAGCATATGAGAATAGAAAGGTTTTCTTCCCTACTGTATATACTGGAGGACAAATACTTTTGTTTCCATACTGGATGTATGACTTTGAGATCTCAGAATTAAATGGAAAGTTTATAACAAAGGTTCAGAGATACAGTAGATGTTAACCGTTTACAGCGGAGTATGCACAATAGGAGAATAGTGTTTTCAGTGAAGGAGTGTTTTCTGCAAGTATAAGGTGGTTGAGGCTGAACATAAAAACAGCAGTGCTATTATATTCCATACTAAGAGTTTTTTAGGTGACAGTTTTTATTAAAGCATTGGGTTGATTTGCTTTTTTTGGTGTGGAGAAAGCAGCAACTGAGGAGTGCATTTGTCAGATTCTCAGATTAAGGCATATATATGTTACCATCTTATTGTTGCACACTGGATAATACTCTTAGTTTTATGCAAGCTACTGAAACCATTTAAATTATAACTTTACAACTGACAGCAATCTTAACAGTTGCAAGGCGCTCCTTGCGAGCAAGTTGTCAGCGGAAGCCGCACGTCTCCTGCTTCATTTTTTCCTACAAATGCTGCTGCCAGGAAAAAAATGATCTTTTCCAGGAGACCCACAGCTCACCAGTGAGAAACATTATAACACGATGGTCAGGCTTAAAAGAAATGCACACATATATTGGCACCTCTACCATGACTCAATCTGAACATAAGGGGATGCTGTTAGGTGACCGCCACACAGGATGCTGTCAGTCAAAAACCTGGTGCTGGAATACAAACCCACATGCAGAACACCAGTGCTGGAATCCCAACTTCACTATAGAGATGGTATTGGCTTGGTAATGAGCGGTCCTTGGTTTCCTCCAAACATAACACCTGGCATTCACGCCAAAGAGTTCAATCTTTGTCTCATCAGACCAGAGAATTTTTTGTCTCATGGTCTGAGAGTCCTTCAGGTGCATTTTGGCAAACTCCAGGTGGGCTACTATGTGCTTTTTACTAAGGAGTGGCTTCCGTCTGGCCACTCTACCATACATGCCTGACTGGTGGATTGCTGTAGAGATGGTTGTCCTTCTGGAAGGTTCTCCTCTCTCCACAGAGGAATGCTGCAGCTCTGACAGAGTGATTATCGGGTTCTTAGTTATCTCCCTGACTAGGTCGCTTCTCCCCTGATCGCTCACTTTAGATGGCTGGCCAACTTTAGGAAGAGTCCTGGTGGTTCCAAACCTCTTCCATTTACGGAAGATGGAGGCAACTGTGCTCATTGGGACCTTCAAAGCAGCAGATATTTTTCTGTACCCTTCGCCAGATTTGTGCCTCTAGACAATCCTGTCTCAGAGGTCTACAGAAAATTCCTTGGACTTAATGCTTGATTTGTGCTCTGACATGCACTGCCAAGTGTGGGACCTTATATAGACAGGTGTATGCCTTTCAAAATCATGTCCAATCAACTGAGTTTACCACAGGTGGACTCCAATTAAGCTGTAGGAACATCTCAAGGATGATCAGTGGAAACAGGATGCACCTGAGCTCAATTTTGAGCTTCATGGCAAAGGCTGTGAATACTAATGTACATGCGATTTCTTAGGTTTTTCTTTTTAATTACATTATCAAAAATCTCAAAAAAACTTTTTACACGTTGTCATTATTGGGCATTGTGTGTAGAATTTTGAGGACAAAAATTAATTTATTCCATTTTGGAATAAAGCTGTAACATAAAAAAATGTGGAAAAAGTGAAGCGCTGTGAATACTTTCCGGATGCACTGTATCAGGTCCAGTTTCTCAACTCTCTTCTGGAGTCACAGCAGCAGCCTACATCTTGTTCTTGGCAGCCACTTGTCACAGGTTCTGATGTTTCAGCTTCTCATCCAGGTGTATGGTCCTAATTTCCTTCAGTTTCTTCACAGACAGATTCAGATTATGTACCATCAATACAGTCTGTGTGATAGACACATCGTTCCCCACTAATATAGCACGTAATGCTTGTGTAGCTTCTGGCAACCATTGCTCAGTTTCCATTTTAAAGCTCAGAACTGGAAGTTTGATTTACATTTTTTTCATTTGCTTTGCCATACAGTAGTAGTAATAATGCTATGCTTTACTGTACACTAAATTATAGAAGTTGGAGAAGTTTTTTATTAACTTATTAATTAATTACCAATTTCTACTACACTATGTGCCTGATTCAGCAGTGTATGTAAGTGATATCGAATGCAGTCGAGCGATTGTTTGCCATTGCACATGCATATAAGCAGCACTACGTGTGCGTAGTGATCCCATTGCGATTACAGACTCACAAAGGAATCCATCATAGAGTGAGCAACAGGGCATCAGTGTTTGGGGGTGACGACACGGGAGTGATCATAAAAACATAGACTGCCTGTCTGTTTGTACACTTTTTTATGGGCGTGCATAAATTAGCCACTGCAATTGCTTACACAGCCTGAGTATCCACTGAGTGCGACGAGGCTTGCAGTCTCTGTGGCTGGTCAGACCTGCTGTAAATGCTGCGTGATGAGCCGATTTGCAGCAATAGTACCGGTGTTTACACAGAAAAGTGAGGTTGGACGGATATGAGAAAGCAGCATTGAGCGTCCCTATGGCAGCTGTGCTTTGGTAAGCATTAGCCTATTTTTGGAGCTGTGTTTAAGACAAAATCGCAGCTGTGATCGCAATTGCGATCCATACTGAATGAGGCCCTATGTTTCATAGATGTGCTACAATATATTAGTTTAAACTGCAATGTATTTGTACTGCTGCTCTGTGACAGTTTAAGCAATCAAAGCACTGCAGCCTTTGGCCATATTAGTGAAATCAATATTATGAGCTGTGAGGTGGTCCAAATTAACTGAAAATTAATGTTTTTAATGTTAAAACAGTTACATGATTTTAGCTGTTTTTATACATTTTTAAAGAAATCCAGATCCAAAACTAAAACCAAATTACATGAGGGTGGTTTTGCTAAAGCCAAAACCAGAACACAATGATAATATTAAACTCTCGAAGTTCTAACATTCGTAGTTCTGTGTCACTGATGATTAACTCTTCAAGTAATAGAGTAGAGGAAGTTTAGTCTTACTTTCAGCTTTAATTATAACTAAGCTGTGCATGCATGTTACACTTACACAAAAGCTGATAAAATTTTCACTGAAATGTTCCTTGAGATCCTCCAAGTAACATAGGCTACACACACAAGCGGGCGCACACACACACACACTCCTCATGATAACTGCAACTTCTATAGTAATCTTAGGGGGTGGAGCCTCTTGTCCCCACATTACTCTGAGTAATAGCAGCCAACCAGCTATTGCTCTGTCTCTTGCCCTCCCCTCTCTGCTGCCAAGTGGCTCCTCCCATCCTGCCTCCTTATTGGCTGGCTGTGGCACTGAGCAGCCTGGGTGGAAGGCTTCCCTGAGAATGATAAGGGGAAGGTGAAGATTTACTCCTGCATCTAGCGATGTCATGACACCGTGTAGGGACAGCAGCATAGTGATTGGTTGTAATGCACCTTACCTAGCATGACTGGAGCAGGACAGGGCACTGGTTATCTGGAGTAGTGTAAAACTGCGTGTTAATATAACCAGTTGTAAATAGATGAGGGCATCTCGAGAGACATTTGTGTCTTAAGAATGGAGGATCCTGCACAGCCACTTTCAACTGACAGCCCCATTGAAGCCTGGAGCCCCTGCCCCCTCACATTGAGCGCTCTCTATGGTGCCGGCTGCAGGGTGTGCTGGGAGAAGTTTGCGCAACAGGTTTGAACTGCCTGGCTCCGGTGATCTGTGCCCGGGGAAGTGGAAGAGGGGTCACCCAAGGCTCAGCGCTGTTATTTTGTCTCTCTGGATTTTTGTTACCTGGCACTGGCTGCACAGGATCTGTGCCCCCATGAGCCTCTTCCATCGGATGTTTAGGGATGCTGTGGTGGCTACATCTAACCAGCCCTCACCCATGTGCACCATACTTTTCTTTGCAAGCATGAGTCTCCAGGGCCACCAGCATTGCTGCTGCTGATTCCCCATCTGCTGGTTGGGGGGTGAGTCGCTTTGAGCACCAGGCACACCGCCACCTCTGATCTACCTGCCCAGCATTTCCAGACTTCTCTATCCAAAACTTACCTGTGAAACTTTGTTGGGAGCATCAAACTGTGCACAGAGGAGCTGATATGTTATTTATATGATCAAGTACCCTTGCAGGCTATGTTATGTAGAGAAGACCTTGCATTCTTTTAGAGAGCATATGGTTTTACACAGGTCATTTATCAGATCAGCTTTAAGTGGCAAGTCCTCGGACCAACCAGTTTCCAAACATTTTGTTCAGGCCAGACATAGCTTATCAAGCTTGAAACAAATTATTATTAGTCATGTACCTGAAGATGTGAGAGGTGGTAACCATCATAAGAGGCTACTTCAGTTGGAGTCTAAGTGGATTTTCACTTTAGATACAGTTAAGCCCAAGGTGCTGAATGATCAGTTATATTGGAACGTATGTGATTAAATTTTGATTGTGTTCTGTTCCTTATAGTTGATTCTTTTCTTCAGGTGCACATTATTAAATTAAAATTGTATTTTAGACACTCTACTAATTTTTTGAACTTAATCAAAGATGTGAATTGGAATGAGAATTTTACATTTATGACTTGTTATGTAGAGTCTCTATATTCTAATATACCTCAAAAACAAGGTCTCTTGGCATTAGAAACCTTTCTAACAGAGGATGAATCCCTAAGTAGAAGGAAATGTCAATTTGTTCTAGATTCAGTTGACTTTATATTATCTCACAATTATTTCACTTTTGATGGGAAATTTTATTTGCAAGTGATGGGTACCGCCATGGGCACCAGTTTTGCTTTTAGTTTTGCTAACCTCTATATGGGCCTCCTTGAGGAACATATGTTTTGGAGTCGCCATTTCAGAGTGAACCTGGTGTTCTATGGTTGGTACTGTACATTGATGATATGTTTTTTATTTTGGATGGGGATTCATAATCAGCTTTTTCATTTTTAGATTATAATAAACACTAATGAGTTTGGTCTTAAATTCATGGGCACTATTCACAGAACTGAGATTACCTTCCTCGATAATGCCCTCTCCTTCAACAAGAATAATGTAGTGACATCTAATTTTCAAAAGGAGGTTGATTGTAAAACATTTTTGAACTACCATAGCTGTCACTATTGGCCTTGGCTTAGAAATATATCTAAAAACCAATATTACAGACTAAGGCCCTCATTCAGAGCCGCTCGCTATTTGCGGTCGTTCATTCTAAAACAAGGGGTGGCTATTCAAATGAACCATTCGCTAATTGCGGTCTGTTCATGCCTCTAAGTCTGAACGAGCGAGCAAAACTTGCGGTTGTAATTTTGAAAAATACGCCCCCTTGCCGCTCGCACCATACGTCATGTACGCTATTTATTAGATTAATCGAGTACATCGAACAGCATATGAAATGCTCGCTATTCTTGTGGCTGGTTTTTTCAACCACTATTTTGCGAGCTGTTCGGAGTTAAAAAAAACCAAGTGACGTGATCAATGACGCTGCTGTATTAATTATGCACTCCCTGAAAATGCCCGTTTTGACCTTTAAGCATGCCTGCGATCTAATTCCACACCCACGTTGGCATGCACCTTCCCCTGTTACCACCCACATATGCCTCCTTCTGTCACTCAAAATAGCAGGCATTCGCTATATAGCGAACAAGCGATTTTTGGCCGCACTGACTGGTTCGCGCATGCGTATTAAAATCCGTACGCATTCGCAGATGTGCGAACATCGGTCAGAACGAACGAGCGGCCGCTTACGAGCGGCTCTGAATCAGGGCCTAAGACATTGTTCTGAACTAAATCAATTTGAGACTCAAGATTTAGAGTTAACAAATTCCTTTAGTGTTCAAGGCTACCCTGATAATATTCTAAGATCAGTATTTGAAGAAACCAATGGTAAAGATAGAGATGCCTTACTTTGTGTAACAGCTAACAGTTCAAATAAGAATTTATCAGATGAATATAGTTTGAAATTCATCACTAAATATAACTCCTTCTCAAACGAGTTAAAGGCAGTTATTAAAAATAACTACTCTATCCTTAAAACTGATAATATACTGTCCAAATCAATTGAAGATGAACCTAGGATCAATTAAAAAAAACAATGAATCTTCAGAGATATTTGGCCCCAGTCATTTTAGGCCTGATAATGTGTCTAATTGTAAGGGCCAGACTTGGCTTGATAAACATTCCCTTAAAAAGGATAACTTCAAATGTGGAATGATTGATTGCATTACATGCAAATTCATGATAGATGTAAGCACCCAATGCAAATCAGATTCATTGGGGTCCACCTTTGATATCTCTAGTAGGATCAACTGCCGAACTACTTATGTAGTATATGTCATCACCTGCAAATGTGGTGTTATATGTCGGGAGAACTACTTGTATGCTGCATACACATTTCCTAGAACATAGAAGAAATACCATAAAGGGAATAAAGACACATAGTCTATCTCAACATGTCAAACTAAAACATGAGGGAGATGTTAATGTGCCCAGTTTACAGGACAATGAAAATATTAAGAAAATACCTAAAGGCGGTGATCATTTTAATTTGCTTTGTAAGCGCAAAGCTTTTTGGATTTTTCTTTTGGGCACATTATTTCCAAATGGCCTAAATGACGGTATTGAAATGAATAATATACAGTATGGTTCCATCTTTTTCTAAGTCTGATTCGGGCTATTTTTTCTCTTTGTGATATTTATATTATTATTTTTCTCCTATTGGGGTGGTTACTAAAATTGTGTCTGTATATGTTTATTTGAAAATACTACTAATATTAATAATAAAAATTAATGGTTATTGACAAGTTGTGGTTTTTTAATCAAGATGGCATGTGAACCTGGGTCTCTGAGGTTGATGTGTCTGTTCGCTAGCCCTCTAGACCACTAGGCTCCAGCTATGTTTATATACAGTATGTATACATATATTATACATGGTTTTGAACCTGGGTCTCCAGTGTTAGAGTATCTAGTTATTAGTCCACTAGGCTATCAGAGTGTAGTAATTCATCTAGGTATCTCTCTATCCTTTATACATTTAATACCTACTGATAAAGACTCTCTATGATGCCATCTTGATCATATTAGATTATATTTTAATTATTGTATCTGTTTTGTATTATTGTAAAAAAATCTTTAGATGATGCCTTTAATTGATTCTGGTTTTATTATATATTTTTTGTGTATTTATCTCCATAGTTCTGGATGTTTATCCTTTTTCACTTTAATGATTAGCTGTGACCATTTAATATAGCTAATTGTCAGGCATACCTGATTGGTTGTCTGAATACTTAAAGATCCTTCCTGTTGGACACTTGTATTACCTGCTGATGAAACTGTTATACTGCTACAACGGAGAAATGCGCTATGGGACTTCTGACAGGCTTCTCCACAAATTTGCTAATTTGCTCTGGTGATCGATTTTGAACTTTGGATTAACAAGTCTCACAACTGAGTACTGTATAGCATCTTCCTCCACCGCACTGATGCAGTATTACTCTCACGGACGAAGTTCTACCATTATACCATCCTGACGCAGTGTTGCTCCCATGGACGAAGTGCTGCCAATATATCAGGTGGGCTACTTTAACATCCACGGGGAGTGTAATTCACTGTGAAACAGCTATCTACTGCCGCTGTATTGGGATTGGATGCAGTATTGTTCCCAAGGACGCTGCCCCATTATTATCACAGGTGGGTGCTTACCACATCCACGAGGAGTGCAATCCACGGAGGAATTACTATCTTACCACTGCTGTACCATGATTGAAATATGGATTTGACTCTCTATATTGGCTTAATAAGTTCAATTGACAGCGGGGAGGCTAAGTATAATATTATACCCAAAGACGCTTTTTTGTTCATTTGCTCCATTATTGGAAAACAATTTATCTTCATCAGCCAGTCTAAAGATACTTTTTCCTCATAATTAAGTAGCTTAACACCAGTATTTGGACGCATATATTGGTATCAGTATTTAAACCACTGGGACTTTTTCTACAATTTAATATACAGAGGTGTATCTTGATCATATTTTAGCATAATAGGTAAAGTGAAGATTATCTTACAACTGAGATATGTTTTATACATTTTTTATCTATTTATTTTAATTATTTAGCTTAATTTTGTCTTTTTTATAAGTGTAATTTCTTTATCTGTATGCCTAATTATTGAATGAATATACAATTGATTCTTATTAGTGCTCCATAAGTGCTTTATTTGTGCTTATATGTAGTTTATTTGATTGTTAGTATTTCCAGGATACTAATTGGGAGCAGCAATATGGTTAAACATCTGGTTTTTATAATTTTTTGCGCCTAATTTAGATAAGTTCCATCTGTTGTTTTCTGTTCCTTATAGTACCTTTAGTCTACCTACTCCATATTGTGTGTCCCTTCTACCATTCTCAGGGGGATTTCTACCCAGTTATGGAGCTCCTATGTAGTTCACTTTCTCTTTTGTTATATTTCTTAGTGTCCACTGTTTCATTTATATTTACCGCATAACTTGTGATAAATATATATATACATATATATATATATATATATATATATATATATAGATATTCTGTGTGGGTCATAGTATTTTGCATCGTTTCCTTCATGCTCGTCATTTAGCTGTTTATCTAATTTAAATTTTTTTGTATATATCTTTTTATAGTGAGACATATTACTTGATATTTATATGCCATTATGAAGTGCTGCATGATTATATCTTGCTCTTTATTCTATTTATTTTTGCAGGCTCTTCACATGCATTCTTTGTAGCTATGGTGGTGGCCTGTCACTTGTCTCCTGGCGTCCAGTCGCCGTGGCAACGGTGAGCGTGACATGCGCTTCTGGTTTGCCTGGTTCCAGAAGTTATGGACATGCCATTGGTGGGGCTGCGAGCGCTTGGTCTCCAATCATACACTGGGTGTTATTTAGGGTAAGATGTATGACTTATGCCCTTTTGTATTTCCTTGAAAACAGGCAATAAATGGCCCGAAACATTGCAGTTGCAGTTTAAACTATTTGCAGTTTTAAAAATTGCAGTTTAAACTATTTGAATTATTAAACAGGCTGCCTATGTGCATTTATTTGAAATATTTAAAACTGGTGGAGTGCCATTTGGCTGGATGCTGTGTATTATTTTTGGACGAGCAACCTGGCAATTATTTCATGGAATAGGAGTGCCTACCTGTCATTGGCAGATGATTATTGATTTTTATTAATGACAAGGAGACAGCACCCAGGGTCCACACACTCACTGCCTGGGTGTCCTGGATGTCTGCTGGTATAGATAACCACAAAGGTGATAGAATATTTGTGACCTCTGTAAGGACGGAAAAACACCTGGTTGTCTATCATGTGTTGGCAGGTGGTACAGCCAACATATTTGTAACAGCCTTCACTTTTCTTGGTTACTAGAGAGGAATCCATCATATGTCCTGTTATATCCATATGGACTATCGAGTCTCTCAGACATTTAAGACCATTGTCTTTCTGAATCAAGGGCTACAATGTATTCCCCTGCATTTTCAATAATTCTGTGATAGGAATTGAATTTGTGGACCCAGTGTATCCTATGAAGGTCAGCACCTTTAGTTGTCTTTTTAAGAGTCTCAGATCTCATAATTGCATCAACAATATGATTTGGCTTAGCAAGTATATTATAAGGGTAACCCCCTTCTCTAAACTTGTTCAGCATCATCTCCATGTTTCTATCAGTTTCATCCAGAATGCTGGATATTCTTTTAACTCTGAGGAGTTGGGAGAAAGGGACTCTACTCTTGGCAACTGGTGAATGATGACTATTTGCCAAAAGAATTGTGTTGCGATCCGTTGTTTTGGAAAAAAGAGTAGTTGTGAATTTGTTGTCATTAACAGTGATCTTTACATCCAAAAAGGATACTGTCTTTAGACTGGCTGAGTGTGTAAACTTAATCGGATAATTCAGCCAGTTAATTTTGGACATCATATTATCAAAGTCCATGAAGCTTCTTCTCTACAGTAAAAGAATGACATCTATATACCTCTAATAAAAGAGGCTTTTATCCCTCCTCTCAGGAGTAAAGAATATCTCCTGTTCCAGATGGAACATATACAGTATGCATTTGCATACGAGGGCGCAACGTTCCTCCCCATCAAACAACCCATACGCTGCAAGTAAAAACTTCCATTAAAATAGAAGAAAGTACATGATAAAGTGACACTTGTGTATAGGCTTGAAATATCCAGCGTAATCAAAATTTAATCAAACATGTTCAAAGTAACTGATCATTCAGCTCCTTGGGCTGAACTGTATTTAAAGTGAAAATCCACTTAGACTCCAACTGAAGTAGCCTCTTATGACGGTTACCATCTCATCCCATTGGATGTTGAGGAATCATCAAGAGAATTAGGGGCCATCAAAGACAGAATTAAGGAGTTTGAGGACCTACATAAACCTACTATTCTGGAGGATTCCACGACAGATTGGCTATACAAATTGAACCACCAAGTAGCCTTATAGCCTTATATAAAATGTACCTATATCCTTTAAGAAACAGAAACTGGAAAAAGTTAATAAAGACTATACAGAGCAAAGGGTTTATAGGTGGCTTTTGGGCACAGGGGAACCAGATAACCAAAAATTATGCCAGAAATTCCTTGTCCAACAGTAAGGGTATAAATCTACAACTGATACCTATACCTTCTCGAGCAAAGAGTCTACTTCATCAACTACCACTACTAGTAATTCCAACAAACCCCCTTTAAGGGTGAAAACCTAGGCCTGTCATGGGCAACAAGGAAACCTACGATGAGAAGTAAGCAGTGCCTCAGGGGTAAGAAGAAGGGGCAGACAAAGGAAAATTTAGTGTTTAATCTTTCTAAGAGAGTACTCACTGAGCACAATTTTTCTGTTTTGAACAAAGGTCTTTCCTTTGTTCCTACTAACTCTTTTAAAGAATTCCATTGGAAAATTGATCAAAACAGACTGTGTCGCCATTTGAAACGAAGATAATTTTTTCAGGATAAAGAATCATCTGTGAATCTGGGGCACCATAGTAATCTGTTCAAAAGGAAATCTACATTCTACCATCCTTCTCATAACCCTGCAGTTATGGGTTTTATGAAATTGCTGGACACACAGGTGGTGGAACAGTCTAAGATCAATAATACTCCTTATAATAATCTGTCCAGAGAGGAATAGAAGGCAATAAGAGATCTTAATGGTTATAGAGATATTGTTGTGCGGCCAGCCGACAAAGGGGGTGGGGTTGGGGTTTAAGATGTGATGTCATATACAAATTAATTAATGTCCCAGTTGTCGGCTAACGAGATATATACTAAACTTGAGTACAATCCAGCTGTGGAATATAAGCAAGAATTGAACAATATATTGGAACATTCTTTTTATAATACAATTATCAATGAAGATATATATAATTTTCTAAACATAGATTATCCTAAAGTTCCCCTGCTGTAAAGTTTGCTCAAGCTTCATAAGAGCCTTGAGGCCACCCTAAACATCCCATCATATCCACGTGTGAATCACTTTACAGCAATGTCTCTAAATTCCTAGATCATTACATGCAACCATGCGTACAGGCGGAAAGCACATATCTAAAAGATACCACATCATTACTTAACAGATTAGAAGATCTTGTTGACATTCCAAATAACACATGTCTATGCATGCTGGATACTTCAAGCCTATATACGAGTGTCCCCCTCAAAGGTGGGGTGTCAGCCACATACAAAATGCTGTTCAATAATCTTGAATACACTGGACCAGATCTGGTATTTTTTCTCCAATTACTAGAACTCACATTATCATGTAATTTCTTCCATTTTATTGGAAGTTTTTGCTTGCAGCATATGGGGTGTGCGATGGGGGTCGAATGTCGCACCCTTGTATGCAATTGCATATATGTTCCAATTGGAACAGGAGATGTTCTTTACTCATGAGAGGAGTGCTAAAATCCTCTTTTATTCAAGGCATATAGACGACATTCTTTTGCTTTGGAGAAAAAGCTTCATGGACTTTGAGACTATGTCCAAAATTAACTGGCTGGATTGTCTAATTAAGTTTACACACTCAAGTGTGCACCCTTTCTTAATTATTGTCACATCCAAGAAGTTCATAGTTTCTTCACTAATAGATGTTGTGAAATGTATAGGGCTATCTGAATCATTCAATATAGTTACCATAGTGTTAAATGAATTAGCATTATTCCTCCTTGTCAAAAAATCGGGGTCTATAAATCTCCTGTAGTACAGTATGTTGTCAGAATATGCTTGTAAAATATGCCTTCATTAATTTCTATTCATAAAGATATTAGCATATAGGAATGCAATATTCTACTCCATTGTGGTACCCATTGATTGAATGTAGTATTCACCTTGGTACATAAAATGATTACATACCAAAACCTTAGTCAATAGCTCACATATGAATTCGATAGGTGGACCTTCATTACGACCTTGTAAAAGAGCTTCCCTTACAGCTTCAATATTCTCATCATGGGGGATTGTACTGTAGTGTGATACTACATCAATTGTAGCCAATAGTGCATCAGCAGGTGGAGACTCAATATGATTCAAATCATTAAAAAAAAAATGACCAGTATTTTTTAGTGGATTTCACAAATGGCTGAAGGTAGTAATCTAGAAATTGTGCTGTTGGTTGTAGATTAGAACCCCAGGCGGACATTATAGGTCTGCCAGGAAGGTCAACCAATGATTTGTGTTTCTTAGGGAGCGTGTAGATTACAGGACACACAAAAGAATCTACTGTCAAAAAGTCAGCTATATGCTCATCAATCAACTCACAATTCATGGCCATCTTGATGAGTTCATCAACTTACCTTTTGATTTGTGTCATTGGGTTGAATCCAACCTTACAATAAGTGGAAGCATCAGACAACTGTCTCTTAATCACAGCATCATACATTTTAAAGTCAAGTATTATCACAGTTCCTCCTTTATTTGCATTCCTCACTACAATAGATGCATTTTTGTGCAAAGATCTCAAAGCCAATTTTTCATCAGGTGTCAAGTTGTCAAAACACCTATTGTTTCTGACAGCATCCACCTTAACATCACGGGCGATAATTCTCAAAAAAGTTCTTAAGCTAGTGTTAGTTGAGACAGGGTCAAATGTGCTAGGTTTACCAAATACTCTACTAGCTCTATTGTCAATACAAGTCTTCTTTTTGTGAAAGTACTCTCTAAGCCAGAGTTTACGGCCCATTTTAAAGAAATCCACAGACCACTGGAAATCATCAAACGTATAAATTGGAACAAAGGAAAGGCACTAGAGAGTCAAGAGTGTTCAGCTGGGCTCTAGATATGGTTATACAAATTGAAATAAATTTTTCACTCCTCTTTTTCCTCTGCCTCTTCCAACGCCCTCTTCTTGTATGTAGCCTCCTCCTCCCCTCTCTTTCTCCCTCTTTTTGATCATGTATTTGGACCTAAAAAAGAGGATCCTGATGGTGGGAGACCATCAGCAATTTCTGACTCAGAAGAGGATTGTGTTGTATAATTATCAAAATCACTCTCCCTCCCATGGCATCTGAACTTCCTATTCTGTGTGAAGATTGTGCATTTTTCCTCCCCAGACAACCAGCAATAACTGTATGTCTCCGGTAATCAATTCCCACACTCAAATTTTTTCCTCTTGAATGACAATAGATCAGTTTTAAACTTATCAAGTTGTGGTTGCATTCGTTCAAGCAAGTTTTCAGAATTATCAACTGTATGGGTTGGGACATTATCCCTTTCAAAGACCTTAATATCACCTCTAAACTTTTGAAGTGCTTTGATAACTGATGCAATTAAGCCAAGGGAACATTTGTTTAAAATACTGCACCATTTCATACAGAATCCTGGGTTCCTGCTCCCAATGGTCAGGATATTGGCCACCCTAAAACCTATGAGGATAATTTTTTTTTCTATAGCACTCGGACAAAAATTGTCCATGTACAGTAGGGCTAGCTCAATCTCTCTTTTTTAAAACAATTCCATTTCTAATACACATCTAAAGGTGTCTGTGAAGGTAATTGGTCAAATTCAAACTGATTAAATAACACTTTATTGACCTCATCATTAGTTAAACTGATCTGTATGTTCTCTGCCTCACTTAGTGAATTATTATCCAATAAAGTAAAGCTTTGTGCCATATGTTAGCACCAACTGATTCCGTCTAAATGATAACTGGCACAAATAACAAGTGTATGAGACACAACCCTCTTGATAAATACTAGTCTGATGATCAGACAAACAAAAAATACAATCCAAAACACTTATATTCTAAAAAATTTAAAAAGTAAAAAAAATGGAGAAATCAACAAGCAAAACAAAATACTTAAAAATGTGTAAAACAGGAATCAGACTAGCACATAGGTCATAGCAGACTGTTCAAATTAAAATAATTCCACAGTTCCAAAGCAGTGCAAATCCATAGAATAACCAGCAGTGATAGATTTAGCTTGCACACTCAGAGGGGCCCAAAACAGGGTCCACATACATAGAATCAGAACAGAGCAGCACTCACTTATTGTCTTCAATAGCTGGGGAGCCATACTCAGGCTAATCCAATGCTGGGGCCATCATATATTAATATACAATAAAAAGAGCGCACTCACCAGGCTTCTTCAAAAAAGTACTCAGTAGTTTATTCTTACATCGGTGTAGAAAAGAAAGTCATCATTGGTTGACGTTTTCGGTCCACACAAGGACCTTTATCAAGACCTAGTCATGCCAAACAAATGAACATGAAAGTAAAGAAACTCATAATAGGTACATATAGGCCCTTATATACCCAACCCTTATCTGGTATCACTGGCCATGTGTACCACGGCCGGAAGTGACGTCAGTATGGCGGCGTAGCATACACCAGCCAGCACCGCAATATGTGTACTTAAGCAATTCAAGCCTGCATTCCACCAATCTTTAATGTCAGATACATGGCCACTATACTCAAAAGCACCTTCTGATGCCGCCATGCCCCTCATTTGGAGCCACTAGCATCCGAGACTGTAAGTTCACAACTGGAGGTCCACAACCGGAATTGACATCTGGGACTTCAAGGAGAGGCTTTGAGCACATAACCTATCATTCAATGCTGGCTTGCATTCCACAGGTGTTCTAGCAACACTAATGGAGGCCCAAACTATAAAAATCAATTAGGCAAACTTCACTAAAAACACACACTAGAAGGCTGGGTTACAGGGTACTACAGGCACCTAAATACCCACTTTTAAAGTGCCCCAACATATAATAAACCTTAATAAAGCAAAAACTGAACAATTGTTGTATGAAGTATAGTTACACATTAATCAATATTTTTAAAATCCACACAAAAATTATTTATGGTAAAACAAAAGCTAAATAGAAATGCCAGATCATCAGCTGTATACTATGTATAATGAAGAGGAAAAAAAAAATAAAAAAATTGGAGGTCCTGATAAAGGTTCTTGTGTGTATCGAAATGTCAACCAATGATGACTGTCTATTCTACATCAATGTAAGAATAAACTATTAAGTACTGGTTTGAAGAAGCCTTGTGAGTGCGCTCTTTTCATTTTATATTAATATACTTATTAAAAAATATTTCTTTAAATATTCAAAAAGTATTGTATTTTGGTACATGCTCTATTAGTATTCATGATGTTATTTTTTAACACCAGCCTTAGATGGAAACTCTTTTCATGTATAGTGCAATCTAATAATAGCCGCCAATCAATAGCAAAATCAGGCATTATGGTTCTATTCTTTGATAAATAGATCCCCAAATTTGCATTGTCTTTTGACAATTATTTACCGTATATTGTAATCAACTGAAAAGGGCTAAAACTGTATTTACTTGCTAGAACATTTTCTAAAAAAGATATCCGACTAAGAGCTGTATTCAATTTGATTCGCACAAACGATACTTTTCCGCCTCCTGGACTTTTCGCCTACCTCGCCTGTTTTGCAGGTGGTAAAGTATTGCGCTCGTCCCCACGTATCCCTGTATTCAATTTGAAGTATGCGAAAACGGCACCCAGCAAAACTGAAACAGGCGAAAAGTGCTGTCAGATTTGTGGAATTCAGCCTGATACCCCGCAAAAGATGCACTGACATGGGGGATCACTATGGGTCCCACTGAATAGCTCTGCTGAAGATGTTTGGCCACTTTAAATGGTCTCAATAGATGCTTTAAAGCATTTTTGCAGAAGTGGTGAAGAATACCATTTACATTTACCATTTACAGTAGCAATATTTTTTGAAGAAAATAACTAGTCCCAGTAAATTTGGGGTACTTAAAAATGGGGGTAGCAGATTTAAAAGTTGCTAATGTGTAGTTAAAAAAATTGCGAAAAATCCACCTGCCGCAAACACCTGCAATCGAAAAACACCTGGGGCATACTTGGGGTCCCCCCTGGAGTCTATTTCGCTAGTTTTTAACTTTGTCCCCCAACGTTGTTTTTTTTTCACCCTCAAATTGAAAGCCATTTTTTGGGGTGTCCTTAAGTCTTTTTAAAAAATTTTTTGACACAGTTTACCTTTGGGGGACTGTCTAAAGGCTGCACAGGGGTCCTGCAATGTTGCATCCCAAAACCGTAATTCTGCACTTTTTTCCACCTGCTATTCATAGGTGAAACTTTTTCGCCTATTACATTGCATTGACTTTCCGCCTAGGCGGAAAGTATTTCTAATTGAATACGGCAATAGTTTTTCGCCTGGCAAAATGACGTCATCGGCAAAACTTTTTCGCTGATTTCGGGATTTCGCTCCAAATTGAATACGGGCATAAATGTTAAAGCTTAGTTATAGTTTTTCCCTAAAGTACATGGTTCTCTCTACAATCCTGTATAAGACAAAACAGACAGCTATTACTTTATCCTAGACCAAGCCTTTATTTTCTTAATTAGCTTTTTTTGCCTGTATCAATGAAATATTACTCAACAAAGGAAATAAAACAGTTTGCAGAGTAATATATTCAAAAGAATGAAATGTGTCAAGTGCTGATTACAGTTGGTGCTTCTCTCCAGAAAGCTGTTACAATGAAATGCTGACAACTCTTATTATGACATTTCATCACAGTGATGTCTTGAATGTCTTTGTTGTGTCATTTAGTTGGCACTGCATATGGCTATTATCTTATGAACAGCAAGTGCTAGCTACGGTTATCTGCGAAACAGCAGTGCTCTTGCAGAGGTTGTGCACTTGCCATGTAATGCGGCACTGAGTGAAATGAAAAAGGAGACCTAAGACCCAATGAATCAACCTTCTGTGATATATTTGACAGGGGCGCTGACTGATCAGCTGTCTTGTGTACTGCTAATCAGTTAATTCCTTAGAGGGGCATACCATTCTCTTGAGGGCAGAAATAATTATTTGAGCAAATTTACCTAAACAGGAAAATATATTTACAGTAGGTATTTTTCCAGGAGTTTATAATAGCATCATACAACTGATACACATGATACCATTATGTTTTGAAGGAAACACCCTTCTTCAGATATGGGCATGCACATAGTCTTACCAGAAGGGACAGGTTACATATGTATTTTGCTGTATTTATACCATTTGTTTCATGTACTGTATTCTAATGGCCCAATCTTTTCAATTGAGTTTTGCTCTGTATGTACAGTAGAAACTCCATTGAAATAAATTACATAAATGAAGCTAGTGTACACAGTATTATTACTTATACACATCCCAAAATATTGAATTGCCAACCAATTACATTGCAGCTAATGTGGAAATTAATTTCACAGTCATTCTATGTTAGAGCTCCTAGCAGAACAGTTGCATCATCCATTTTATCTATTTCCTACTTGTCACTAATTACAATATAAGGAATTTCCATACATTTCAAAAGCAATGCCCTTGTATAACAATTTAAAATCAATTTTGCTTGGATTGCAAATAAAGACAAATTTGGTAACATTGGAACACCTCTAGTGGCAACAATGCCTTCTCAGTGATGCCCGTAAAATGGTATGTACATCTAAATATAAATATGTGTAAATGTATGTATATATATATATATATATATATATATACACACACACAGTATATATATATATATATATATATATACATATATATATATATAAATATATATATATATATATATATGATGGGAGAGAGGAGAAGGCACCTAATAGTATAATAATTTGAATAATTTGGGGGAGACACACAACAGGTATCCCTCTTGTATGCATACCAGATAGTTTGTTGATTAGTGGATATTAAGAAGGTAAGTGTGATCCAAGTTCTCAGTGTTCAGTGTTTGAGTGTTTTTCCAAAAAATATATACAACCAGTAGTGTGTCTGGGATAATTTAAAACTTTAGAGACAAATCTCAGGTGCACAACTCCAAATTATTAATAATATATAAATGCAATAAAATTTTGCAATCAATAGAGGTTTTTGCCAAGGTTATGGGCCTACCCACCATATCCAGGTAACCTCTTTAGGGTAGGTCCCTAACATACTATGATTCAAATCCAGTGCGCAGAACAACTCCCAAACTAGCCCAGCTAAGCCACCCCAGGGCACCGCAACAGTAAGTAAAGTGCAGTGTGAAAGAGATAGGTAGGAGCAGCTACTTCTGCATATAAAGAATGAAAATAAAAAGTGAGGTACATATATAATAAACAAACAATGAAGGGTTAAAATGTGTTATAAGAGAAAAATGTGTGATAATGCGGTGTCCTGAAACAGATCAACAAAGGCAATCCAGGGGGACCCACACCCCAAAAATGAACCAAAGTTGAACTACAGTATATAAAACTTGTGGGACTTACCTAGAATTGTGCCTAATACTAGTGTGCATATTCATTACAAGACTCCATGCTTTTAAACCAATAAGGTAGGGGTGCTAATCCAGACTGAGGGCATCTCCTTTCCCCCAGGTGTGCAATAAAGCACATGAAATGGAGTATATGGGAAAGATTTCTGGACTGCACACCCTGAATATATATATATATATATATATATATATATATAATGGGAGGTGCTACCTGATGAGACTAATTGCAGGCACAAAAACAGACAACTCTCAGGTGCACAACTCCAAATTATTAATAATATATAAATTCAATTAATTTTGCAATCAATAGAGGTTTTTAGCATAATCTTGGCCAAGGTTATGGGCCTACCCACCATATCCAGGTAACCTCTGTAGGATAGTTCCCTAACATACTACGATTCAAATCCAGTGCCCAGAGCACTCCCAAACTAGCCCAGCTAAGCCACCCCAGGGCACCGCCATAGTAAGAAAAGTGCAGTGTGAAAGATATAGTTAGGAGCAGCTACTGCTGCATATAAAGAATGAAAATAAAAAGTGAGGTACATATATAATAAACAAACAGTGAAGGGTTAAATGTGTTATAAAAGAAAAATGTGTTATAATGCGGTGTCCTGAAACAGATCAACAAAGGCAATCCAGGGGGACCCACACCCCAAAAATGAACCAAAGTTGCACTACCGTATATAAACCTGTAGGACTTACATAGAATTGTGCCTAATACTAGTGTGCATATTCATTACAAGACTCCATGCTTTTAAACCAATAAGGTAAGGGTGCTAATCGAGACTGAGGGCGTCTCCTTTCCCTCAGGTGTGCAATAAAGCACATTAAATGGAGTATATGGGAAAGATTTCTGGACTGCACACCCTGAATATATATATATATATATATATATATATATAATGGGAGGTGCTACCTGGTAACCTCTGTAGGATAGGTCCCTAACATACTACGATTCAAATCCAGTGCCCAGAACACCCCCAAACTAGCCCAGCTAAGCCGCCCAAGGGCACCGCCATAGCAAGAAAAGTGCAGTGTGAAAGAGATAGTTAGGAGCAGCTACTGCTGCATATAAAGAATGAAAATAAAAAGTGAGGTACATATATAATAAACAAACAGTGAAGGGTTAAATGTGTTATAAAAGAAAAATGTGTTATAATGCGGTGTCCTGAAACAGATCAACAAAGGCAATCCATGGGGACCCACACTCCAAAAATTAACCAAAGTTGCACTACCGTATATAAACCTGTAGGACTTACCTAGAATTGTGCCTAATACTAGTGTGCATATTCATTACAAGACTCCATGCTTTTAAACCAATAAGGTAAGGGTGCTAATCGAGACTGAGGGCGTCTCCTTTCCCTCAGGTGTGCAATAAAGCACATTAAATGGAGTATATGGGAAAGATTTCTGGACTGCACACCCTGAATATATATATATATATATATATATATATATATATAATGGGAGGTGCTACCTGGTAACCTCTGTAGGATAGGTCCCTAACATACTACGATTCAAATCCAGTGCCCAGAACACCCCCAAACTAGCCCAGCTAAGCCGCCCAAGGGCACCGCCATAGCAAGAAAAGTGCAGTGTGAAAGAGATAGTTAGGAGCAGCTACTGCTGCATATAAAGAATGAAAATAAAAAGTGAGGTACATATATAATAAACAAACAGTGAAGGGTTAAATGTGTTATAAAAGAAAAATGTGTTATAATGCGGTGTCCTGAAACAGATCAACAAAGGCAATCCATGGGGACCCACACTCCAAAAATTAACCAAAGTTGCACTACCGTATATAAACCTGTAGGACTTACCTAGAATTGTGCCTAATACTAGTGTGCATATTCATTACAAGACTCCATGCTTTTAAACCAATAAGGTAAGGGTGCTAATCGAGACTGAGGGCGTCTCCTTTCCCTCAGGTGTGCAATAAAGCACATTAAATGGAGTATATGGGAAAGATTTCTGGACTGCACACCCTGAATATATATATATATATATATATATATATAATGGGAGGTGCTACCTGGTAACCTCTGTAGGATAGGTCCCTAACATACTACGATTCAAATCCAGTGCCCAGAACACCCCCAAACTAGCCCAGCTAAGCCGCCCAAGGGCACCGCCATAGCAAGAAAAGTGCAGTGTGAAAGAGATAGTTAGGAGCAGCTACTGCTGCATATAAAGAATGAAAATAAAAAGTGAGGTACATATATAATAAACAAACAGTGAAGGGTTAAATGTGTTATAAAAGAAAAATGTGTTATAATGCGGTGTCCTGAAACAGATCAACAAAGGCAATCCATGGGGACCCACACTCCAAAAATTAACCAAAGTTGAACTACAGTATATAAAACTTGTAGGACTTACCTAGAATTGTGCCTAATACTAGTGTGTATATTCATTACAAGACTCCATGCTTTTAAACCAATAAGGTAGGGGTGCTAATCCAGACTGAGGGCGTCTCCTTTCCCCCAGGTGTGCAATAAAGCACATGAAATGGAGTATATGGGAAAAATTTCTGGACTGCACACCCTGAATATATATATATATATATATATATATATATATAAAGATAATCTGGGGGCACTCAATGGGACTTGCACAACATAGAAAAAATTAACCAGATGGAGCCGGTATCTCTTGCCGACGTTTCAGCAAACAAATGCTTTTATCAAGTAGTACTGTATGTTAGGGACGTACCCTACAGAGGTTACCTGGAAATGGTGGGTAGGCCCATAACCTTGGCCAAGATTATGCTAAAAACCTCTATTGATTGCAAAATTTATTGCATTTATATATTATTAATAATTTGGAGTTGTGCATCTGAGATTTGGCCGTTTTTGTGCCTGCAATTAGTCTCATCAGGTAGCTCCTCCCATTATATATATATATATATATATATATTCAGGGTGTGCAGGCCATAAATCTTTCCCTTATACATAATTTAAAACTTTCCCATCTTCTAGAACTACACAGCTGTCTTGCCTAAACCAGCATACTGAGGAGAAAGCTGCCCCCTCTTATACACGGAGGTTGAGTGCTCGTTGTTGTTTTTCCATGGGAGACTTATGAACTATTCAATGGACATATTTGAGTATAACCTTTTTTTATTAGGTAGGAGGAAGCGCCCGGTGCCTAGATTACTGTTTTATTATAAATATATATATATATATATATATATATACATGTATATACACACTAAACAGAAATGCCTTTGCTATCGACGCTAACAATAATATACTGCAAATATATGTGTGTGCAGCAAATAAAACAAAGGGGATTTTGTCATGATTTGCTCAAAGCATATAAGCCTTCAGCCCATCACCAAGGGACCCCTTATTTTTCTGCAGCTCCTACTCTAGCATATGCTTTGATCAAATCATGACAAAATCCCCTTGGTTTTATTTGCTGGTACCATGTATGATATGGGTAAAACCGAGTGGGGGCTTATTTTTTTCCATATATATCGATATGACTCCCATTGCAGGTTGGCTAATTGATGCATTGAATTAAAGTTTTAACTGCATATACTGTGCAGAGTGCCCATCTGGAGTGTCCACCAAATACTCCAGCATTTTCTGCAGTAGCAATCCTAACTGCAGGGTGCCATTCCAGGCATCCTGCTAGCCAGGAGCAAGGGCCATGGAGTGGCGACGGTGCAGCCCACAGAGCTTCTGCACCAGGGCTATAGCTGGGCACAGCAGTGCCCTGTGCTAGCCCCGCCCATTGAGCATGCAATGTCCTCATGTTGCCAAAGGGGGCAATACCAGCAGCTCCGGTAAGTGCAGTGCTGGTCAGGTGTTCTGAGGATGCCTGATAAGCTGCATATGGTTTGCAGGGTTCCCACCTGGAGCATCCACGGGATGCTCTGTGGGTGCTGCAGCAGCAATACCAGTTGCAGGGTGCTGTTCCAGTCACCCTGCTAGCAGTGGCAGTTCAAGGGGTGGGCTTAAAGGGCAGCCACTCAGAGCACCGGCCACTGGAAAGTGCCAATGAGACTCTTAAACTAAATGAAGGATCAGAGACATCCTTCTAATATTCTGTGGTAACGGTGGCTGTGGGTCTAACCAGCCGCATCCAGCACTGTCAATCAGCTACCTCCTCACCTCCCACATTCACCTCACTGGCAGGTCCCCGCCACATCAACCTGGGCTGTCAGGGCCGTGCAGCTATGTTTTACAAGTGTGAGTACCGGCCCATGGCTTTTTGTCTCCTTCCATTAACTCCTCCTCTCTGTGGAAGATTAGGAATAGGCTGCTGGGCTGTCTAGGGCAGAGGGCTGAGCTCAGCAGTGTTGGTAAAGCAAAGTGGTCTGCTCAGCTAGCATGTGTATGAATGAATGTATGTATGTATGGGTGTTTTGGGGGGGTAATGAGTACTGACATCACATTGTACAGATGCAAACACCATCAATAATGTAGTGTAGGCTATAGAGGGGTCTGTAATCTAATGTAGGGTATAGTGGAGTCAGTAATGTAGTGTAGGGTATAGAGGAGTCAGTAATGTAGTGAAGGGTATAGAGGGGTAAGTAATGTAGTGTAGGTTATAGAGGGATCAGAAATGTAGTGTAGGTTATAGAGGGATCACAAATGTAGTATAGGATATAGAGGGGTCCGTAATGTAATGTAATGGTGGATATAGAGGTGTCAGCAATGTAGTGTAGGGTATAGTGGGGTCAGTTATGTAGCGTATAGAGGGGTCAGTAATGTAGAGTAGGGTACAGAGGGGTCAGTAATGCAGTGCAAGGTATAGAGGGGCCAATAATGTAGTGTAGGATATAGAGGTTCGAGTGGTCCAAAAGATAAAACATTCAAATTTTCATTCTCCACAAGGTTATTTTTATTCCTTAGTACATCAATGGTTAGTACACCAAAACATTGTCCAAACAAACAATATTTAGGGTTCACTTGGTTGATGTTTTTTCAGTGCATTTGGTAAATATTCTAACATGTCCTGTCCTAATCTGTTCAATTACAGGATCTTGGAAGAGGGTAAAATCCACTGTACTATAAATGTTTTTATCAATACTTCTCCATTTTTTCTGAAAGCGGTTGAAAATACTCTTCTGTGCCTCCAGCAGAGCCAAAAATACATGAGAAGACATTTGAAAGCATAATTTCCATTTGTGTCAGCTTCCATAAAGTAAACTTCTGTTACAAGTCGTTGTCACGACTTATCTCCCACTAGCAGTTTACCTTCTCATGATGCTGTTTTTCTCATTCCCTTGGTTGCTAGGTGATCTGCATGCCACAGGAGGTCACATGTTATCCACAGCATGATGTGATTTTTTCCTCCTCATATTTGTGCACGCTGGCCTTTTGCCGCCTCACTGACTAAAGCATTCCTGTAGGTTCTCTTGGCTTAGCTGCATGGTCAGTATTCTGTATGCCCTCATGGTAGTGTGTTCTGGTTCTCCAGCTGAATTGCCTTGTCACCGGCTCCCAAGCCTCTCCGTCAGTTCTCTATCCATACCAGCAGCTTCTGTGCTGCCACTGGCTTACCAGCCTTTCCATTGGCTCCCTAGCCACACCAGCAACTTCTGTGCTGCCACCGGCTCACCAGCTACCACACTGGCTTCCCAGCTGCACCAGCAGCTTCTGTGCTGCACCGGATCACCAGCCACTACATCGGCTTCCCAGCTGCAACAGCAGCTTCCATACTGCCATCATCTCCCAAGCCACTCCATCAGCTTCCCAGCCACACCAGCAGCTTCCATGCTGCCATCAACTCTCAAAGCTGCACCGCAAGTAGAGAAACTTTTGTACCAGCTCTCAAGCCACACCATCAACTCTCAAGGCCGCACTGCAAGTACAAAAACTTGTGTACCAACTCTCAAGCCGCACCATCAGCTCTAAAAAGCTGCAATACAAGTGCACAAACTTGTGTACCAGCTCCCAAGCTGCACCATCGGCTCTCAAAGCCACATCTCAAGTACACCCACTTGAGTAATGGCTATCAAAGCCACATCTAAAGTATACCCACTTGTGCTCTTGCCACATAATCAGCTTCTGAGCTGCATCATCAGCTCTCAAAGCCGCACCACTTGTACTCAAACTTCTGCTCCTGGCTCTTATCTACACCACCGACACCCAAGTCACTTCATCGGCTTATAGGCCATATCATTGGCTCCCAAGCCAAAACACTGATTATACCTATTCTTGCTGTTCCTCTCACCATTGGATCCCATAGTACATTCATGTGAACCACTACTTCCCCGAGTATTAAGACCAGGTGGCCACCTAAGTACAGGTGATCATTTATAGGTCTAAGGGAACAACGGGTAGCTGTTAGTGGTGGAAGACCTCATTAGTCTGGGTTTTAGGGGGTTCACACAGAACAAACTTTGGGATTCATAACATTATAGTCAGCTAAAAGATAGACTGGAGAGGAGTCATGGAACAGCTGCAGAATCCTGCCCATGTGCTTGCTGCACAAATCCAAGTCCTCAATCAGAAGGTCCAAGGACTCTCCCTGTGCATTGAAAAAGGCAAGGCCAGTCTCCAGCTGTTTTGATTCATCCCAGGGAGCCAAATATGAACTTGCCGGAAAGATTATCTGGGGATTGCTGATGGTTCCTTAACTCCCACAAAAGTTGAAAGTTATACTTCAGGCTATGTCCTGTATCCTAAAGGACAGAATCACAATGAGTGGGACTGGTAATTTCCCTTCTTCAGGGAGATCCACAAACTTGGGTCTTGGGGTTGCCCATGACCCATGCCGCAATGCAGTATGTTAATGCCTTTTTTACAGACATGGGCTTATTGTATGACAACCCTGATAGATCTGCCTTGGCTGAGTCCAAACTGCATTTACCTCAAACAGGGTCAGAATGCAAGAGAAGACTACTCCTCTGAATTCTGCAGATGGGCTACTGACTCTGGTTGGAATGATTCAGTCCTGCGCAGCCAATATTGACTTGGACTCTCTAAAGCCATCAAGGACATCCTCGTTCAACATCCCCCTGCTGAGTCCTTGGACGACCTCATGAAGAAGGCCATCATGATTGACCGGCGTCTCCGGTAACGTAGATGAGAACAAAATCTTCCCACAAGGTCTCCCTGCTCTCCCACTTGGGCTTCATCATCTGATCCGGAGGAGCCAATGCAAATTAGTGCATCATGGTTATCACCCAAAGGAGATGTACCCTAACTCTCTATGTATTGTGGGGAAAAAGGGCATAGTGTGAGCAACTGTCCACTCAGGCCAGTAAAAGGCAAGGCCTAAGTGTCAAGGAGGGATTGCATTTAGGCCTGGCTCTGCCAAGAACTTGATACTAGTCCCTACAGCCATCCAACTTGTCAACTCTTACCATTTTGGCATTTCTGGATATCAGGGCGGCTGGCAATTTCATGGATTTTCATTTTTTCAAGTCACTGGGTGTTCCAGCTGTTCCATTGGATCAGGAAATCCCTATCTGCGGACCGGATGGAGGATTGATTTCCAGTGGTTGCATTAAATTTAAAACATTTCCTCTCCGTATGTCAATGGGGTCCTGCATTTGGAGATTATTTCCTTTTATCTCCTCCAGTGTCCTTTAGCACCAACTGTTCTCAGTCTCCCTTGGCTCAGGGATCATAATCCCGTCATTGATTGGTCCTCCGAGGAAATTGTAAGGTGGAGCCATGCCTGTCAAACTTGCTGTCTTGCAGTTCCTATTCGGGCAGTTCAACCTGCGGTGGCTGAGACTCCTCCCACCACCCCAGTCCAATACCAAAATTTTGCCAATGGTTTCTCCAAGCAGCTGGCGGATATTCTTCCTCCACATTGGTCTTACCACTGTGCTTTTAACTTAGTGCCAGGAGCCAAACTACCTAATGGTCGATTGTATTCTAGTTCCGTCCCAGAGTAGAAGGCGATGAAAGATTACATCAAGGATGCATTGGCAAAAGGATTTATCCGTTCAGTCACAGGTGGGGTCTGGCTTCTTCTTTGTGGAGAAGAAAGACTGGTCTCTCCATCATGTATCGATTATAGAGGTCTGAACAACATCACCATTAAGAACTCCTACCCACTGCCTCTCATCTCGGTACTCTTCGACCAGCTGCGCCAGGCCAACATCTTTTCAAAGATCAGTCTACGAGGCGCATACAGCCTCATACGTATTAGGATTGGGGATGAGTAAAAGAAGGCCTTCAGTACTCACTCGGGACATTACGAGTACCTGGTATGTATACCGTTCAGTAGTTATTCAGTGCTGCAAGTCACTTAAGAAAGAATTGCTTTCCAGTCCAATCATGTGGTTCCAAAGCACAAAAAGTTATTTATGTAAAAAAGGGTAACACGATGTAAGAGTTAACAATTAGAGTAAAAAGAAATTATATAGTACAGCCGATACATATGCATGCGCACTTTTCCCAGTATACAGTCATCAGTCCAGAAGTCTGCGGTCGCAAAGAAGATGTGTGTACACTGGGGTCAGGACACCAGCCTATATACCTTACAGGTTTCAGAGTTAACAAAGGGACAAATTGACAGGTTCTCATTGGTCCTTGCTTCTGGTAAATCTGGTCATTGGTCAGTTCATACAGTGTCATCAGGGGTATGGCTCAGTGTTCCAACAGTCACATTGTGTAGCTTCCCGCCAAAGAACTGGTTAATACTGGCTACAACACTGAATGCAAGTAATAACATTCTATTCAATAACTCCCTATCATCCATAACTAGCGGACGCATGATGCGACTTCTTTGCCAATAGAAATGGATGTCTGCAAATAAATATGGATTTAGTATGATACCAAACATGACATGTCCACTGTATTATGAACCTTAGATCTCTTTTAAGTACATATCACATTATAGTTATTAGCTAACAATACCTTTAATAACTCTGGTTATTAACTATAATGTGTGTCTACTATTTTATATATATGCGTTCGCATATGTGCATCTGTGTATTGAAATAGCAAATGTGCATCTATGTGTAAGTACAGTACGTAAATATATATATGGGTGTATATGTATATGTATGTGAATATGCACATGAGCGTCTGTGTGTGTGTGTATATATATATATATATATATATATATAGAACAGATATTGGTGTCACTCTCAAGTCTTAGTAGTAATCCACAATGGCAACTGTGTCACAAGTCAAAGTTTTGAGTTTATTATAAAACTCGTCCTGATGACGAGTTTTATAATAAACTTGAAACATTGACTTGTGACACAGTTGCCATTGTGGATTACTACTAAGACCGGAGAGTGACACCAATATCTGTTCTATCTACTGCTAAGTGCGCACCATGGCAAGTAACTTGGAAAAGGAGTGCCTACACCTTGGAAATTATATATATATACAGTCAGGTCCATAAATATTGGGACATTAACAGAATTTTCAGATTTTGGCCTCTATTCACCACCACAATGGTTTTGAAATTAAACAAACAAGATGTGCTTTAATTGCAGACTTTCAGATTTAATTTGAGGGTAATTACATCCAAATCAGGTGAACGGTGTAGGAATTACAACAGTTTCAATATGTTCCTCCCAGTTTTTAAGGGGCCAAAAGTAATGGGACTATCAACTCAAAAGCTATTTCATGGACAGGTGTGGGCTATTCCCTCATTATTTCATTATCAATTAAGCAGGTAAATGGTCTGGAGTTGATTCTAGGTGTGACATTTGCATTTGGAATCAGTAGCTGTCAACTCTCAATATGAGATCCAAAGAGCTGTCACTATTAGTGAAGCAAGCCATCATTAGGCTAAAAAATCAAAACAAACCCATCAGAGAGATAGCAAAAACATTAGGTATGGCCAATTCATCTGTTTGGAACATTCCTAAAAAGAACGAATGCACCGGAGACCTCAGCAACACCAAAAGACCCGGAAGACCACGGAAAACAACTGTGGTGGATGACAGAAGAATTATTTCGCTGGTGAAGAAAAACCCCTTCACAACAGTTGGCCAAATCAAGAACACTCTCCAGGAGGTAGGTGTATATGTGTCAAAGTCAACAATCAAGATAAGACTTCACTAGAGTGAATATAGAGGGTTCACCACAAGATGTAAACCATTGGTGACCCACAAAAACAGGAAGACCAGATTAGAGTTTGCCAAACAACATCTAAAAAAGCCATTACAGTTCTGGAACAACATCATATGGACAGATGAGATAAAGATCAACTTGTACCAGAGTGATGGGAAGAGAAGAGAAGGAAAGGAACTGCTCATGATCCAAAACATACCACCTCATCAGTGAAGCATGGTGGTGGTAGTGTCATGGCGTGGGCATGTCTGGCTGCCAATGGAACTGGTTCCCTTGTATTTATTGATGATGTGACTGCTGACAAAAGCAGCAGAATGAACTCTGAAGTGTTTCGGGCAATATTATATGCTCATATTCAGTCAAATGCTTCAGAACTCATTGGACGGCGCTTCACAGTGCAGATGGACAATGACCTGAAGCATACTGCAAAAGCAACCAAAGAGTTTTTTAAGGCTAAAAAGTGGAATGTTATGCAATGGCCAAGTCAATCCCCTGACCTGAATCCGATTGAGCATGCATTTCACTTGATGAAGACAAAACTGAAGGGAAAATGCCCCAAGAACAAGCAGGAACTGAAGACATTTGCAGTAGAAGCGTGGCAGAGCATCACCAGGGATGAAACCCAGCATCTGGTGATGTCTATGCATTCCAGACTTCAGGCTGTAATTGCCTGCAAAGGATTTGCAACAAAGTATTAAAAAGTGAAAGTTAGATTTAGGATTGTTTAGTTTGTCCCATTACTTTTGGCCCCTTAAAAAGTGGGAGGCACATACAGAAACCGTTGTAATTCCTACACCGTTCACCTAATTTGGATGTAATTACCCTCAAATTAAATCTGAAAGTCTACAGTTAAATCACATCTTGTTTGTTTCATTTCAAAGCCATTGTGGTGGTGAATAGAGGCCAAAATATGAAAATTCTGTCAATGTCCCAATATTTATTGACTTGACTGTATATATATATATATATATATATATGCGTTATGTGCGTCAGTGTATATGTGTTGTGAATTCACATTTGTACGCATTGGATTGCACCCTCGCAAAGTAGCATCCAAGTAACACGTCATCAGACTATAGATGACTATGTCGTCAAATAATAATTGTACAACGATCATATCCAATTATTTGACTTTGACAGTCCACCCTCTGATAGCAAACATAAAACTATCACATTCTATTCTTAACCTATTTAGTCATGCATAATAAATTATTATTCAATGTTCTAAATGGTATGACAATACTCGGTCATTGAACCGTCTGTAATGCATTTCCAGAAAGGCTAAAACAACCCTTATATGCCATCTATGGATCTATAGTGGAACATTGGTAGGATGTGGGAGCTCATCGAACCTATAAAGGAAGTTTGGGGGAATTGAGACTACATTATCTATGATGCTTAATGGAACATTTACAATACATTTTATTATACATGACCAAGCCTGTTCACATGTTATTATCTGATGGCACATTCAATTTCAGGATTGTAATGTAGTTCTTCATAAACCTTAGTACCTATACCACCACTACTCACCACCATTATGATTTAATTTTCACTGTTCACCTTGGTGGTACGTTTACCACACTTCAATACAGTAAGAACACATCTGACACATAAACCAATTACTAAAATGACAACAAGTATAAGAATAAGGAGCTTACCTACACTAGCCATCATTTCCTGGACCCACTGCCCTAGACCATAGAACCATTTTACAGGATTTAGCCATGAGAACCATTCCTCTACCTTTATCTCAATCTCATACAAGGAAGTATTATGGTCCTTACGAAATTCCCATTTTAGTTGTAGGATTTCATCCATTCTCTGGTCAATCACCTCTTTGGGGTCATTAGTATTATTGGTGATGTATGTGCAACACTTGACACAAAATTGAGTGGCCAAAGTCAATCAATATCCACCAGTAATAGCTGTCAGGTAGTTTAACACTAGTCTATGTTTTACCAATTCCTTTTTATAAGCCTGTAGCTCCTTACCCGTATACCTGGAAGTGTCATCATACATCTCGGTGATGTTGTCTATTAATTTAGCCAGATCTTGGATGTATCTAAAATTTTAAGTTCCCCGAGTGATCCTAGTGGGATCTAATGCTACCAACATTTGGAAGCCAGTTGTTTCACTAATCAACTGTGTGGCTACATGTTCTTCACCAGGGATCATATTTCTTTTGTCACGATGTTCATACTGCGTGTGTGAATGTATGTGGGTGGTGCGGTTTTATGGATACCAATCATTTCATCATGTTTAAGGGTCATTACTTTCGGGACCAATTTTCCTATAAAACATAAACCCTTGGAACTCAGAGATAACAATGAATATGCCCTTATTCTACTGACATAGTATACATTATCTGGGAGGACATATGGTATATTACGATCTTGCACAATATCACATAAAGTTTTAACAAAACTACCTATGCCTATTGTCCTCATCTGCTAAAGGTATGTTTCAGCCTGAATAACATTTTTACAATAACCCATAGGAACTTTTACAATAGACACCACATTCGGTTTGTTCCTATGTCCTTGTCTCTGGGGTTCGTCACTACTGGTGTGGCGAGCCATTGTCTGATCCAATAAGTCTGCTTCCCAATTCTCCAGTCTTTCTATGTATGAAATGTTCAGACCAAGCAAAGACCGATCTATGGAGTATTGGCGGAGCTTTAAACTAGGGGACCTGGTAATGTTATACTTTCTGTCTATGGACCTCCCTCCCCGTAATTCAAAGACCTCAGAGAAATGTAATTGGAATGGTACTAATCCTACATTATGTTGTCCCTGAGGCACGTGAGTGCACACACAACATTCAGTCTGGTTTAAGACCTTACCCACTAAGGAATGGTAATCCTCTAAAGGATGCCTGCCCAAATACAGATTACTCTTGGACTGGCATTGTTGGCTGCACCTCTCATCAACTAGCGATCCACAGTCCTCACAGATACAATACTTCTCAGACAATAGCCCCTTACACTGTCTCTGAGTTCCATGGGTAACAGATCTCTTAACAATCCCTGAACTGAGTTTGACCATAGGTCGCCCTGATCATTCTATTGCTCTCTCCACCGACTTCACTCTATCTACATCACTATCGGCCTCCCTCTCCATCATCTGTCCTCCATCACAGAAATAGGAAATTCTTAAACAAATAAGATTGAGAATAACCCTGGAACAAGAAAAGAAACAGTTCCCCACTCCATTGCTGGAATAGTAGTCTGGCTCAGGTGTTTTCACTGCAGTCTTTAGTTCTCCTGACAGGCTCGCAATAGACAGATCCACGTTGTCTGTCTCGACTTCACCTTGTGCCTCTTTCGGGTGGTTGACCTTTCTGCAGTGAGTGGAATGGACCAAGGTATCTCTTTCTGCTGCCTTCAAAGATGTGGTACTTGTACATCAACACCTGGTAAGGACCTTCCCACGGGTCTGTCAAACAACCTGAGCATTAGAAATTTCAGATCATAACATATTCTCCAGGTTCAACATAATGACAGTTTGTTTCTGGCATACCAGGTAACAAATTTTTCAGTTTCTGTTGCTGTTGTTTCAGCTGTCTACTCATTTTTATAGGATATTGCACAGTAACCTCATTATTACTCTTCAAATCATAATCAAATGAGGTTGCCTTCCCAGCAGTATCTCAAAGGGGGACAGATTAAGAGGAGGTCTGGTAGTGGTTCTGATGCTATGGAGGATGAGCGGTAAGGCTTCTGGCCACCCTAATCCAGTTTCAACCATGATCTTACTCAGTTTATTCTTAATAGTACTGTTTACCTTCTCTACCTTGGCACTGGCTTGCGGTCGGTAGGGGATGTGAAGTATACTATTGATTCCCATAAGTTTATACATGTTCTGGAAAATGTCACCAGTGAAATTAGCACCCCTATCACTTTCTATGATTCTAGGGAGACCATATATGCATACAAATTCCTTAACAATCTTTTTAGCAGTAAAAACAGCAGTATTAGTGGCAGCTGGATATGCCTCTACCCAATTAGAAAATACATCAGTACAAACTAATACATACTTTAGATTCCTGCAAGTTGGTAATTGGATGAAGTCAATTTGTATTACCTGAAAAGGTCCATCTGTCAGAGGGATATGGGATGGCTTGGTTGGTATTGTCTTCCCAACATTTTTGCTCAAACAAGTAAGACAGGACATTGCCCTCTTTCCAGCTTGAGAAGAAAAGACTGGAGCACACCAATATGCTCTGACCAACTTGCACATACCTTCTTTTCCCAGGTGAGTCAGACCATGCACTGCCTCAGCCAGGCTTGGGTAGTATGCCCTGGAAGCAACAGGCCTACCTTCTCCATCTCTCCAGAGTGCAGAGGACTCCTGTCCACATCCCTTCAATCTCCAGACTGCCTTTTCCTGTAGGGAACACAAATCTTGCATCTCAATTAATTTCTGTGTGTCTATTGTCTGGTAGACCATCACTTTGTTAGTTGATATTTTTACGCTTTACCCTGCTGCCCATTTGGCAGCTTCATCTGCTCTGTTATTGCCCATTGACACCATGTTTTCTTCACATGTGTGGGCTTTGCATTTGATGACAGCTACTGCCTTTGGTAACTGAATTGCTGTCAGAAGTCCTTTTATGTGTTGTGAATGTGCTACTGGTGTGCCTGCTGCTGTCATAAAGTTCCAAAGATGCCAAAGAGCCCCCAAAATCATGTACTACCCTGAAGGCATACCTAGAGAGTCAGTGTATATATTAGCTGATTTACCTTCTGCCAACTCAAACGCTCTCCTTAATGCCACTAGTTCAGCCACCTGGGCTGAGTGAGGTGGACCAAGGCATTCATCCTCTATGACATCCTTGTCATCTACAACAGCATAACCTGTGCATAATTCTCCTGTGTCTGTCTGTCTATGACAACTCCCATCCATGTAAAATGTCAAATCTACATCTTCTAATGGTGTGTCACATATATCTGGTCTTGCAGTAAAGGTCCTATTCAAATATTCCATACAATCATGTGTGTCAGTAGTATACCTGCAAAACTCACCTCCAACCAGAAACTCACCTACTTCCACACTTTGAGCATCTCGAGGAACATATGGTAAGTACGTTGCTGGAATTAATGTATTGCACCATTTAATGGTGATATTTGCAGGTGCCATCAGAGCTAGTTCCCATTTCATGAACCTTGCTGAAGAGACATGTCTGTTTTGGGCAGAATTCCACAAAGCAGATACAGCATGTGGTGTATAGACAGTTGTATCGTGTCCTAATACTATGTCCTCACTCTTATTTACCAGAAGAGCAGGTGCAGCTACACTTCTTAAACATGTAGGAAATGATCTTGCCACAGTGTCCAAATGTGCACTGTAGTATGCTACAGGTCTGCTAGCATCACCATGTTTCTGTAAGAGGACACTTGATGCGCAGCCATCAGCTTCCATACAATATAACTCATAGAGGTTTTCATAATCTGGTATTCCCAAGGCTGGTGCTCTCATCACACTATCCTTAAGGTTAAGGAAGGCATGCTCTGTTTCCTCAGTGTGTATGACACGGTCGGGTTTTGAGGATGAAACTAAGTCCTGCAATGGTCATGCCAAAATAGAAAAACCTGGGATCCACGTCCTGCAGTATCCACAAATGCCCAAGAAGGTACGGATTTGCTGCTAGTTTTGTGGCAGTGTCAAGGTCTGTATGGCCTGAATTCTGTCCGTTGTTAAGTGTCTTAGCCCCTGGGTTAGACAGTGTCCCAAGTATTTGACCTTAGTCTGGCATGGCTGTAATTTGTCCTTTGCAACTTTGTGCTCTGTTTGTAAAAGATGAAGCAACAACAGTTTAGTATCATTTAAACATGACATAAATGAATCAGAGCACAACAACAAATCAACTACATATTGAATGAGGACAGACCTATTGCTTGGTTGAAAAGATTGCAAACAGTCATGTAAGGCCTGAGAGAAAATACTGGGGCTGTCTATGGAGCCCTGGGACAATCGTGTCCATGTGTATTGTACCCCTCTGTAGGAGAATGCAAATAGATATTGACAGTCAGGGTGAAGAGGAACAGAAAAGAAAGCAGAACATAAATCAATGACAGTAAAATGGGTAGCAGACGGTGGAATCTGCATGAGGATGACAGCTGGATTGGGCACAATGGGGAATTGGCTTTCAACAACTTGGTTAATTCCCCTAAGGTCCTGTACTAATCTATAGCCCCTCCCCCCAGCCTTCTTCACTGGAAAAATGGGACTATTGGCTGAATTTGCTGTATGAATTAAAATCCCTTGTTACAATATCCTCTCAATTATGGGATACACCCCTAGCTACACCTCAGGCTTTAATGGGTACTGAGGGATTTTTGGAGCCTGCCTACTACTACTCTTCAAATTAACCATTACAGGAGCTACATTTGCCATCAATCCAGCATCCTATCTTTGGTCTAGAGGGAACCCGGTATTTGCATTAACATTTATTTTACCTGAGATAGACTTTGTTCTAGAACGGCAGAGTGCAACATTAACCTTTGTGGTGTATCCAATATATCCTGTTCCTCATGCGCATACTTTTCCAGTATATCTAGGAATATACCATCAGGTGTACAGTATATTACACATCCCATTTTACACAGCAAATCCCTTCCCAGCAGGTTAGTAGGAGCCGCCGCAGCCAGCAGAAAGGAATGCTTGGTGTGCAGTGGCCCGATAGTAACCTCTGCAGGTTTAGTTATAGGGTAATGCTGTGTTATCCCTGTTACTCCCATTGCTGATATGGTCTTGTTGGTAACCTGTAAATTAAAAGGAGAATTTATCACGGATCTGGTTGCCCCTGTAACTACAAGAAAAGTGTGTTTAGTATGAGATACATCAACTGTCATTGTAGGTTCTTCCCTAGTATTCTCAGTTAACCTTACTGGCTGTAGACTACAGGTATGACCTGACCCCTAGTGCTGACTATCATCCTCGAGCAGAGCTTTTGCTGTCACTATGTGAGTGGGTAACCACTGGAAGTTTCCTGAATCTTGTGAGTGCCCTCTCTGTGTGTATCCATGTGTTCCCTTCCCAGGTGGCCACGAATTCTCAATTTACAATCCCTTCTTATGTGTCCATCTTTGTTACAATTAAAACACCTTACTGTATAACTTCATTGTTGGTATGTGTTGTGATTATGTGACTGTGTAGGTAATCCCTAAATGCTCACTGCCATTAACTTCTCACTCTGTGCCTCTTTCTTTTTGGAAATGTTCTTATCATGTTCTATGGCAGATTCCCTAAGTGCATCTACAGTAATTGCTCTCCAGTTAGGTAGAGAGGTTTGCACCCTGGTCTTTAGATTATCTTTGAGAACATCCATTAGTACCGTAACAGTTACCTCCCTGTGGTGTACATCATCTTTTATGTCTGCTATCCCTGTGTACTGGGTTATCATTAGCAGCACTCTGGGGAAATACTCTGCTGCAGATTCACTATCCTTTTGTTTAATAGTGAAGATTTTGCTCCAGTTAACCACCACTGGAAAATATATAGCCAATTGTGTGATTATTCGTTTTATATTTACCTGGTTATCCTCATCCGTTAAGGATTCATCCTCATCCAATATACAATCTGCAATGAACTTTTGTACATCAGTAAAGAAAGACAGACCCTTAACACCACTCGCCAATCTTTATTAGTTGGCTCATGAGCATTACCTAAATCTTTAACAAATTTCTGGCATTTGGCTAACTCTTTCCTGGGGTCTGGGAAGTCTGACATAATTGAATGTAATTCTGCTCTCACCCATGGACAATGCATTGCTACATTCCTGATGGGAGCTATACCATCTTTGTCCGGTTTCCCATTGGGAACTGCTATTGTACAGACAGGATGTATAACTACCTCATCACTATGTTCAGGTTTAATGTCTGGACTTTCTGTTGTGGTACCAGGGATGTTCCCTCTTCTACTATGCTCCCCACTACTCTCACCAATTTCAGCTGCTGCCCCTGCAGATTGGATGGCTCCCTTTCCTTGTCTCTGTGGAATATCTAGCATATGAACAGCTTGTGCAATGGCTGAAATTATAGTGGGTTCATCATCTTCTACAACAACATTTTCTTATGGTGACTTAAAACAGGTATAAGTTACTTGTTACAATTTTTTATTTTTGGTATTGGCTGTACTTCCACCTGCGGCTGCATAGGGCGGTGGAGGTGCACGGTAACGCTACCTTGCAGTGTTGGTACACTACCTGGCGGCATGCTGCTTTGAGGCATGAGTACGCTGTTTTGCGGCGTGCTGCTTTGCCACGTGTGTACACTACTTTGCAGTGTAAACACCCTACCTTGCAGCATGTGCACGCTACCTAGCAGTGTGAGTACGCTGCTTTGCAGCATGCATACACCACCTTACCACGTGTTCCCCTCGTGCTGCCACAACTTCAAACAATCATTGTACTTTACTCTTTTCTTTTCGATTTGACTACACATATGTTATCTCTAACATTAATTAATACCTCCGAATCGAAACTGGCAATTTTGGGAAATGGTTTCATATATCCTGTGGTCATCTTGACCCATATGTCACAGTATGCTGTTGCGTACGTGCCATACTTCACATTCATTATATGCCTTGCTGATCCAATCGGCCCCAAAGCATGAGCAGCACTTCCTCGACCATCCCTAGTGACTGCTTAGCACCCATATGGGACAACACTTTCGCTCCTTTCACTAGGGATTTTGACGGTGGACGAATTCAAAAGCTGCGTCCGCTCACTTCCTCCCACTGTGCAAAACCGACCGCTTAGGCATGATTGTCAGCTTACACAATGAGGAGCAGAATTTAGTCTATGCAATTATTCTGCTTTCCGGACAAATTCCACAAGCTTTGTCTCTCAGCTTCCTACTTTGAGCAATCTTCAACTGGTAGCATTTAAGCATTTCATTAACACTTAACCTTGCCAGCGATTCACTCCCACACTACACCAAGTAACAATCACAGTATAATATGCAACCCTGTGGTGTGTACTAACTACCAATAAGCTTTGTGATTACTATTGGGTGTGTCTGCAAAAAACCCTTGTTTTCGCCAAAAACAAAAATCCCTGTTTTCGCTGCAAGTACACCTGCTGTGTATACCTACTCGGTAGTAGTTATGCCTCATCAGACACTTACCGGGTCTCTCCTGTCTTGTTCCAACAGTGCCACAAACCTTTTTCTTTTCACATCACAAGCACACATTCACATTCATACCCCACCTTGTTTTCTGCACAGAAAAATCACTTTCCCAAGTGACAATAGCTATTCAGAGGTTTTAACAAGTAAACACGCTATAAATACAACAAGATTACCTATCAAAATGATTGCTTAAAAATGTGGCAGCAAAACAGGGAAGACGCATACACTATGTGCGAATCGCCTTTTGCAGCGCAAAAATGACAATAAAAGAAATGGACTTTTCTCTCTTGTCCCTGGATTCTAATCAGCGCTCCTTTGATTACACAAAAATGGATATTCGGTTTCACAACATAAAGTGATAAATAGGCTTAAAAGATTGCATTCTTACCCAAATATGACGTGTCCACCCTTTGTTGAGGAACCAAAATCTGTACGCTTTACGTAATTTACAGTAGTGTGATATCAGTCGCGAGCTCCCATCTACGAATACCATTCAGTCACTATTTAGCGCTGCAAGTCGCTTAAGAAAGAATTGCTTTCCAGTCTTATTGTGTGGTTCCAAAGCACAAAAAGTTATTTATGTACAAAAGGGTAACACAATGTAAGAGTTAAGAATTAGAGTAAAAAGCAATTATATAGTACTGCTGATACATATGCGTGCGCACTGGGCCTAGTATACAGTCATCAGTCCAGAAGTCTGCCGTCGCAAAGAAGATGTGTGTACACTGGGGTCAGGACACAAGCCTAAATACCTTACAGGTTTCAGAGTTAACAAAGGAACAAATTGACATGTTCTCATTGGTTTTTGCTTCTGGTCAATCTGGTCATTTGTCAGTTCATACAGTGTCATCAGGGGTATGTCTCAGTCTTCCAACAGTCACATTGTGTAGCTTCCTGCCTTAGAACTGGTTAATACTGGCTACAACACTGAATACAAGTAATAACATTCTATTCAATAACTCCCTATCATCCATAACTGGCGGACACATGATGCGATTTTTTTTACTGATAGAAACGGATGTCTGCAAATAAACAGGGATTTAGTATGATACCAAACATGACATGTCCACTGTATTCTGAACCTTAGATCTCTTTTAAGTATATATTACATTATAATTATTAGCTAACAATACCTTTACTAACTCTGGTTATTAACTATAATGTGTGGGAACCATTTTATATGTATGTGTTCGCATATGTGCATCTGTGTATTGAAATAGCAACTGTGCATCTATGTGTATGTACTGTACGTGAATATATATATATAAGGGTGTCTATGTGTATGTATGTGAATACGCATATGAGCATCTGTGCGTGTATATGTATGTATGTGTGCGTTATGTGCATCAGTGTATATGTGTTGTGAATTCGCATTTGTGTGCATTGGATTGCACTGATGCAAAGTAGCGTCCAAGTAACACGTCATCAGACTATAGACGACTATATGGTCATATAATAATTGTACAGCAATCATATCCAATTATTTGACTTTGACACTGGTCATGCCATTCGGCTTATCCAATGCTCCGGCGGTCTTCCAGGATCTCATCAACGATGTCCTTTGAGAATTCCTAGGGAAATTTGTTGTTGTGTATCTGGACGACATGCTCATCTTTTCCCAGTCGCTGTACCAACATCATCAGCATGTACACCTACAGTAGTTCTACAAAAACTATGAGAGAACCACCTCTAAGCTAGAGAAATTTAATTTTGATGTCACTCAGATTTCTTTCCTAGGCTATGTCATCTCTTCCCAGGGATTCTCCAAGGATCTGAAATGGATCCAGCCAACTTCCCTCAAAGTAGTCTAGCGCTTCCTCAGTTTCTCTAACTATTACTGCAGGCTTATTAGGTCGTTCTCCATTATCGTTGCACCCATTGTTGAATTTACCAGAAAAGAAGTGGACACCTCCAATTGGTCATCCAAAGTGGTCCAGGCCTTCCCAGCCCTTAAGGTCGCATTTACTCAGGCTCCAGTACTTTGGCACCCAATCCAGATCTTCCATTTCCAGATCCTCTGAAGTAGGAGCCAGAGCCATTTTGTCTTAGAAGGATTTTCCTGATAATAAATTGCACCCCTGTGCCTTTTCCTCTTGCAAGTTTACCTCGGCAGAATGCAACTATGATGTGGGGAATTGGGAGTTGCTTGCAATTAAATGGGCTTTTGAGGACTGGAGACACTGGTCAGAAGGGGCCAAACACTGGATCACGGTTCTTACTGACCACAAGAACCTGTCTTACATCAAGTCTGCAAAGAAGTTGAATTTTTGGTAAGCACGCTTTGCATTGTTTTTCACCCCATTCAACTTCCTCATCTCATTCTGTCCTGGTTCGAAAAACATCAAGGCTGACACTCTCTCCAGGAGCTTTGAACCTGTGCAGCAGATCTCCAGTTCAAACAAACCAATTTTTCCAGACTCCTTCTTCCACTGTGCCATCACCCGAAATTTGGCTGAACTCATTCAGGCCTGTCAGTCAGAGTCACCTCTAGATAATTGTAAATCTAGGGAAAGGGGTACGGGGAGACCCTAAGCACTGGTACCAAAAACTCAGTATATATAGAAAGAGGAGGCAGATATAACTCCACTATAATGAAGGAAGTCACTACAAGGGATGTATCCCAGCATAATAATAACAAAAAGGAGGTGCACCCATGAGAGTAAAATGTAGTTGAGAGAAAGAAAGAGAAGTACTCTCTTTTGTTGGGGCACAGTATCCGCCTCTAAAGTATAAAACTTAACTCACCTCTAGATAAGCCTTCAGGTCTTCTATTTGTTCCAGAAAAATTCAGGAGATCAATCTTACTGGATTTTTATGCTCAATGAGCTTTTGGTCACCTGGGTATCAGTAAGACCTTAGAGTTGCTCTCCCGCTCAGTCTGGTGGTCTTCCTTGGCCAAAGATGGGCGTGAGTTTGTCCTGGCATGTGAGATCTGTGTCTGAATAAGACACCTCGGCAGCTCCTTCAGGTCTATTACTTCTCTCCATATCTAGGAGACCCTGGACTCATATCACCATGGATTTTATCATTGATCTTCCAGTATCTGCTTGATGTTCTGTGATCTGGAATTTGGTGGACCATTTTAGCAAAGTGGCACACTTCATACCTTTGCCTCAGCTACCCTCTGCCAAAGAATTCTCCCACCTGTTCCTCCAACATATCTTTCACCTGCATGGCTTACCAATGGATATTGTGTTGGATAGAGGAATGCAATTTGTGGCACAGTTCTGGAAAGCCTTCTGTGCTTCCTTGGGCATTGACCTCAGCCTTACCATTTTCAGGGTACCATCTGCAATCTAATGGGCAAACTGAGCATGTTAACTAGTGTCTGTAGCAATATTTATGCTGTTACATCTAAAGTGTAATAACAACTGGGTGTCCCATCTACCAATTGCTGAGTTCACTTTTAACAACTCTTGCCATTGAGCATCTTCAGTGTCTCCATTTTTCTGTGTCATGGGACAACATCCCAGAGCAAATTCTTTCAACTCCAGTTCATTAGTTTCGCCTTCTGTCTCTCGGCTCTGTCTTATTTTGGGAAAGGTTCATCAAAGCCTTCAGAAGGTATCTCTCTGCTCCAAAAGTCTGCTGACAGAAATCGGAGGTCATGTATCTTTAAGAAGGGCAATTTGGTTTGGCTCTTCACAAAGAACATTAAGCTTCACCAGCCTACTCAGGAGTTGAGTCTGTGGTTCATTGGCCCATTCCGTAAAATTTTTCAGGTGAATCCAGTAGCTTTCAAGCTTCAATTACATAAGTCTTTCCATATGAACAACACCTTCCACTGTTCCTTGTTCAAACTGGTCTTCAGTTTAGTCAAGTTTAAGGCAAAGTTTCCATCCAGGCCTGCTTCAGTTGTGGTCCATGGTCAACATGAATTTGTGGTGGAAAAGATCTTGGACTCTAAGACTCCAGTGGTCTTCTGCATTTCTTGGTCCACTTGAAGAGCTATGGCCTGAAGTAGCACTCCTGGGTTCCTGAAAGTGCTCTACATGCTCCCAGGCTGAAGAAGCTTTTCTTCCAAGATTTTATGGACAAACTGGGTTCTGGGGGTACTTCAACCCCGCTTTAAGGGGGTGGTTCTGTTACAAGTCGCAGTGATGACTTGTCTCCCACAGCAGTTAACCTACTCATGATGCTGTTGTTCTGGTTCCCTCAGTTGCTAGGTGATCTGCATGCCACAGGAGGTCACGTGTTATCCACAGCATAGTGTAATTGGTTCCTCCTCTTGCTTGTGTATGCTGGCATTTTGTTGCCTCATGACTATAGCATTCCTGTAGGTTCTCTTAGCTCAGCTGCACGGTCAGCATTCTGTATCTCCTTGTGGTAGTGTATTCTGGATTGCCAGCTGAATTGCCTTGCCACTGGCTCCCAAGCCTCTCCGTTGGCTTCCTAGCAGCACCAGCAGCTTCTGTGCTGCCACCAGCTTACCAGCCTCTCCATCGGCTTCCCTGCCACACCAGCAGCTTCTGTGCTGCCATCAGCTCTCAAAGTCGCACTGCAAGTACACAAACTTGTGTACCAGCTCTCATGCTGCACCATTGGCTCTCAAAGTCGCACCGCAAGTACACAAACTTGTGTACCAGCTCTCAAATCCACATCACAAGTACACAAACTTGTGCACCAGGTCTCATGCCACACCATCAGCTCTCAAAGCCACATCTCAAGTACACCCACTTGTGTACTGGTTCCCTAGTTGCACCATCGGCTCTCAAAGCCACATCACAAGTACTCCAACTTGACTATAGGCTCTCAAAGCTGCATCTAAAGTACACACACTTGTGTACCGGCTCCCTAGCTGCATCATCAGCTCTCAAAGCCGCATCTAAAGTACACCCACTTGTGTACCAGCTCCATAGCCACACCATTGGCTGTCAAAGCCATATCTCATTTACACCAACTCCTGCTACCAGCTCAAAGCCGCACCATAAACTCACTTACTACTGCTATCGGCTTCTGCCGCACCACTGGTTCTAAAGTCGCATCATCAGCTCTCAAAGCCACACCACTTGTACACAATTCATGCTTCCGGCTCTTGCCACATCATCAGCTTCTAAGCTGCATCATTTGATCTCAAAGCCACACCGCTTGTATGAAACTTCTGCTCCCAGCTCTCTGTTGCACCACAGACTCCCAAGTTGCTTCATCGGCTCATAGTCCGCTACATCAGCTCCCAAGTCGAAACACTGTCTGTACCTATTCCTGCTGTTCCTCTCACCATTGGATCCCATAGTACATTTGTGTGAACCACTACTACCCTGAGTATTAAGACCAGGCAGCCACCTAAGTACCAGTAATCATTTATAGGTCTAAGGGAACAACGGTTGGCTGTTAGAGGTGGAAGACCTCAATAGCCTGGGTTCTAAGGGGTTCACAGGGAATGAGCATTGGGATTTATAACAACTTCTGGGTGGCTGTTATACTAAAACATACAAAGCAAAAATTTGCCACACATGTTACTACATTATAATGGACAAAAATAGTCTATGTGGAGGCATGATTCAAGTATCTTTGTTTTTGACAATTTTAAAGTGTGCCACTCTAATAGAGGCATCAGTAATGTAGTGTAGGGTATAGAGGAGTCAGTAGTGTAGTGTAGGCTATAGAGTGGTCAGTAATGTAGTATAGGTTATTGTGGGATCAGAAATGTAGAGGCGGGGCCACCATCAATTGGGGACTGCAGGGAATATAGTCCTGGGCCCGGACACTTGGCAGACAGGAGGGGGCCCATCCACTCCTACCACCCACTTCTGCCTCCTTTTAGTAACTCCTTGTTAGGTGAAAGGGGCACCCACTCTGACCGGCGCATCGCGACAGTCCTGATTGATTTACAGAGGCCACTCTTCCTGCCCACTTGTTCATCAAAGCTTTTTTTTCTTTGAGTCGGCACATGAGATGTCACACCGCACCACTGGAAGAGAGAGGAACCGCACCTACCACCCACACAGCCCGGGAGAAGAAGGAGCCTCCTATTGAGGTAAGTCTGTATCAGCAGATGCGGGGAGTGTAGACTGCCTGTCTAGGAATGGAGAGGGAGAATGTAGATTAACAGAGTCTGAGGAGGATGGACTGACTTGGGCCATCTGTTTTAGTTATATATACACAGCCAGGATGAGTGTCTGGGGATGCAGGGGGTGGGGTGGGGGGTGTATAGGCTTGGGGAGGCCCTGCCTATTTTATTAGTCCCAGGTCCCAAAATCTCTGATGGCAGCCCTGTATAGAGGGGTCCATAAGGTAATGTAATGGTGGACATGGAGGGGTCAGTAAAGTAGTGTAGGGTATAGAGGAGTCAATAATATATTGGAGGGTATAAAGAGGTCAATAATGAAGTGTAAGGTATAGAAAGTGCAGTAATGTAGTGTAGGGTACATAGGTCAGTAATGTAGGGTAGAGTATAGAAACAGTCATTAATGCAGTGTAGGGTATAGAGGGGTCAGTAATGTAGTGTAGGCTATAGAGAGGTCCGTAATGTAATGGCATGTATAGAGAGCTTAATAATGTAGTGGAGTGTATAAAGGAGTCGGTAATGTAGTGTAGGCTATAGAGGGGTCTGTAATAATAATGTAGTGGCGTGCTTAGAGGAGTCAAAGATTTAGTGTATTGTATAGAGGGGTCAGTAATGTAGTGTAGGGTGTAGAGAGTGTGTAGAGTAGTCAGTAAAATTACTAATCCAAAGTACTAAGGAGTTCATTCAGACCCAGGCCCTAGATGCGTATGCTCACAGCCTGCATATGCAAATTCAGTGCATGCCCAGCAAGGCAGGTTAGAGCACGGCAAGGCATTATCATGCCCACTATGTCTTGGCGTGCGATCACTATGTGTATGCAGATGCCCATCAGTCATTCATTAGATGCCCACTTGTACACATCATCTACTGGAAGTGCATGAAAACATTGAAACATCGGGCACCATCGGATGCGATCGCACGCTTGAGGTTGACTATACTCTGCGGCAAGCACTGCGATCACTTCAGTGTGAAATACAACCAAGTGACATGTACTATGATGCTGCCTTTTAATTATGCATGCCTCTGATACGGCGTTGCAACACTCAGGCAAGTCTGCATTCGCACCTCCACTCCCCCATTTCTAGTGATCTGCCTCTGTCACAACCCACAAACGGCTTCTCATGTCACTCACTCTGTTGATCTGTCTATGCGCAACGAGCAAACGCATTCTGATCTTTCGCAGTGGTTTGAGCAGGCGCATTGCGATGCATATGCATGCACAGATTTAAACTGAATCAGCGCACTATTATAGATCTAAGACACAAAATGCAGGAAAAAGTATGCAATCTCAGCAAAAATAAAAAAAAGGCAGAGGTCATATACGAGTGACCCACGCCATGCCTTGCACCATGTATCATCATGATTATGCTGAAATATGTGTTAATTGTTTTGTTTTGGATGGGGGGCACCAAAGTAAATATTTGCCCTGGGCACCACTTGGTCTTGAACCGGCCCAGCCTGCTAGCCTGAAGCAACGGCCGTTGGATGGCAATGGTGCCGCCCATAGAGCCTCTGTGCAAAAGCACTGGTCACCCATAGCTTGCTACAGCCCTGCTCCACTCCCTATTACTATTCTTATTCCTGCCTCTTAGGGAATGTGCTTTTAATTGCTGGTCTAGGGAGGGGATACTGATGCTGTTTTTTGCAGCTCTTGTCCCATAAAGGTTACAGTTATGTGCTGGCATCATGGGCCTCATTTCTTCTTTGATAGAAGACACCAGTGTGAAGGTTTTCTCTTCTTTTAGTGGCAACCTGCCCAAACTGGCTTGCTTTGGGCTGGTTCCACTCAAGCAGAGGGTCCCATGATCATTATCCCCATGTTATTAGGAGCTAGACAAAGTAGGCCAGATCTAAGGCTACAGTAGTTTAGGAACATGGATACAACTATGCTGCCAATTTTTATTCATGTACAGAACTTTACTATTCAATAGCTAATTAATTTCAGTTGCTGATTATATAGATAGAACACACCCTGAAACCCCCCATTGAAATTTGTTTGTTATTGAAGTGAATAGGAAAACCTACTACTGTATGTACAGCTTGTGTTTTTGCAAATTCATGTGAAAGCATCAAGCACATACAGTATGAAGATGCAAACAATATGTGAAATGCATAACATCTATACCCATCTGTACATGTTGTTTGCGCTTTTGTATTGTAATGCAAATACCAGTGGGTAATTAATGGATAATTAAAGTCAATAATTAATGGTGCCCACTTCACTGAAATATGGCAGTAAAGTAGAAAAAATTTCTAAATAACTTTCTGAACAAAAATAGCTGATAAAACAACAGAAAATCAAGATACCAGAGTTTAATATCCACTACAATCTAATGCCCGCTATTAATATTTCGAACCCAGTAATCCCATTATAAGAGATAATATTAATAAAAACACAACACAGATTTATGCCATTACATTGGTCATCATTTTATTGACAACATAAACAAGCAAAATAAAATATATGGAAGCAAATTAAAAGGTGCTTGCAAATCAGCATCAAATTATCAGGCCCTGCAGTAGCCTCAAATACATAATAGGGCAGTGTCCTGCCCCTGGTGCCTCTCAAATGTTTACCACCCACTCCATCATATCAAGCCTAAACAATGACCCACCTGGCAGTGTGGATGTTGCTGACCCAAAGATTTCAGTGAAGTCCTCATTGTAAAGTCCTCATTATGATGGATAGTATACCGTTTACTGTATGCACCATTGTGTAACTGGCAGATATATTGTTGGGGAGTCAATGGAAGGTCAGGTGCACTAATCTGCCTCTATTTTTTCACAAGGCTCCTTCTATGAACAGCCACAATGTCACCATACAATTATAAGCAATTCCTTAACTAAGGCCAAAAACAAATACCTCAGGAGGTAAAATACCGTCCACATACAGGTGAACACCAACCAGATGGAAAAGATGATCATCCTAATAACAGACCAGAAAACCGTCTTTTACTTGGACAAACCATGCAACGTAATGGTTTACTTTGTACCAAGCTACATCAATCACTGCCAAGACAGCAACACTAACGCAATGCAATGTTTTACAATAACTATTTGCACCAAGACCAAAGCCCCATAACCCACTCTAGATTAAAAATAATGGTCTCCCTCAAGTCCAAGAATATTCATCTCCCCAAGTTGTTTCCACACAATAGTACCACTAGAACCCACAGGACTCAAAACTGATAATCACCACCTTCAAACTGTCTTTATATAATACTTTGCACCATTTCATGTGATCCCTGTATTTTGTGAGTATTAAAGTGGTGAAAGAGAGCTGCATGGGGGAGTATTCACTAATAGAGATACCATACACAGTGTGTGTGACTTGTCCTTTTTATATATTCTTTACAGTCAGACTACAAGTGCCAGCGGGCCCTTGATGTCCAGACATGCTGGCACTTATAATTCTACAAGTGCCAACATGCCAAGCCAGGCTTGCTGGGACTTGTAGGCTGCCTGTAAAGAACAATATTGTTTCACTATGTAGCTATTACCCATGTACTCAAAGTTTAGGGTGCGAAAGAGCCCAAGGCTTTAAGCCCAGGGTTGGTCCTCCCTCAAAAGGGGGACCAAATTTTAAGGGGGTCGTGACATTACAGGGAATTCCAGCCCTGGACTTACCAGTTTGGGTCTGGTTGCCATTATGGCCGGGGGACCCCATGCTTTATGTCTCCCTACTATAGCATCAGTACCCTGGCTGGTTCACCCTGGTGCTGATTATTGGGAAATAGTGGGAACTCCATGTGAATTATTACCTCTATTTTTGACTGCTAGACCAAGTTCAGAGGTCCGGGGCCGATTACTGATGTGGTGGGGACCACTCACATTTTTTTTATTTTTATTATTAACATGTAACAAAGCCTGCCTAGATCATACTGATCTGTGCAGTGCTTTCATCCCACCCACAAAGGAGGAGATGCTTCAGGTAGGAAAATTAATCAGGAAGTAGAAGGAATATGACAGGGAGGGGCTTATATGCAATCCTAAACATGCAAGATCCGTCATTTCTGAGATTATGACATTACAGTATGCGTCAATTTGAGAATTGGATTTGGCTGGGGGAACCAAGACAAGAGTCAGTTCAACTCAGTACCCCAAAGTTCCGGCGTTTTTGGCTTCCTCAAAAACAATATTGTTTATCTCTAACTATAATATTATGTATGGGCATGACTGAAACCATGGCTTTAAATGGCACAACCAACTAATACACAATAAAAGCCCCACAAAGCATCAGCGAAAATTCTACTTGGGAGACTAACAACACTTTGCATCACAAGAATGGAAGGATGCTGTTCAAAGCAAGCAAATGAGTGAGTAAGGCTAGATAAAAAGGTCACCTACTGTTCTCGGCAATTGAGGCCCAACCCTTGAGATCCTTCATTATCAAGTACTCTTGGTAATGTCCAGCTGCCCAAGCAAGTGAGAAAATATATCTAAAAGCCCCAAAATAATAGAAAATATCAACTAATGCCAACTCTTACTTCTATGGAGCAACATAACCCAGGCCTCCTAAACCAAACAGCTGGGGCAATCTCTCAATGGAAAAATGCTCCCATACAGGCCATACTAAACTTAAGAAGGACAAAGTTCAACAATTGCAGTGGTTTGTAGTGCTAATTCCATAACTATTACTCAAGTAAAGCATGACAGTGCATTTAAAATATATCTTTTTACTCCAGCATGTGTACAAACCATAAAGACAATGTTTCAGACAAGTGAACAATGTACTAACCTAATAAGCATGCACACTGCAGGCAGTGAAGAGGCCCAGTGATGATTGATGACCTGGGCCACTCCCAAGTTGTCACAGCAAAATAAGATGCTTTTATTCCTCACATGCTCACACCAATGATGGAATAACACTTAAGCAGGAGCAAATTTCTTGTTGAACACTGCTAGCCATGAGGTGGAAAACCAGGTGCCATGTAAAGGCCCAAAAACTGGCATTGGTGTACAATTTCTGCAGCGACAAGCCCAGGCCCATTCAGCGCACCAGCAATACAGCATAAGCCCCAGTAATACCACATCAGAAAGGATAGCAGTGGCAGGCAGGATTGGCAGCAGTCACCTGCAATCCACAAAAACAACCCTGCAGCTGCTCATATAATGAAAGGAGGACCTCAACCCTGAACAAAAAAGGCAGACAGGCTTACTACTTTATGGGGAAGTGGCATGGTTCCAACATAGTGCCTGATTCAGAGATGCAGTGCTGTTCATCTAAAAAGCTAAAGCTGCAGGAGGCATCTGAAGAGACTAAAGGCCTCCTGTCAGCATCTGCAATCCCATCGCTTTGACCGGGGTCACAGCCTGGGGTAACCATCGTTACCGATGATCGCAATGTTCCCCGGCCCTGGCAAGCTGAGTCAGCCTTAGCTTAAGCTGGCTGGCTGGCTTCTGGCTGCTTGCGAGGCCAGGAAGCCTGGATCCATGGATGTAGACCCTGGCTTCATCACTACTAGAAAATTGGGGTGACCCACCCTCACACTATAAGCCCAAACATTTCTGCAAGCCAATCAGGCAGAGGCATGGGGGAACTATGTGTGAGATCGCACATTGCACATACAAAGAATGGGTCCTGCGCAAATGCAGACTCCCAAACATCGGAGATGTGCGCAAACCATTGGGTTTTCATACATCTCTGAATTAGGCCCATAGAAAAAAGACAGAAATTAGAGGAATGGTAAAAGAAGAGAAGGCAAAAAATAGACAAAGAAAGAAAGCAAAACAATTGAGTGGAAATAAATTCAAAAGAGAGAAAGAGAGAAATGAAGACAGCATCAAGTAAGAGTAACAGCACAAGAGTAAACACACAGTAATATAATACAATAATGCATCAGTGTAGTTTCCTACAGTTGAATCATAAAGAAAAAGAGACCCAGTTTGGATAAAACTGCCTAATAAAACTTTTAAACCATATCACACTGTGGTGGCGATTCAAACCCGCTCGCTGGGCTGCGTTCTCTCGTAGCCGACCGATTGTTGCAAACTGCGCATTCATAAAAAGACGCAGTGCACGAACCAGTCACAGCGATTGGGAGATGATCGCTCTCAGCATACAGCCAGCCCGCTAGTTTGAGTGACAGAACGGGCCGTTTGTGGGTGGTGACAGGGGAAAGACAAAGAAAACGGGGGTGTGGATGTGCAAACACAGGCCTGTAAGTGTGTTTTTACAACATTATAAGGGCGTAAATAATTAAGATGCAGCGTCAGCATACACGTCATACGAGTGAAATAAAGACAGCGGCACTCGCAGTGCTTGTGGTAGGCAGTCTACCTCAAGCACTGCATGCTGGTTCAATGTCGCCTGATGGTAAGAATGTTCTCATACACTTCCTGGATAAGATGTCTGAAAGTGGGCGTCTTTTCTCCAGGCTAGTGGGTGTCTAACTTCCCCCAGGGATCGCACATTAAGACATAAGGGGCGTCCTGATGTCTTAGTGAGCGATCGCGGCATTTGCATACTGGCCGTCCTTACGGCTACGAGCTAGCGCAGCACAACGAGGGGGTCTGAATGAGCTCCTAAATACCTTTGGACACAAACTGACTAGCTTACCATATAACCCTGACCTCACTAAAGCCATCTCAGCTTCATGCTTTAAACCCCGTCAGCCTTTGGGAGCCTTCTGTCACTTTGAAATATTTTGGTGGTTTTGTAGCAGTTCAAAGCAGACATCCATACAGTATCTGGACACTGAGAGAGCAAGACTCTCTGAAGCATATAACTGGTCTAGTTCGTCATTCTATATTAACAGCCCCAGGAATGTTTCACTTATTTCTTCAATCCCGAAATGACTCCCTGATTTCCTGTCCCATGCATATTGGATTAGTTCACATCAAACAGATTAAAATAGGTGTGTGCACAAGATAAGAAGCTTCAGTGTCTGAGTTAAAATTACATTAAAAAGAGTCAGGGCTGTGCATGGAGCTTGAAAATGAGTACTTAGTCCAAGCACATCACCACGAGAGATACAAATGTAATTTTATATATCTCAGTACATATTTCATCCTTCAGGGGGATAATAATTACAGGACAACAGAATTATACATACTGTAGATTCACTTGCATGATAGAAGTACACATTGGTTTTATTAAAACTCATTGCTCCACTACTCTGTGTATAGCACCCATTTCAGTGTATGCTAGATGTTGATATGTGTATACTATTTTGTGCTGTACATGGTCATTAAATAGTAGAGACCAGCAGAAAGAAGTTTGGTAAACATTCCAGCCAGATAGACTTAACCAGGAGCTTGTATTTATTTTAGTGCACAGTTTCAGTACAGTCATACTCACAGTTACTGTATGTACACAGGCAGCGGAGATGGAGTGGAACATACAGCGGTCCAGCCGGTCATGTACTGTATGTAGGCAGGAACATAGGATTACACAGGGTCTCCAACAAAGCAAAGCAGTACATGTCAGTGGAGCTCAAATACAGTGGGGTATATTTGCTAAGAATCGTGTCTGGTTGAGATTTCCTGAAACTTGGGTGATTATTGCCTGCTGAATCTCTCAAATTGACCAAGAATCGGGATTTGCTGAAATTGTGTTTTCTAATGGTGTATGTGATAGTGTTTATCTCTGAGTTTCCAGTGTCTGACCACAGCCAAACACTCCTGAACAAGCAGTCCGCATAAATCAGTGAAATATGTGCAGGCTGCTTGTTTATGTTCAAGGCGATGAAAGGGTTAATGTTAAAAAAAAATGATGTAGGTTCCACCCCCCCCAAAAAAAAGCATGACAAGCCCCGGGCTCATGAGCCAGTCCTGTTTCTAAAAATATGAGGGGGAAAACGAATAGGGTTCCCCAGTATTTTATGAACCAGCACTGTGCTCCTAGAACCAGTCCTGGTTTTAAAAATAGGGGAGAAAATGGCATGGGGTTTCCGCTATTTTTAATGTATGTCATAAACTTTTACTTTCTATGGTGTGTGTGTACTGTGTTTATTTTACTATTTTTTTAAGTAGGGGTATGGGTGTCAGCTGCCTCCTGGCACTTGTAGTTCCACAAGTGCCAAAGGGCAGGCATGCTGTTACCTGTAGTTTCACTGTAAAAAAACAATAGCTAAAATCTATATTCCCCACTATTACCCCTGCACCCGCTGGTCAGGGGTGGAGGGAAGAGCCCTGGGCTTCAGTGTATGCCTGGGTGATCAGAAGTGGGGGGACCCCTTTATTGGTGGGTCCCCACCTCCCCCGAGCTCCCTGGTTTGGACTGACTAGCTTGGGGTTGATAATGGCTTGGCTGGGGAGACCCAGTGAAAGGGTCCCCTGGCTGTGGCATTACACCTCTGCTAGATTTGAGTCTGGGCTGGTTTTAAAAATAGGGTAAACCCATGCCATTTTTTCCCCCTATTTTTAAACCAGCACTGGCTCTGGGATCCCAGTGCTGGTTCATAAAATATGGGGGAACCGTACACATTTTCCCTGTATTTTTAGAACCAAGACTGGCTCAAGAGCTCGAGGCTGGTTATGCTTTTGGAGGAGAATCCAACATATATATATTTTTTTAACATTAACTCTTTAGACAGTAATTACAGGCAGAAACTTACACAGAATACACTGATCTGTGTATGTTTCTGCCAAACTCGCAGCTCAGGGGGTAGTCAATTTAAAACTTCTATCTAGGACCAAGTTTTCTCAAAATACACCTGTGATTATAATCACAATTCTTGGTAAATTCCTGAGTTGTATTTTCCTTGCTATGAAAAGTACTTGCGAGTTTGGCCAATGGTGTATTGATTTGTGATTGCATTCTCACCCAATATTTTCTGTCTAAATAGAGAAATCTCTCCTGAGTTTGCCTTTAGTAAATTTCCGAGTTGTTGAATATGGTTAAACTCACCCGAGATTGCAATCTCGCCCACAAACGAATCTTAGTAAATTTACCCCAGTGAGTCAAGATTGCTCTGACTACAGAATGGTGGCCATATTTTTAAAGGATCAGCTGCTTTATGTAAAGGAGCATCATATAGGAAGCATAATAGCACACTACATATACCAAACCACACCAAGAGATCCATTCTCCACAAGCTCACAGATAAAGTGGTTTTATTTCAATGTGCTTTGATTGTCCATGATGCTTGGTGCTTTTGGGTTCTGAGTAGGACTGAGACCAGCTTTGGTCTACCCATAAATTTGGATCTGAAAACCAGATCTTTGGTTTTGGATTGCATGTATACAGGTTCAAATGACATTATTTTAACTGTTTTTATTAATTCAAAAAAAAATCCAAAATAAAAAAACCAAACCTAACTAAAACACTTAAGGGTGGTTTTCCCGCAACAAAAACCATAACACAGGGGTCCGCACACATTTCTAACCTTTATTGTTACACTCCATGTTGATGGTGTCATCATTGTTCATAAGACTTAATTCACATAAAGTTTCTTTAAGGTATAGAGCTTCCTTAGCTGATTCTGTTAGTGCCATATATTTCTACCTTGGTGGTAGATAGCATTACAGTGGGTTGTTTCCTACTCCACCAGCTTACTTCTGCACTTGACAAAAAAAATAGATATCCCATATTGGAATGTCATCCTCATCTGAACCAAAATTGGAATCACAAAATTATTTGAGGGTAGAATTTCCAGACTTGGCAAATTCAAAATTCAATGAAGATTAATCTTTTAGATATCTTAGGATTCTTTTAACTGCTTTCCAGTACTGCCTGTCAGGATTAATGGCAAATGAGGTGGCTCTGCTTACTGCATGTGTGATGTCAGGAAGTGTTCTAACACTTGCATACAATTAAATTCCCAATAGCACACTGATAAGGAACTTTCTTCATGCTTTCTGTTTTCTCTTTGCTCATTGATTTCATGACTTTAGTCATGCCTTTGTCAATGGGAGTGCTTAATGGCTTAGCATTTGACACACATTATACTTTGTGAGTATATATTCAATGTAGGTTTTCTGATCAATGGACATCCTCCCTTTCTTTAGATATTAATTATTCTCAGGTCTAACTAGTAGAGATGTGACCTCATACACCTAGCTTCAATATGTCATGCAGCGCAAGACGCCTGGTGCAAGTGAGCCGTTGGGTCCCGAGTGATTCTGCTAGTGTCAAGGTTCTTTTTTGCATCTGTTTCACCCAAAAATGCATCTTATTCCCAAATGTGATGCTACTTAGACACAACACTTGTATATCTGTGTGCGACTGAATTTATATACAAAGCACCATAGAACTTGGCATGGAAAAAAGCTGCAGCATTGTAGCTCTGCATAAATTCAGACTCAGTCGCACACAGATATGCAAGTGTCACCTATCAAATTAATCCGTAGAGTCTCTTGGTGCATTTTAGTTGCATCACATTCCAACTAAGATGCATATTTGGGCAAAAAATACACAAACAAAATGATCAGCTAATAAGCACTAGCAGAGTCACACAGCACCTGGCATGCTGAGAGGGGCTGTTAGGTACGACTGTAGCAAGAATGTTTGTTGAGGACTCATACGTAGTGTGTAGGACCAAAGTCTTTAATTTTGAATCTTTGTCCTAATAGCTACTTGACATCTGTGAAGTGCTGTTCTCGACCTTATAGTAACAGATCATCCACACACACAATGATAATAAAGAATTTCTCTGTTATAAATTTGTGGTAGAGACAATGATCAGTCCTTGAATGCACAAAGTTAATTTCTTTTAGTACAGCATCTAGTTTGATATACCAACAATAATAACAACTTTTTTTTAGTCAGTATAGATCTATACGCTCCAGCTCCAGCCGTGGGCGATACAGACTGGAGCTGAAAGACTGGGAACCACCAGCTTACCAGAGGACCAGGTAGGGACAGTTAGGGTAAAATAGTCATCTTTGGACCTGCATCCTTGTACCAGGCACAAAAACATCATCAGCGCCCATTGCACCTGTACAGCACCATACCATAAGTTTCAAAAGAATATCAACATTTAAAGTTTTAGTCATATGAATTATATTTATATGTCATTGAAATTGTGCCTTATGCTAGCACTTGTTATCACTTTTTATTCAATGTTTTTTAGTAGTGCTATATCAGGTTATCTTAAGACAGTGATGTGTGTAGGCCATAAAAAATCTCAGGTGTTTCAAATCTCTGACAATAATATTGTTAGGTATGCAAGGATCAAGTGAGCTGAACCAGAACCTGCTTGAATTTGCATAATACTTTTGTATTTTATGAGACTTTTTGAATTTTATATTTTCTTTTACTTCTATCACATAATCCTCTATTCTCTCTCTGAATGTTCGTTATCTGTGAAGAAAGGAGTTATTAGAATAAGGGATGCATGTGTTGGCGTCACGCTTCGTGTTAACCATTCAAAACGAAAACCTTCACTGCTCCAGCCTGACAACAGTTGTCTACAAATGATAAATGATTGTGTTAGTTGGGAGACATTTCTCTTCCATCTTCTAGGAAAAACTCCCACTTGGGATCTTGTATTTGGAAAAAAAATGTAATATTTAAACATAGCTTACCAAGCATAGTTCTTTTTTGCCACCTACCATCAAAGCATTGCTGGACATTTTTATAAATATGAATTAGATAAATGTGCATAGAAGTTAACCAATGTTTACATTAAACAAGTGCTAAAAGGGGTTCAATATACATTATGCAGGGCAAGTTTGCTTTTCATGTTATACAAAAAAGTAGTACAGTAAGGTTTTAAAAAATATTTATTATTTTCTTCTAAAGTAAAGTAGTGGTCCATTCCAGTGAGGCCATGCCCACTTTTACATTTCACGCCCCTACCCCCACTATGAAAGTTTTAGAATGAAACTTTGAATTTCAGTTAAGATCCTCTTCCCCCTTATACCTTGGCATTCAAGTTACAAATTACTGTATTCAACTATTTCATGCAAACTACTTCCCAATTCTAAGTACAATCACATATGAGTTTGGTGCTTAGAAGTCACTTTATATCTTGTTATCTTGTGGTTTGAAAGGATCAATATGGTTAAAAATTAATGTGTTTCCTTGGTTTTTCTGATTACTTCAGACATTGCCTGTGTTGGTGTGGTAATTGCTTACTGTTCTGCAAACACTCTGTAGAGACTTAATTTCGAATGACAAAGACCTAGACTTAAGAGTTCTTTTTTGGCTATATCTAATGACTCAGGGGCCTATTCATCAACACTAAAATAATGTTTTTAAGGCCATTTTCCTTAAATACCGTTATTTTAGTATTCATGAAGTATTTTAACACAGGAGATATCACTGATATCTCCTTGCTAAGTCCCCTTGCGTTAATTTCCACACTTCCCATACATTAGTATGGGGATATGGAAATTAAGGTATTCATCAAATTCCGAAAATTATGCATTTTCGGAATTTGATGGAGTTACTATCCGCCACTGTGAGGTGGCGAATAGCAGGTGACACCTGCCTGTGTCAGCGTGTGCAGGTCCCCTGGTGTCTTCCTCCGGCGCTCTGGTACGTCCTCTTGCTCCGGAGGCTGGTCTGACATGTGTTCTCCCAGCAGAACACAATAAAGTTTAGAAAAAAATATACTTTTTTTTTTTCTAAACTACTGTGGTCAGGTGGAAGAACACGTGACAGTACAGCCACCATAGCCGGAGGCGCTGCAGCGGGCAGGTAAGTGCGGGGATGGAGGGAGGTATGCGGAGAGGGGAGGTGGGGTTGGGGGGGGCATAAACTTACCGCCGCTGTAGGCAGTGCTGCGCATGTGCTGGTTTTATGGATGTAACGGCACATGCGCAGCACAGATTCCAGCTGCGGTAAGGTAGTGTAGATAGAGAAAACTATCTATTTCCCGAAAAGCTGTCATCGCAAAAATGACAGCTTTTCGGAATAGATAGTTATGGGGAAGAGGAATGATGAATTCCTCCTGTAATTAGGTAGAACTCCATGTGAGTTCTAAACCTAATTACCTCCAGAGAATATTTAGGTATGATGAATAGGCCCTCAGACTGATGCTTCCCATTTTTGAACAATACTATCATACAATTCAACTGCATCTTGTAATTTGTTGATATGATAAACAAAATGGGTAGACATTGAAAATGCCTTTACTCCAAACTCTGCAAAAAACTCTGTACTTAGGACCTGATTCAGAGTTGGGAATAGAGGCCGTGATTCAGAGCCGAACGCTCTGACAGAGCACTTGCTCTGAATCAGGGCCGTCCCTCCTTCATTTTGGAGCGGCCTCCTGGCGCTCGCATAGCTGTGGGTGACCACCCACAGCTATAGCGAGCGGCCATGATGATGGTCGCGATGGTCATGACCATCGGGCTTGCGACAAGACCCTGCGGTAGGGTCTTGCTGCCGCAAGCCCAGGAGTGCTTTTGGCTCTATCAGAGCCAAAAGCACTCCCTCTGACATCACTAGTGATGTCAGTGGGGCCGGACCCAGACGGTAGGCGTTCCCATGTGAACGCCTCCGTCTGGACAGCCACTCCCCCGTCACACCCACCAAAGGGGGCGTGCTGTCAATCACCATTAACAGCACGCCCCCTTTGGTGCGAGACCCATAACAACGGCTTGACCATCGGTATTCTGGTCTCGTGCATGCGCACGACGGAGCCGGCTCCCTCGTGCGCATGCGCACTTGAGCACCATCGACCCGCTTGCGAGCACTCAGCGCTCGCGAGCGGGTCTGAATCAGGCCCTCAGTGAGTTATCTCTCTCAACTGATCATCTTGGTGAAACCATGCTGCACTGCAGGTGGGGAAGATTTAAAATGTGCAGAGAGATTTAGATTTGGGAGGGACATGTCCAAACTGACATCTAAAGTGCAATGTAATAATAAAGCTACACAGTATTTGTGAGCTACATGCAAAAGCAGCCACTATTTACACTACATGCAAAAAAAATTTATGTATTTATGCCCCTTGCATTGCAACATGGTTTGCCCAGGTACACAGTTAAGTGCTATGTTATCTCTCTCTCTATTCCCTGGTCTGAATCAGGCCCTCAGTCTCCACCATTCAATTCAGTCCCCACCATTGACACTAGATGCTACCTACTGTTCCCTACACTAGACAATGGGGTTTATTCATCATCACTTAATTTCTAATAAAGCAGCTGAAAATGAACACTATCACATGGTTTTGTAAAAAGTAAGTTTTGAGGCCAGTTATCAAAAAGTTAATACACAGATATCTCCTGCTTACCTTTCATTTCCAATGTGGTCTTCTGTCCCCATACACTAGTGTGGGGACAGAAATTCATCAAGCTCTGAATATACAATATTTTCGGAGTTTGATTGTGGGAGCATTCATCATCTTCAGATGTCGTTTTCACCCGCACTCTGCGCTCTCCCTGCTTCTTCTCTATGGGAAGGAGTCCTGTGTTGCGAAGAGAGATCCTTTCGAATCCTTCCGCTACTTCCAGCCTCTTCCACTGGACACCGGGGCTTTGTGTGCCTACGTGAACTAGAGTTGTAATGCACCTACGGTGCTACTCAGAAATAATAGTTTTTTTTGTTGCAGTGAAATAATTCTGTTGATGACACAATTTCTGTCCGAAAGTCTTTATCACCTCCCAAAACGGTAATTGTCTAGAAGAAGCCAATGTAATTCAAGTGTTCTCTGAAGGATTTCTGCTGTTGCCCAATGTCAAATCACTCAAAGAAATAGTAAAAGGTGCAAAGATAGCGTAATACCTTCAAACACATTTATTCACAATATAAAAACAATGTATACATGGCTATTATCCCAATCACTATAACATTAGTGTAGGATATTCAAGGTGGTGAGTTTTAGTAATCCATAAACATTGTAGGTTAATAAGGTTGGAACCATACCATGTAAGGCACTTGGCTAGGTGCTTAAAGTGAGCGTTATGTGGAGGTTTCTGGATTCCTACTTACTACCTACTACCTATTTCTGTTGATTCACTTTGCATTTTGTTAGTTGATATATATATATATATATATTCTCTCTCTATATATATATATATATATATATAATGAGGCAACATGTACTTTGGTGTGAAGTGATTCACCTATGAACCAGCGTGCTGCAACTAAGTATACTGAGTTATTTGGCTGGACAGGATAATCACAGGAGATTTCATTTGAATAAAGGTACTTCCTTGTTAGTTCAACCATAAAATGGCCTGATCCCATATTTATACTGCCTGCACTACATCAGCTTTGTGGTTGTTTAAATTGTAATACAATACCACACTTAGGAGTCTATTTATCAACACCCAATTTCTACTAAAGCAGGTGAGAATTAAAATTTCCACTTACTTTTGTAGATATTAAGTATCAGAGCTATTTATTATAAAGGTAATGTAGGACATAACACTGATATCTCCTTACATTTCAGCCCGATCTGTCCCGCTGTTTCCCTACACTAGTATGGGGACCTAAATTCATCAAACTACAAAAATATATTTTCGGAGCTTGACTGTGGAAGTATTTGTCATCTTCAGATAGTGTTTACCACTGCTCTCACTCCTTCCTTATGCGAAGGAATCCTGGGTAGCGAAGACGTCCCTGTCCGGCTCCTTCCACCGGACACCGGGGGTTTGTGTCCCTGTTTGGAGCCCAGTTCATGCAGGAACACTAACACTGCCGAGTCACAGTGAAGAGGAATGCAGAAACAGCTGATTGCTCCAGTGAATTTGTAACCACTGCTGCTACTCACTGCAAGTTGTATACTTATCAATTGGGGGCCCTTACTGCTTTTACAATACTCTGTTTTATGTTTGTTAAACCTACATGTGGACAGCATCTGTTTGTTGATTTATTGTTCATAGAATATAAAAAATGAATACCTTGTTTTCCTATTTACTCTTATTAAACTACTTAATTTTGTTAAACTATACACTTACTGTACCACTACAAAATAATTGTAGTGCAACCGTCACATCTATATAATAAGCGAGAAAGTGTGTGTATGTGTGTGTGTCTCTGTTTGTCCTTTATGCATGGCCAGAGTTTTTTTACCTTCTGTACCTCCACCTAATTTGGTATGGTGGTGTAGTTTGACCAGGATTCGGTTTTTGGCTATGTTTGAAGTTGATCAGGGCCATGAAAATCTACATGGTGCCGTGGAGTCTGTGATTTTAAATTTTTGTTTAAGAAAGTTTGCTCATTATGTCTTCCAGTGCCTTAAACTGCACTGGTCTGAAGGTATAGGCTGATTTGTACCAGTGGGAGGCAGGCAGAGCTCCAAAGAAAAAATAGTGAGTCAAAGGATCAACTGTTACACTGCACCTGCACTGACAGTTACTAATTTCAAGTACATTTTCATATGCCATGGTCTCCAATTTGGTCTGTAATGTACCTAGTAAAAATGAAGGTTGCAGATGAACTTCAAGGTCCATTCCTCAAACAGGCAATGCCGAGTATCCCAGCTAGCATAATACAGTATATTTAAAACTAGGGATGAGCGCATCGGTTTTACTTGGTTCTCTTCACTAAATTAGAGCAAGTTTGTATTTATATTATTGGATATCCAAAACATGTGAGACCTTCATAGCCAATAAGATGCTGTTTTTCAGATTCGAACATATCTGATAATAACCAAACCACTAATTTTTATTAATAACAGTTGTGAAGAATTGTCCTGTAACATTTAAAATTGCATTATATAAATTTAGGTCATTTTCAATATAAATAATGATGTAACAGACAAATGCCCCCACATTAGAATGTGTACAGCTTCTTTACAGATCACACCTAGCATCAGCAGGGCCATAGAGAGCGCCACTGGGCCCAGGTAACAAGGGGGTGTGGCCTAGTAACGGGAGGCATGGCCACACCCCCTTGAGGAAAAAAAAACACTTTTGTGCTCTGGGGAGGGGGCGAGTTTGATCGTTTCCCCCCTCAGGCATAGGAGATTGCTGTGGCTGCTGCTTAGCAGCTGCGAGCAATCTCTCACTGCATGCTGTATGCTGGGCTGCTGGGAGGGAAAGAGGAGGGAGGAGGAGGGGCGGCGCCGAACCCAGGCCCCTTCCGGGCCACTCTGGAAGCCCAGGCCCAGGTAAATTGTACCCGCTCCCCCCATTCTCGGCACCCCTGAGCATCAGGGCCTGGCTGAACTCTTTCTGGCCCCAGCAATAAATTAAGTCTATATGGTTTAGAGATTGACAATAAAAAAAATTACCTCAGGCTTTCCCAGTGGTGTGCCAGCGGTTTGCCAGTTAAAATTCCCAGTGGTTTGCCGGTTAAAATGCATGCTTTGTACTAGAGGTGTGCACCGGCCACTTTTCGTGTTTTGTATTTTGATTTTGGATCTGGATCTTTCTTCGTGTTTTGGATCTGGATTGGTTTTGCCAAAACAACCCTTCCGTGTTTTGGGTTCTGGGTTTTGGATCTGTATTTTTTTTTTTAAAGCATAAAAACAGCTAAAATCACAGAATTTGTGGGTTTCTCTGCTCCTATGCTATTAATAACCTCAATAACCTTAATTTCCACTCATTTCCAGTCTATTCTGAACATCTCACACCTCACAATAGTGTTTTTATGTCCAAAAGGTTGCACCGAGGTAGCTGGATGACTATGCTAAGAAATACGAGTGGGCGGCACAAACACGTGGCCCATCTAGGAGTGACACTGCAATGGCAGATAGGATGGCAGTTTGAAAACTAGGCCCCAAACAGTACATAATGAAAAGAAAAAAAAGAGGTGCAAGATGGAATTGTCCTTGGGCCCTCCCACCCACCCTTATGTTGTATAAACATGACATGCACACTTTAACAAACCAATCATTTCAGCGCCAGGGTCTGCCACACGACTGTGGCTGAAATGATTGGTTTGTTTGGGCCCCCACAAAACAAGCTGGCAATTAATCTGTCCCTGCACAAACTGGCTCTACGGAGGCAAGATGTAGTCCTCATTCACCGATTCCTCACCCTCTTTAGTGTTGTGTACATCCTCATCCTCACAGAGTATTAACTCGTCCCCGCTGGAATCCACCACCACAGGTCCCTCTGTACCTTCTGGAGGCTGGTCTCCCTGGTTGATAATTCATTTTTATGAACATCATCTTCTCCACATTTTGTGGAAGCAACCTCCTACGCCTTTTGCTGACAAGGTTCCCGGCTGCACTAAACACTCTTTCGGAGTACACACTGGAGGGGGGGCAACTCAGGTAAAATAGAGCCAGTTTGTACAGGGGCCTCCAAATTGCCTCTTTTTCCTGCCAGTACAGGTACGGACTGTCTGACATGCCTACTTGGATGCTGTCACTGATGTAATCCTCCACCATTCTGTCAATAGTGACAGTATCATATGCAGTGACAGTAGACATGTTAGAAATTGTTGCCAGGTCCTTCAGTCCGGACCTGATGTCCAAACTTGGTCCTGCCTGCTCTGCATCACCACCAGCGGGTTGCTTAGGATACCTAAGTTTTTTCCTGGCACCCCCAGTTGTGGGAGAAAATGAAGAAGGAGCTGTTGACGTGTCACGTTCAACTTCAGCTGACAGTGTTTTCACCAGCAGGTCTTTGCACCTCTGCAGGCTTGTGTTGGCCAGAAAGAGAGACAACACATAGGCTTTAATCCTAGGATCGAGCACGGTGGTCAAAATGTAGTGGTCTGATTTCAACAGATTGACCACCCAGGAATCCTGGTAAAGCGAATGAAAGGCTTCATCCACAAGTCCCACATGCCGAGCGAAATCGCTCCATCTTAGCTCCTCCTTCACTTTCTCCAGCTGCTTCTGCAAAAGCCTGATGAGGGGAATGACCTGACTCAAGCTAGCAGTGTCTGAACTGACTTCACGTGTGGCAAGTTCGAAGGGCTGGAGAACCTTGCACAACACGGAAATCATTCTCTACTGCGCTTGAGTCAGGTGCATACCCCTTCCTTTGCCTATGTCATAGGTGGATCTATAGGCTTGAATGGCCTTTTGCTGCTCCTCCATCCTCTGTAGCATATAGAGGGTTGAGTTCCACCGTGTCACAACCTCTTGCTTCAGGTAATGGCGGGGCAGGTTCAAGAGTGTTTGCTGGTACTCCAGTCTTCGGCATGCAGTCGCTGAATGGCGAAAGTGCCCAGAAATTTTTCGGGCCACCCAAAGTGTCTCCTGCGTCTCCTGCACGCCCCTGTCGCTTTTCAGAAAATTCTGCACCACCAAGTTTATTGTGTGAGCAAAACATGGGACGTGCTGGAATTTGCCCAGATGTAATGGTCGCACAATATTGGTGGCGTTGTCAGATATCACAAATCCCCAGGAGAGTCTAAGTGGGGTAAGCCACTGGGCGATGATTTCCCTCAGTTTCTCTAGGAGGTTGTCGGCGGTGTGCCTCTTACTGAAACCGGTGATACACAGTGTAGCCTGCCTTGGAACGAGCTGGCATTTCTGAGATGCTGCTACTGGTGACGCTGCTGTTGTTGCTGTGCAAGGTGATACATCTACCCAGTGGGCTGTCACAGTCATTTAGTCCTTAGTCTGCCCTGTTCCACTTGTCCATGATTAAGTGGACATTGGGTACAACCGCATTTTTCAGGACACTGAGGACACTTTTTCTGACGTTTCTGTACAGTCTCAGTATCGCCTGCCTAGTGAAGTGGAATCTAGACGGGATTTGGAACCGGGGACACACTACCTCCATCAATTGTCTAAATCCCACTGCACTAATGGCGGATACCGGATGCACGTCTAACACCAACATAGCAGTCAAGGCCTCAGTTATACGTTTTGCTTCAGGATGACTGCTGTCGTACTTCATCCTCCTCACTAAGGACTGCTGGAGGGTCAATTGTTTAGTAAAAGTAGTGGTGTTCCTAGTTCGTTTCTGGGATGATGAACGACTCCCAGCAGCAGCATCAGCAGCAGCGGCAGCAGGAGGCGTAGCAATGCAGGATCCTCTGGAGGAATCCCGGATAGGAGAGTCAGTTATGCCAGTGACATGGCCTGCAGGACTACTTCCGATCCTGACTAAGGAGGAAATTGATGAGGAGGGTGTTGACGGTGTGGTTTGCAGGTGCTTGGATACAACAGGACAACAGGATTTAGGTGTCCCTGGACTGCTTACGGTCTTAGCCAAAGTTTCTGAACTTGACAGTAACTTTTTATGAATGCGCTGCAGGTGCCGTATAAGGGAGGATGTTCCTAGGTGGTTAACATCCCCACCCCTAATTATTTCACCTTTACATATGGTACATATGGCAAGAAAGTTGTTGTCCGGATTTGGAAAGAAATATTGCCAGACCAAAGAGGTGGAATGTTTGGTCTTCTTCCCAGGAATGACCGTGATGGGCTTTTTCATCCCACAGACAACAACTGTTTCCCCTGGAGCTTGATTTAAACAAACCACATCACCATCAGAATCCTCCTCGCCAACTTCCTCCTCAGTACCAGGTACACCAGTATCCTCATCCTGTTGTACTTCAACAGTGACATCTTCAATTTGCATATCAGCAAGTGGACTGTGGGTGCTCCTTTCAGCACTTGCAGGGGGCGTGCAAATGGTGGAAAGAGCCACCTCTTCCCGTCCAGTGCTGGGAAGGTCAGGCATCACAACCGCCACCACACTTGGACTCTCCTTGGGGATTTGTGATATCTTCTTAGAATGCACAGTTCTTTGCTGTGCTTTTTCCAGCTTAACTCGTTTGATATTTTTAGCAGGAGGAGGGCTTCCATCATCATGTGAAGCTGAACCACTAGTCATGAACATAGGGAAAGACCATAGCCGTTCCTTGCCACTCCGTGTCGTACATGGCATATTGGCAAGTTTATGTTTCTCTTCAGATGATTTAAATGTTTTTTTTAAGGTCATTTTCCTGAACGTTGTCATTAGGGATTGTATGTGCCCTCTACTATGACATTGGGCATCAGCCTTGGCATACGACGTTGATGGCATGTTATCGTCTATGTCATGACTAATGGCAGCAGCAGCAGCTTCAGCACTAGGAGGAAGTGGTTCTTGATCTTTCCCTATTTTATTTTTATCAGAGAAAGTTTGGTCCTCCATTTATGTTATATTGATATATACATGCGGCTAAGGCGCACACAAACACAGTAAATAATTTTTTATTTTTGTTGGAGACTAGTGCACTTTGTGGGTTACACAACCCTTTAAGAAATGAGCCAGCCGGCTCTTTACTTATGGGACACAGGCGCACGCTTGGCGCTGCTCCTTTGTTGATGCACATGCAGCTACAGCCCACACAATTCACAAAGACAGAAAAAAAAAAGAAGAATTTTTATTCTTTGTGGAGCGCACTTTGGGGGTTACACCACCCTTTAACAGACAGATGCACGCTTGGCGCAGCTCCTTTGTTGATGCGCGTGCAGCCACAGTGCACACAATTCATAAACACAGAAAGTATTTTTTTATTTTGTTTGTAGTGCCCTTTGGGGGTTACAGCACCCTTTAACAGACAAGCCAACTGGCCCTTTACTTATGGGACACAGGCGCATGCTTGGCGCTGCTCCTTTGTTGATGAATGTGCAGCCGCAGTGCACACAATTCACAAACACAGAAAATATTTGTTTTATTTTGTTTGGAGTGCACTTTGGGGGTTACAGCACCCTTTAACGGTCAAGCCAGCCGGCCCTTTACTTATGACACAAACGCACGCTTGGCACTACTTTGTTGATGCACGTGTGGCTACTGTTCACACAATTCACAAACACAAAAAATATATTTTTTTATTTTGTTTGGAGTGCCCTTTGGGGGTTACAGCACCCTTTAATGGACAAGCCAGCCGGCCCTTTTTATTTATGGGACACAGGCGCACGCTTGGCGCTGCTCCTTTTTTGATGCACGTGCAGCCACAGTGCACACAATTCACAAACACAGAAAATATTTGTTTTATTTTGTTTGGAGTGCACTTTGGAGGTTACAGCACCCTTTAACGGTCAAGCCAGCCGGCCCTTTACTTATGACACAGACGCACGCTTGGCACTACTTTGTTGATGCACGTGCGGCTACTGCGCACACAATTCACAAACACAAAATAATATATATATATTTTTTTGGGAGTGCACTTTGGAGGTTAGAGCACCCTTTAATGGTCAAGCCAGCCGGCCCTTTACTTATGGGACACAGGTGCACGCTTGGCGCTGCTCCTTTGTTGATGCACGTGCAGCCACAGTGCACACAATTCACAAACACAGAAAATATTTTTTTATTTGGTTTGGAGTGCAATTTGGGGGTTACAGCACCCTCTAACGGTCAAGCCAGCCAGCCCTTTACTTATGACACAGGCGCACGCTTGGCACTACTTTGTTGATGCACGTGCTGCTACTGTGCACACAATTCACAAACACAGAAAAAATATTTATTTTTTTTGCACTTGTGGGGAGCACCCCTGATGGACAGAGCACCCCCTGGACAACACTACAGCTCCCCTTTAGGACTGGGACACTGCACAGGACTTTGGAGTGGACACAGCCCCTATGGACAACTGACTGCACAACACAGTCCAGCCAGCCCCTATGGACTTTGGAGGAGTGGACACAGCCCCTATGGACAACAGCAGCACAGCACAGCACAGCACAGCACAACACAGCACAACACTACACTACACTACACAGCCCAGCCAGCCCTAACTCCCACCCTCCCTCTTCACTGTCCACAGCCGAGTGAGAAAATGGCACCGACGCGGGTACCTTATATAGAATCCAAAACCCGTGAGACCCGGTAGGCGGGATGATGACATTTTGCCTCGATTTCAGATCCGAGTCAGGCGGGAAAAGTCGAGCCTGACTCGGATCGGCCTCGGCTCGGGGGGGTTCGGATTTCAGAAATCCGAACCAGCTCACCCCTACTTTGTACTGTCTGCCGGTGCCATCTTAAATAAAGTCTCAAAAGACACTGATTCCTATCAACATACAGTAATGCAATTATATGTTTATAGCTAAGCATTGGGAGTAGAGGCATCCTGTAGTGTGTGGATGCATCTCCTTCCCTCCTTAAAGTTAAACTTTATTTGAAAATGATGTTGTTTTTTTTCTGTTTACTATAATACTTAACCGGGATATTTGTATGTATGTAAGTAGGCTTCACTGTTTCAGTTCAGGCTTTCTGTCTAAGGCACTGCTTGAGGATATAGGAGAAGGCACATGTGAGGTTGAATCTCAGTAGTGCTGTAGACCTGCTGTTTAAAGTTACAATTGGTTTACATTAGTGACTAGGCCTTTGGGAGTATACTGTACTTGTACTTGTTGCTATATTGTTAGCTGAGCCTATGGTAGATATGCCATTTTAGATCATATTAAGAATGATTAGCTATTACAAGTTATACAGTATGTTTCAGCACTGGTAACCTGAACAGAGGGCCTGATTCAGACCCGGACGCAAGTGGCCGTTCGTTCGTACGCCATACGAGCGAAAAAAATTAAATTTAAGCGCTCGCTCGTATGTTCGCTCGTAGCTAACCTTTCGCCCCATATTCTCCCAACCCCTCCTCTAGCTAGCGAGCGTTCAAAATAGCGAGCGTCCGTCTCCTATTTGGTTGCATTGAGCGCTCGCACAAGTCAATTCCGGAAGTGGCCCTGTCAGTTTTTGAATGCCTGCTATTTCATTCTGTGAACATACTTGAATCGATTAATGGCAATCACTATATTAATTACCTTAATTGTTATTCATATGTTTGCAATCGTGGTTTTTTTTTCACTGTCAATAAACTTTATTCTTGTTAGTGTGTGTCATTTCTTCCGCAGAATACGTATGGTTTGACAAAGGGGATGGTTTTTCGAACGTAATAGTTGCTGGTATTGTTTTGCGTTTTTTTTTTATAGGCATATTTAAATACCATTAATTTTGATATTTAAATTAGCTTACGCATGTCACTGCATCAAGCCTATCATAACTCACATTATATTTGTGAGGGTGTAGGTCACATGACTCATACAATAACCAATAAAATTGTTCCTGTTAATTTACAAAGTACATTAGCCAATCAAATTTTTTCTAGGACCTTTATTAAAACTGTTTTGTGTAAAAAAAAATCATTGCCATCATGAGTGCCACTGCTTTTTGTCGCCGTGAACTCCTGGTCCTCACTGAAGTGTTGGACCAGAGAATCGCAAATTACCCGCCCCCATCACTAACCTCTGCAAGCGGCTGGCCTACGCGGAGGTGCGGCGCCGCCTGCATTCGATCGGTTACCGCAGAAATATCGGCCAACTTGAAAAATTGTGGTCCAATCTGAGGCGTAGATCCCCATGCCTGCTGGCCCGTTTGCATCTCCAAATAGTTCATAGTAAGTGTTTCTGTGTATGGATATTTTTTTATTTGTGTTTTGTATTCTCATACCTGTGTGTGCATGTTTACAGTATAGCCCTGTTTGTTTTTGGATTCTCATACTTGCGTGTGCATGTTTACAGTATAGCCCTGTTTGTTTTTGTATTCTCATAGATGCGTGTGCATTACAGTATAGCCCTGTTTGTTTTTGTATTCTCATACTTGCGTGTGCATGTTTACAGTATAGCCCTGTTTGTTTTTGGATTCTCATACTTGCATGTGCATGTTTACAGTATAGCCCTGTTTGTTTTATTTGGACATACTTGCATGTGTTTGTTTACAGTATAGCCCTGTTTGTGTACAAATTTTTGGGTTAAAATCAAAAGACTAAAAGGCATATTGTAATTACTCATGTTTTTCTCCATCATTTAGGGGCAGAGCGGAGACTCACACGGCGCAGACGTGTGTCTCGACCCCTATCCCCCACTCCCACCCAAACATCCTCTGCCCACTCTGCCCCAAATTCCCCCTCCACCCCAGACCTTGCCGCCCGTCAGTCCCCTCCCTCTCCTCACATTAACATCCCTCCAACTTCCCCCTCCACTCCAACCCCCCCTCTATTTTCCTCTCACTCCACTTTATCCCACATTACCCCTCCTCCTTCCCTCAGCCACTGGCCCACCTCTGATGCGGAGGAATTCGGGGCTCCAGGCCCAGTCAGCAATGTTCCCGGTATGTTTACCTTTTAAACTATGGTTTTTGGTTCTGTTTCTGTTATTTTGGTTGATGTTGTCTTTTTGCCTGTGCAGTTCAAAATAGTAAAGTAGTTCCAATGATTCTTAAATATATCTTTGTGAAACAATGTCAAGGATGTTTTCCCCTTACACATATGACACATGTCCAAACACTCACACTTGTGTATTTCATGTTTACGCTACCAACAAATGTCTTAGTTTGTTGTTTTTTTTTGTTTTTTTTTTATGATTTTCTTTATTCTTTTTGGGACCTTATTTGTTTTAAAGCTTTTCTTTTTGCATTCCTTTTGTTTTGGACATGTTTTGGTAACTGTTTTATTTTTTTGGTATAGTCTGAAATTTTGGTTGGTTGTTATAATCTTAATGAAGGTGTCATTTTAGTAAACCCCACATTTTTTAAACCTACAGAAGAACAGAGGCGTAACGAGGTCATTGCTGCAGGATTAATCGAGATACGGGGGCATGTCATTGCCATGCTGGTGGCATGGACCATCTTTTGGCTATCCTGCGCCACAAATTTTTTTCACTTTCCCCCCAAAAAAACCCTAAAAATAAAGTTTATTTTGATTTATTTAAGTCTCATTCCTTGTCTGTAAATCTTAGATTGTTGAACCTTACATAAGTCTACTATTTGTCCCTGAGTTTTTAAGTAATGTACATTTGTTTGTATAAAGCTCAAGTAAGTATGTAAGCTTGCACATTAAACACATAACAATACCAATAGGTTTGTAGAATTAACCTCAAAAATAGAATAATTTTTTTGGGGGGCTAATGTAAAAATTAAAGCTACCTGCTTAGGCCTAAAATGTAAAACATACTGATTCACCATAATACCTTTGATGTTTGTTTTGAGCAACAAAGCAGGGTAGTAAAGTTTACAAATTATGAAATTACAGTATTAGGCATTAAGCAACTTTGCATTTTTTGAAACAGGTTACACTTGTTTGTAATTTACGATGGAAATGGTTGGGTAAAGTTTTTTAAAAATTTAATGCAAACAAATAATAAACACCAAGTGAATTGACACAATAAATTCAAACATTGAAAACACACACAAAAATCCAAACAACACCAAAACCCCCCAAAATATAAAATCAGGAACTGTTTGAAGAAGTAGCATGCCAACATGAATCCACAAATGAGGAGAAGAATTCATTGTTCCCGAAGTTATATCCAATGTGTCCACATAAAGTCATTTGTGTTGATCCGGTAGTATGCATGGATTTTTATGGTCATTTAAGGGAAAAAAAAAAAAAGTTAAAAGTGTACATTAAAATATTACATGTCTACATTGTGTCAATTAAATAAATTAATGGAAATAATTACCTAAAAAATTGTGCAACAACTTGATCGCGTATGGCCCCCCACATTTTGACCTCCGACCAACCTCGGGGGGGCCGTCCTCAGGCTAGGCATCCTCTGGCTGCATTGGGACACCACTCCTTATGGCGATGTTGTGAAATATCCCACACAGGACCACAATTTTGGAAACCATAGCCGGCAAATACATAAGGTCACCACCAGAGCGGTGGAGGCATCTGAATTGGCCTTTTAAAAGGCCGATATGTCCTTTTAAAAGGCCACCTGCCTGGTGGCTGTAAGTGCAGATATATAATGACTTTGTGGCCCTGGTGTGGGAACCAAATAAGGAGTGAGCAGCCATGGCGTGCAAGGGTAACCACTGTCTCCTGTGAAAAAATATAAAAATACATCAGGACCATTGTGTACCAAGCTTTGCATTGGTTTCAACAGAAGGTGTCAACTTACCCAGAAGCCACGCATCACCAGCTTGTAGGTTGTTTAATTTGTGCCAAATCTCTGATTGCTGGATGATGAAGGAATCATGTGCACTGCCTGGGAATTTGGCATTCAGGGACAGGATCTGGAGGGAGGCATCACATACCACCATTACATTCATTGAGTGAAAGTGCTTTCGGTTCCTAAATATAGCCTCCAGCCTTGCTGGAGGCTGAAGTGGTATGTGATTGCCATCCACAACCCCTATGATGTGTGGGAAGCCAGCAATTTGGTAAAAATTAGCCTTCACCACATTAATCCAATTAATATCCAATGGGATTTAATAGAATGATGGAGGTGTTTAAAAAGTGCCTCCATCACTGCCCTCAGGATCCTTGAAAAGGAGGATTGGGATATTCCTGCCACTATTCCGACGGTGGTTTGAAAGGATCCTGAGGCACAAAAATGTAATACCGACATTAATTGCGTAAGTGGTGGTATTGCTGTAGGACTGTCAATTTGCCGTTCAAGATCACTCTCTATTAATGAGAGAGTGTCTATGATGATTTGTGGCGGAAGACGGTATCGCCTTAACACCTCATCATCTGGCATTCCAAAAAGGGTGACACGTGTTCTATATATCTGGGGCCTTGCACGCCATATACATATAAAGTTAAGACATGATTTTACACTGAAAAGAACACACATTAGTTCGCAAAATAGTACGCTACATACAGAGTTAAGACATTATTTTACACTGAAAAGAACACACATTAGTTCGCAAAATAGTACACTACATATAGAGTTAAGACATGATTTTACACTGAAAAGAACACACATTAGTTCGCAAAATAGTACACTACATATAGAGTTAAGACATGATTTTACACTGAAAAGAACACACCTTAGTTCGCAAAATAGTACGCTACATATAAAGTTAAGACATGATTTTACACTGAAAAGAACACACATTACTTAACGAAACATATGCTAAGACCAACACATCGAATTTGTTAATTCTTAAAACCAAAAACACTTACCAAAAACAGACAAATATCCCAAAGTTAGAAAAGGTCACTTGGTCACTGCCAAAATAACTGAAAAAAAAAAAAAAACATTAAAAAAATAAAATGTAAACTATTTATTATTAAATTTTAAGGGGAATTGTGGAAATACTTGCTCAAAAATATAAATAAAAATAGTAAATAAAACCGCAAAAATGCTGACATAAAGAAACAAAGTAAGAAAAAACCAAACGTTAAAAAAATACAAACTACTCCTTCCAGAAACCAGCAAAGCACGAACAAACCACTACACCGAAAAACCTCCAACAATCCAAAAATGCCACCTCGAATGGAGTCACACCAAGCCATAAATAGGCTTTATTTTCCCGCTCAAATTAAGGACGGACAATAGGAGCGCACAAGGAATGATGCAGCCGAATAATGCTGACGCATGTCTAAAAACGTCACTGACGACCTAAATCGGTCTGCTACATTGCGAAAACACAATGAGTACAGAGCAGCAAAGTACTAGCCAAGAGGCGCCATGTAAGTATTTTCAAAATTATGTGAAAATGCCTGTTTAACATTACATTTGGAAACATTAAACTTTTTAATATTTTCTGCCATTTAAAAAAAAGGTGTGGAGGATGCCATGGAAGAGGCTGCTGGGCCTAGTAGACAAACTAGGGACAAAAAGAAAAGACAGCCACAATTCACAAGGAAGGAGATGGACGTTTTGGTCCAAATGTGCAATGACAACCTGGCACAGGCACCAAGGAATATGGGTGCAACCCAGAGATGGAAACTGTGGGACGACATAGCCAGTGCTGTCAATGGTGTGGGTGAGTTTGAACATTCAACCCGGGAGGTCAAACGCCGGTACATCAAAACTACATTTGAATCAAAAATGGTCACAGGTCCAAATACTGCAATAATAATGCCTACTTTTTAACCAACAGATGGAGCGACTTCAAATATCGGCTTAAACAAAAAATGGCTGATAGGGCTAGGTATGCAGGGGGAACAGGTGGGGGTCCCACCCCTGTGTCACTTGAGCTCACAGATTTGGAGGAGCTGGCCCAGGGGTGTGTGCAGGATGAGGAGCTGTTTGGCGTGTCGAACATGGATACCGACATGCCAGACTTTGCGGCTCCTCATGTTGCCCCAGGTAAATGTTGTAATGTTAACAACTCAGAAATGTGTTTAGTAAAATATCTAGATTATAATTTTACTCTTTTCTCTTTTTTCTCACAGAGACACAGGTGGATGAGTCTGTTCCAGAGGTGAGCTTTGGCCACAGAATTTCATTTGGCTCTGCAGGGGAGGAAGCAGTAGATCCAGCTGGGGACCCTGTGGCAGACAGTCCAGGGCATTCCCCCTCACAGACAGTGGCCCTCCTCACTGATCTCAATTTTTAAATCGGATCAGCACACCGAGATTCTGCTGAGGATGGACGCCAATCTGCTATGGGTGGCGGATGCCCTGGAGCAAAGTGCTGCAGCCAACGTGACCATTGCTAAGGCCCTGGCGGAAAATACTGAAGCCAACGTGAGAATAGCAAATACCCTGGAGCAGCTCATTCACCAGCACATGTTGGAGTCGGCCTCCCTTCCTGCCAGAACATCAGGACCCTCCACCTCTGGCACAACAACAGCAATCCCTCCAAATGATTTCTTCATTTTGTTCCCTGAAAAAAAATATGTTTACTTTGAAAAACTTTAAAAAAATATATATATATTAATAAACTTTGGAACCAAGGCCCTCATTCAGAGCCGTACGCTCTGAGCAGAGCGCACGCTTTGAATGAGGGCCGCCCTCCATAAAAATGGAGCGTCCTCCTGGACGCTCGTATAGCTGTGGGTCACCACCCACAGCCTATACGAGCGTGCAGTTTGATGGCCGCGATGGTCTTGACCATCGCGACCATCGAAACTGCGAGCTGGAGCCTGCGGTTGAGGTTTTCAACCGCAAGCCCCGGAGTGATTTTGGCTCTATCAGAGCCAAAATCACTCCCACTGACATCACTAGTGATGTCAGTGGGCCGGCTTCTGACGGGAGGCATTCCCATGGGAACGCCCCCGTCAGGGAGGCACGCCCCCGGTACACCCACCAAAGGGGGCGTGCTGTTAATCAACATCGACAGCACGCCCCCTTTGATCAGACACAACGAGCGAAGGACTTTCCTTCGCTCGTCGCGTCTGGCGCATGCGCACGACGGAGCTCCCTCCATCGTGCGCATGCTCAGTGCAGACCATCGACCCACTTGCGAGCGAACAGCCGCTTGCGAGTGGGTCTGAATCATGGCCCAAATTTGCAAAATTCTATTGTTGATTTATTCACAAACTGGTTAAAAGGTAATCCCTCTAACAAACTTACAAACAATACAATGGAAATAGAAACATTTAATATTTTGTTAAAAAAAACAAGGGTTAAAAACAATTTATGAGTTTTTATTAACAATTATCCAAAAACAAAAGGACGATTGGTTTCTTGGTCAAAAAATAAAAATGATAAAAACCAAACATGCGTACAATATTGTTTGCCTAAAAAATAAACACTTACAAATATGTAAAAAGCACACAAAAAACACAAACATTTGTTAGCTAATTGATTGTATGCCCCAGAAATTAGCAGCTGAGTAGTTCTCCTGCGTTCGGTTTTTAGCTACTAAAAAAGGTCTATTTGCTAAACACCTTACAAGCTGTTTATCAATTAAAAGTTAATTGTTTTTGTTGCCTCACTTGATTAATCGCAACACCATCGATAAGTCCAGGGAAGTAAGAAGAGACCATCATCACTGCGGTAGACTATACCAGACCACAAACAGAGCGAGCAGTCTTAATGGAAATTGGATCACACAGTGACGTGTACAAAATAGCGTCCACATTGGACGTTCGCACAAGATAATACATGTACGCCCAAAAAACGCCTTGCCACGCCTGCGTTTTCTCATCTCCACCCTCGTTACCACCCATAAACGGAACATTCTGTCAATCAAATGACATAGGTCACTTCCTGTTCGCTGTGTATACGAGCCATAGAAAAATTACCGCAATGATCCGGCCGCACATGCGCAATGAGAACCGGATGCATGCGTGGTTTAAAACAATCGAATGCGTATGAGCGAACGGCTGATAGCGTCCGGCTCTGAATGAGGTCCAGAGTCTTATCTGTTTGACTATATACAGTACTGTAGCTGGACATTTCTGACTTATTTATTTTTATAAAAAATTTATAATTTTACCTTTCTCATTATTTGACTAATTATCTGTTGGTCACCCATTCAATGTTATTAACTCAACCTTTGTCTACTTTATCGATTTATTTACAGTACCTTTGTTTGCTACGATTATCAGAAATTACATGAATACTCTAGCACTATATGCGACAGCAAGGTAATATTAATTTTGTTTTCCTTTTAGAAGGGAACACATTTCCCCCACACCTCCTCTTCAACAATAGCCATGCATTCTGAACACCATCTACCAAGAGAGGATAACTTGGATTTTGTTACGCTGGAATACGGTGATTTCATGCTCGCCTTCACTCATACTAACGGTCTTACCAACAATCGATTTCATATGAAGTATAGAGCTTTGACTTGCTATAGATATCAGTGGCAAACGCAGGATTTCTATAGAGGGGTTTCCAAATGCTTGATTTTAGTGTGAGTGTGGCCAGTCCATGAAGAGGGCATAATTAGCACTTATCCAGCTGTAATATGCGTCATACAAAGTGTATTGTGTGTCATAATTCCACCATATACAGGACCAGTGATCACAGTAAGCCACTAAATGCAGCAGTAGGGCCATCTTGTCTAGCTGACACACATAAAAGATCCACAGGCAGTGCTAATTATTTAATTTGTGATGCTGAGTAGAACATGCAGCACTAGTAAAATTCTATTATATTACTATTTTTATTGTGGTCATGGTGTGGACTGGGATGAGGGGTTTCCAGGCAACTGGAACCCCCCTGCATTTGCCTATGGATATTATATATAAATTTAGACCAACAACTGTTAAGCATATGCTACAGTAAATATGTAAACTACTTGCCATAGCTCTTGTTAAAACCTAAATACTGTACTTTATTCTGTTGGCATAGTGATAAATGCACATAGCATCCTTGCGCTGGTTATTATGGTAGAAAAACTGGCATTGTTAAAAATGATGGTAGGTTGACTCACTTAATTTTACTTTATAAAATAATATCTATGTATATTTAGCAATGCATCACTTTAAATTATGTCTATATTTTTTTTTATAGTGTATGATTAAATGCATGTTTTGAATTGTCCATACATGTATTGTCTTAATCTTTGTGATAGCTAAAGTAATTGTTGTATAACAAACCTGTCCTTACAGTTATGCCGTTGCATACTGTATGTTCCCATTCACATTCTTTCTTGTATGCACTTAACTATGAACACTTCTATAGACACTCGCCTTATGGATTCACAATGTGATGTTCATGCAAAACTTCAATCAGGCTTATATTATTCTGCTCTGCTTAAGCCTTTGAAAAGGGACTGAATAAAATGTTTAATAATTGTCTGTGCTTCCTGGTAGTATAACTAAGCTGTTGTGTTAAGATCATTTGTTTTCTTGAGACACTGACCTAGGTTTGGTTATCAATTTATGACTCTGTGCTGTCCTTTGATTACTATTAACCTGAGCTACTGTATCAGGCCTCAAATTGCCCTGTTTCTGACTATTCTCCTGTTTGTTGGAAACTGCCTACAAAAGTTCAGTCTGAGATCTACAACCTTTGAATATCAAAAAATGTGAATTCTCTAGATGGGTCCATTATCAAAAGTGAGGTCTCCATTAGACTGCACATACGTGTTTAGCCTGTGCTCTTGTTAGTGGTATAGTAGATCTACATCTAGGACTATTCATGAGAGTATGCCTAGGTTAATAGATCTGTTAACTATATGTGAATGAGCTCTACTTTATAGGGCCTTTACAAGTATGTGGAAAAACAGAAAAACAAGCAATACTACAGTAGCTCATTTACTTTCTGCAAGGTGTTTTTAGTGGTGTGGATGTGCTTCAGTCATCTTTGACTCCCAATTTATTTTCTAGTGATAACATTTCCATCAAGCCAAGAAATGGAAAAAAGATGTCAGCCAACATTTTTTGATTAGGAAGTAGAAACTTTAGTCAAATATGTGATGGACATGATGATGAGAGAATACAGAGCTGGTTACGTGATAATAAATCCCCCACAAAATCAATGCAGTGGCTCCCATAACATGCTATCCAGAGGTATTAAAAAATATGTCAGGACTTCAAGGTCCACTTTAAGGACAAAGTCTGAGATTATCACATACTGTACATAACAGAAGGACAGATGGTGTAATCTAGAGCCCAGCTACAATTAACAACAGTGGTACAAGGAGATATGGCCAGTTTTTGACCAAAGTAGATTAAGGGAATGGGTTTAGTTAGCAGTGTTGGACTAACTTCTGCCCAGGGTAACTTGCTGTCCACTTCAATATACAGTATGATATTGACACAAATAGCACTGGACAAAAATGAGCTACATTTTCATGAACACATCATTACTAAACTGTCCCATTCACTTAATAATTAAAACATTTATAAATTTGATATCACAATTTACTTAATTACACAACTTTTGAGAACACAGATGGCTACAAAGGACACTGGCTGTGTTGGTCTTGGTATCAAATGTCTGTATTACTAAACATTTTAAGGATTATGGCTAATTTATTTAGATTGTATCACCATCATGAATACTCAACACTTGAGGGTAAATTGACCAAAGTTGAAACATTCACAGCATCGCTGAAACACGGGAGACTTTTGACAGATGAAACACTCAAATTTACCAAGAGTCCTGTTTTTCATTGGTGTATGTGTTTGTGTTCCATGTGTCTGCCCGTAGCCATACACACTCGAATATCAGTGAGATATCTGCAGGCTGCATGTGTGTTTTGTGTATAAAAATAGTGTCGAAAAATAAAAATAAAATGGAGTGGGGTTCACCCCCAAAATGCATAACCAGCCCCGGGCTCTGTGAGCCAGTCCTAATTCTAAAAATATGTGGGAAAAAATGTGTGAGGTTACCCGTATTTTTAAAACCAGCATTGGGCTCAAACAAGTAAGAGTGTAATGCCAGGTCCCCTGGCCAAAGCATTAACACCTCAAACTAGTCAGCATAGGCCATGGATTCCAGGGGATGTGGCCGATGGGTTCAGGGGTAATAGTGATAATATTTAATGTGTACTATTGTTTTTTACAGTGGGACTACAGGTTCCAGCTTGCCTGCCCTTTGGCACTTGTGGAACTACAAGTGCTAGCAGGTGGCCAGCACCGGTACCCCCACTGTAAAAAACATAGTAAAAAAACAAACGGACCCACACAAAGTGCAAAGTAGAAGTTTATTACACCCAAACACACACATATTATACTCATCATGTCCCCGGTGATCGGTCCCCTTGTTTAGTAGAAATCCACAATTATCCCTAAAATAAAAAATACTCACCTACCTCCTGATGCAAGTCAGTCACCTTCTCCAGTAGGGTCCCGGCCATATAAAATAACAGACTGACTTACTCGTACCAGTTTTGAACATTGAAGAGATGTACTGTATGTGTTTTAATATCTTTTCCTCTGCAAATGACGGAAACCTTGTGGGTTCCATCACTTGCTGGGCTGCCAGCCAATCAGAGGCCACTCTAGAGTAAGTGGCTGCTGATTGGATGTGGGCCGCATGACTGTTGATTGACAGTAATTTTTTTAATTTGTAACCCTTTTTTGTTTATTTACAGACAGAAACATACACAGATCACACTGATATGTGTATATTACTGCTAAACACGGAGCTCAAAAGGTAGTCCTATTTAAAACTTTTATATTGGATAGTTTTCTAAACTTACACCTGTGATTATAATCATGATTCTTAGTAAATGCCCGTGTTGTATTCCTGTCTATGGAAAGTGCCTGCGGGTTTGGTTGATGGTGTATTTATTTTTATTTGTGTTTGCACCCAAACCAAGTTTCATGATTTCTCACCTGAGTATGCCTTTAGTAAATTTGCGAGTGGTAAAAAATGACCAAACACACCCGTGATTGACATCTCGACCAGACACGACTCTTAGTAAATGTATCCCTTGATCTTAGCTGTCTCTGTTCTAACTTTCATTTCCCTCTCTCTCTCCTTTCCTATTTCTCTCTTTATGAGTTAGGCTCTATTTCAACAATGTACAGTAAGACACGGTTTCAGGTTGTTACAAATTTAGGACCGAATGACTTCCAAAATTTACACTTCAATCACCTCTATGTACCAACATTCTCCTGGAGCTCTAGTCACTCTAGGATGCAGCAGAATAATACAATTAATGTGAAATCTAAAGGAGATTCATCGCCAACAACTCACGAGACAGAAGCAACAATGTAAAATCTAAATACAAATTACCAGGGCTGGTTTTACATATATGCTAGTTATATGGCCTAGTAGGGCACCACATATAGAAAGGCGCCATGACCCGGCCATGGCCTATGATATGCAAATTAGAAAGCGGCCTCCTGGCAGCCTGTGTCACTGTGACACAGCTACTGCACAGGCACACTGCAGCACTCAGGAGGGCGCCAGCTGCTGTTGCCACCAGACCAATCCCCAACGCAAGTCTTTTGCTGCTGCTGTTCAGAACAGGAGTTGGCAGGTAAGTGTGACTGAGGGGACTGTGATGGAGGGAGCTGTGATATAGGTAGCTGTGATGGAGGGGGCTGTGATATAGGTAGCTGTGATGGAGGGGGCAGTGATGGAGGGGGCTGTGATGCAAGGGGGCTGTAACTGTGGGGACTGTGATGGAGGGAGCTGTGATATAGAGAGCTGTGATGGAGGGAGCTGTAATGGAAGGGGCTGTGATATAGGGAGCTGTGATGGAGGGAGCTGTAATGGAAGGGGCTGTGATATAGGGAGCTGTGATGGAGGGAGCTGTAATGGAAGGGGCTGTGATATAGGGAGCTGTGATGGAGGGAGCTGTAATGGAAGGGGCTGTGATATAGGGAGCTGTGATGGAGGGAGCTGTAATGGAAGGGGCTGTGATATAGGGAGCTGTGATGGAGGGAGCAGTGATGCAGGGGGCTGTAATGGAGGGGGCTGTGATGTGAGACTGTGATGGAAGTGGAACCTGACTGTGGGGACTGTGATGGAGGGAGCTGTGATATAGGTAGCTGTGATGGAGGGGGCAGTGATGGAGGGGGCTGTGATGAAAGGGGGCTGTAACTGTGGGGACTGTGATGGAGGGAGCTGTGATATAGAGAGCTGTGATGGAGGGAGCTGTAATGGAAGGGGCTGTGATATAGGGAGCTGTGATGGAGGGAGCAGTGATGCATGGGGCTGTGATGGAGGGGGCTGTGATGGAAGGGGGCTGTGACTGTGGGGATTGTGATGGAGGAAGCTGTGATATAGGGAGCTGTGATGGAGGGGGCTGTGATGGAGGGGGCTGTGATGAAGGGCTGTAATAGAGGGGACTGTATTTTGTAGGGAGGTGTTTTCAGAGCCAAATATTCACTAGCAATTAACATACAGTATGAGTAGGATTTGTAGGCTGAAGCCTTTTAACCATTACAATTAGCATTAACAACCCTGATCTTGCTACATATTCCACCATTTGGATAGACTTTTCCTGATAATTGTTAGGTATACTACTATACTTACAACTGAAGTACTGTACCAATAAATAACACAATCCATGATACTCTAAAGATATTCCTTACTCTTAGGAACTGGATAACTGTCAACCTGTTCCTCTTCTAAGAATGTTCCCTTTATGGCAGTGTGGTGGTTATATCTTTTGATATGATCTAATTCTGATAGTGCTTGCAGTTTAAGAAAATATACCTATTGTAGTTCACTAAAGCAAAATAATAGTATTCCCTTTGTGGCTATGTATTAGGTATTGTGCTGTATATCTTTAAGAAATTATCTAACACTTATTCTGAGTTATTACTGTGTTATTTGTATAGCATTTTAATTAATTTAATTAGAAATATTCCACACCTGTCATCTTACCAAGTCTGCGTACAATGTGAATCTATTGTCTGTGTTCCAGGATGAATGAATAATTGAAAAATCAAAAATGCGCATGGACTCAGGGCCTCATTTATCAACTAAACTGTCCCATTCACTTAATAATTAAAACATTTATAAATTTGATATCACAATTTACTTAATTACACAACTTTTGAGAACACAGATGGCTACAAAGGACACTGGCTGTGTTGGTCTTGGTATCAAATGTCTGTATTACTAAACATTTTAAGGATTATGGCTAATTTATTTAGATTGTATCACCATCATGAATACTCAACACTTGAGGGTAAATTGACCAAAGTTGAAACATTCACAGCATCGCTGAAACACGGGAGACTTTTGACAGATGAAACACTCAAATTTACCAAGAGTCCTGTTTTTCATTGGTGTATGTGTTTGTGTTCCATGTGTCTGCCCGTAGCCATACACACTCGAATATCAGTGAGATATCTGCAGGCTGCATGTGTGTTTTGTGTATAAAAATAGTGTCGAAAAATAAAAATAAAATGGAGTGGGGTTCACCCCCAAAATGCATAACCAGCCCCGGGCTCTGTGAGCCAGTCCTAATTCTAAAAATATGTGGGAAAAAATGTGTGAGGTTACCCGTATTTTTAAAACCAGCATTGGGCTCAAACAAGTAAGAGTGTAATGCCAGGTCCCCTGGCCAAAGCATTAACACCTCAAACTAGTCAGCATAGGCCATGGATTCCAGGGGATGTGGCCGATGGGTTCAGGGGTAATAGTGATAATATTTAATGTGTACTATTGTTTTTTACAGTGGGACTACAGGTTCCAGCTTGCCTGCCCTTTGGCACTTGTGGAACTACAAGTGCTAGCAGGTGGCCAGCACCGGTACCCCCACTGTAAAAAACATAGTAAAAAACAAACGGACCCACACAAAGTGCAAAGTAGAAGTTTATTACACCCAAACACACACATATTATACTCATCATGTCCCCGGTGATCGGTCCCCTTGTTTAGTAGAAATCTACAATTATCCCTAAAATAAAAAATACTCACCTACCTCCTGATGCAAGTCAGTAACCTTCTCCAGTAGAGTCCCGGCCATATAAAATAACAGACTGACTTACTCGTACCAGTTTTGAACATTGAAGAGATGTACTGTATGTGTTTTCATATCTTTTCCTCTGCAAATGACGGAAACCTTGTGGGTTCCATCACTTGCTGGGCTGCCAGCCAATCAGAGGCCACTCTAGAGTAAGTGGCTGCTGATTGGATGTGGGCCGCATGACTGTTGATTGACAGTAATTTTTTTAATTTGTAACCCTTTTTTGTTTATTTACAGACAGAAACATACACAGATCACACTGATATGTGTATATTACTGCTAAACACGGAGCTCAAAAGGTAGTCCTATTTAAAACTTTTATTTTGGATAGTTTTCTAAACTTACACCTGTGATTATAATCATGATTCTTAGTAAATGCCCGTGTTGTATTCCTGTCTATGGAAAGTGCCTGCGGGTTTGGTTGATGGTGTATTTATTTTTATTTGTGTTTGCACCCAAACCAAGTTTCATGATTTCTCACCTGAGTATGCCTTTAGTAAATTTGCGAGTGGTAAAAAATGACCAAACACACCCGTGATTGACATCTCGACCAGACACGACTCTTAGTAAATGTATCCCTTGATCTTAGCTGTCTCTGTTCTAACTTTCATTTCCCTCTCTCTCTCCTTTCCTATTTCTCTCTTTATGAGTTAGGCTCTATTTCAACAATGTACAGTAAGACACGGTTTCAGGTTGTTACAAATTTAGGACCGAATGACTTCCAAAATTTACACTTCAATCACCTCTATGTACCAACATTCTCCTGGAGCTCTAGTCACTCTAGGATGCAGCAGAATAATACCATCGCGACCATCGGGCTTGCAACGAGACCCTTATGGTAGGGTCTCATGGCCGCAAGCCCCAGAGTGCTTTCGGCTCTAACAGCTGGAAGCTCTCTCACTGACATCACTCACTGACATCACTGGTGACATCACTGGTGAACGCCTCCGTTTGTGAAGCCACCAGCCATGCCTACAAAAGGGGTCGAGCTGTTGATCAACATCGACAGCCGCCACTTTTGTAGTGAGTCCCGGAGCAGGCGCTTTTTGCGCTTACTCTGGGGCTTGCACGTGCGCACTGGCCCACCATTGACCTGGTTGCAAGCGCACAGCACTTGTGACCGGGTCTGAATCAGGCCCAGTGCCTGGTAGGGAACCTCAAGTGAATGCAAGAAGAGGCCATCATATGGGTATGTCATGGGTGTGTAAATGCATATGGCTGTTCCCTTTCGCAGCATATGGCTGTTCCCTTTCACAGCACCACAGCCAAATAGGTAATTTTTTTAGGGATTTCATATGGATACATTTTGCGAGCCATAGACTGTGTGACCCATAGGCAGCAAAAGGTGCAGTCAATGCTTCTGCTTTCAGACGTCTTACCAAAGCATAGAAAAGTCAATGAGAGAGCGCTGGCTACATTTGCTTCTATAAAATAAAGGTAATACAGCATCTCTGCTGCTCACAACAGGATGTTAGGTGGGCTCTGTTGCTGTGAAAGCATTGCAGGGTTTAAATCTGTCCTGGAGCGGGGAGGGCAACCCATGAGAATTAAAGTATAGAGGTGCCTGTACATGGTGATGTGAACCACACTGGTCTAACCCAAATGCTGACTGGGGACTCCTGCAAGGTTGTGGAGTCTATTGAAAGATGCTCATTTCACTTGTTAGAGTTTGTTTATATTATCATCCTTACTCAGTCATCACAAAGAATCCTTATATCTTCAATCCACACAAGTCAGTGTAATACTTTGTGAGTCTGATAAGTCATTCTTCCACTCAGGTTTAGAGGAACTGTTTAGAGATATGGAGCTCATAATGCTGAAAATGCCTTCTTGAGTTCAACTAAATAGTTGTATTAATTAAATAAACGTTATGGTTCATTACCATCAATAATTGAAATATATAATATAACACAGCATTCTGCTGTGTGATCATTATTGTTATACAGTGATGTTTTCAATTATCATGAAAACACTATACAGTATAATAAAAATGCATATTGTAAAAGGATGTCAGAGTAGGGTATATTTGGATTGCCGCATAATAGGCAAATGTCAATCATCATTACATGATGGTTACTGAAGGTAAAATGGATTAAATTGTTATACAGTATATGTTAAACCGCAGTAAAAGAGGCAGATCTAAATTAGAACCAATTCCATTTGAATAAAGTCAGTAGTTGATGTACATATTAACCTAGTTTATTACACTCTAGATTATGATTGCCCTGCAGCCAAATGCTGGTATGCTGTAAAAATATAACTAAAACATAATGTTACATTTTACAATCATTGGAAGCTTTTGCATTATAAAAAAAATAATACAATTGATATCATACAGTGAAAATATTAGAGCATGATATATTAAGGACGCCATGTCTGAGAGGACATTCATTATGTCCATAATTGGGGTAAGCTTACTGATATCACTGATTGATTGGTTTAAATTGAAAGATGTAAGAGGTACATGCATGGGGTGCTAGACTGCTGCTGTGCAAGTGTAGTCTCAAGCCTACTTTGCTTTGCACACTCTCACCTTTAGGCCGTATAGGTAGTAAATGGTCTCGGCGAGACACCAAACTGAAGTAGGGAAAGGAGAATTCGACTTCTGGTCCACTCTAAAAGGGGCCAAACTGGGTTTTGTGACATTACATTAATAATACAGATACTCTGGGACTTAAGTCAACACTTACTTCAATGCAAGCTCACCAGCATTTGATAACTATGCAGTGGCATTATTTAGCCACATGCTGGGCAATTGCTGATGGCAATTGGGGACAAAGAAGTGTGGGTGCTGGACAGCCCCTTCACACAGTTTCTTTGGAAGGGCGGATACTATGAGGCATGAGGTGTTAGTCTCCAATGATTTCTGTCCAATCATGGGGGACGTTTTCTCCATGGCCTTTTCACGAGTTTAACTTATTTGCAGTCTAGTAATGAAATTTAATCAGGGAGAAGCCTAGCACCTATTTTCTATTTGTAGTATAGTCTAGCACCAATATTCTATCTGTGACATGGCTTACCACTGATATTCTATCTGTGGCAGGGATTACCACCAATTCTCTAACTGTGGCACAGTCTAGCACTGGATATTAACATGGCACATGGCCTAGTACTGAATATTAACTTTGGGCACGGTCTAGCATCAAATATTATGTGGGGTAGGGCCTAGCACTGACATCGGCAGTATAGTGGGCAGTTGTTATTCTAAGTGGGCCTCATCGAGGACCTACCTGGTCAGTCAGCCTCACCTGCAGGTGAAACATTATTTCTGCCTTTACAAAGGCACCTTGTTGAGGCCTTCCCTGGAGTGGGGCAGTGATGACTCCTCAGTTTACCTTGTGGTGTGGACAGAACTTCTATCATCTCCTCCATTGACCTAGCATCTTCTCTGGTGGTTGCAGCATCTTCTTCTTGCTTGTGGATGGTACTACTCTTCCTGTGGCTTCCGGTGACTGAAACCCTTCATTGTGGATGCAGTGGCATAAATAAGCTTCAACACAGCATCCAGGATTGATGATGCAGTAAACCCAGATTTGCTTGCAATGTAAGCCCAATGATGGTGCGACGCACGGAGTGGGAGCTATGGATGATGTAGGAACCAATGGGGACCCAAACTCGAGACTCTGGTGAGTGCACATGTGGAAGAGCATATCCAGCCAAATCCTGTACATCCATATAGATATAATATTTGTTTATTGTGATCTGATGAGCATGTATATATTAAAACACATAAATAAAATTACAGTATAAATTACAGTGTGGTTATTTTTTATTTTACCACTAAGTGTCCAGTGTAAATAATTTTCTGACTGAGCAAAAACAAATAATTTGATGAGAGAGGTGTGATAAGAAAAAGAAAAATGTGTGTGGAATAATGAAAGAATTTAATAATAGTAAAATGTGTAGAATTGGATATGACTTAAGGGATATATACAGTAACTATGTTATAGATACTATATCCACAATTAGTTACTTGTATAGTACAAAGTGGCATGATGTGATATACTGTAATATAAAGGAAAAGTTACATTTAGTGTAAATAAGTGATTCTAATGTGAAACCCGTATGTAATGAGGCTGGTGGTGTCTATAAAAACACCATATATAGTGTCAAAAAAGGTGAAGAAAAACAAATAAAATAAAAAAAAATATTATAAAAGTGAATACATAGTTATAAATGAAAGGATTAGTTATGTTGGACATAGTGATCGGTGTCAAATCATGTGTACAAAGTGTGTGTGATCAAATACTAGTGGAAAAAGATCTATTTAAAGTGGTCAAAAATTTTGAAAACAATGAGTCAAGAAACTAAAAGTGCAATTTTGATTTAATAATGAAGTATTAAAAAGGGAGGTGTTATATTATACTAAAAGAACAACTGATGTTGAATTTAAAGAATAACACTGTAATTGATGAATTTATTCATACCTTTTTATATCCCAATGCTCTAAGGTTAAATATTCATTAAATCTCTTTCAAAAGGAGTTGTTTAGTTGTATTATCTCCCAATGATACCTATATTGATAGTTTCTAGGCCATATACTGTACTTCATTGTTTTAGGATTGCCTTGATGTTTGTGGTTAAAATGTCTAACAACAGTTGTTAGAGGCTTAACTTTTTTGAATATCTTTGTTTGCATTGCTGAATGTGCCTACATATTTGTAGTTACATGGGCACACAATACACAGCAGACAATACTGGTTGTTCTGCAATTGAAGCATTCCTAAAGATTGATGTTATTGCCATATTTATCATTAATAACTCGTTTGTTTACAACAAATGTACATGCTTTGCACACTCCACAAGGGAAAGTGCTTGTAACAATTTGTTCCTTATGTAATGTTCTATTGTAGTGGTTTTGTAGAAAATGATTGCGAATGCTAGGTGATTAGCACCAACTCATAGAGACCCTTGGGCTTAGTTCTTTATATAAATCAGTGCCTGACAGGGGTATTGGCCAATATTTGTCAATCATCCTTTTAATCACTCTTCATTCAGTATAAATATTTCCTACAAATCTTATCTCCATTTGATCATTTGTCTTTTTGGTGTTATCTTGGTATACCAATGTTTCTCTCTTGATGTGATTGAGAGATAGGTGGGATTTCTTGATCAATCTATTGTTGTAACCACATTCTTTAATTCTTGAAGATAATTACATGCTTTTCTACTTGTAGATCTGGTCAACCGAGCAGTTCCACCTTAGCCTTAGAAATTCCCCCTTAGGTATGTTTTCCACGGTAGAGAGGAAGTGGGAATTGTAATAGTGTAGCAGACTGTTTGTTGATGTGCTCTTCCTGTAGAGTTCTGTGGCCAACATTTGTTTTTCATCCTTATGTGGATCCTTATGTTAAGAAATTATATACTTATATTGCTGATCTCTTGTGTCAATCTGAGATTCAAGTCATTTTGATTGAGTCTCTATGAATTGTAGCAGTTGTTATTTATTTCCATCCCATATTATGAAGATATAGTTGATTTGATTAAATGTTGGGTATAATGTTCATTACCTTCAAAAATACCTTATCACACTCCCACCACCCCAGAAAGAGGTTGTCATATGTGGGTGCACATGATGGCCCGATCGCCGTACCTCTTATCTGTAGGTTATGTTTGTTGGCAAAAGTAAAGTAATTCAGGTTGAGTCTCCCATATTATTTTGGATATCGGAATATTCCGTATTTTGGAATATTTGCATACCATAATGAGATATCTAAACACAAAATGCATGTATGTTTTTTATATAATTTATACACACAGCCTGCAGTTAATTTTATACATATTTTCAATAATTATGTGGCTCAAACAAAGTTTGTGTATGTACATGAAATTTATGTATGTTTCATATACACCTTATGCACAAAGCCTGAAGGTACTTTTATACAATATATTTAATAATTTTGTGCCTTAAATAAAGTTTGTGTACTTTGAACCACAAAAAGCAAAGGTTTCATTATGTCAGTCACGCTAAAAAAAAATCTGTATTTCTGGAAAATTTGGAAATGGGAGACTCAACCTGTTTTTATGAAGGACAAACTATAGTAATGTAAGGAGAAACTTGTGAAAGTCAAGGGCTACTTCCTTGTGAAGGAAATATTTTAAAGCCGTATTGCCCATTTCATGTCCAATACTACTTTAATTTGTCTGTCCTCAAGTTTAACATAATCAAGTTTCTAGGACATCTACTGTAACCCTAAAGCTGGCCACACACTAGACCAACTTACATCCAACCAGCCAACTTGTTGATTGGTTGGAGTGAAAATCTGGTAACGTATGGGAGTAACTGATGATCAGCAATTTGCTCCTAAATGCCAGAAAACAGATGAAAATGGACGTTCAGACAAGTTTGTTAAATGTTTGATCTAAACTACTTGTTCAAACAACAGTTTTGGTCCATTTTCCAGCTTTTGGGAGCAAATTGCTGATTTTATTCCTTACCAGATTTTCATTACAACCAATCAACTAGTTGGCTGGTTGGACAGATAATCTTTATATGTGTGGCCAGCTTAATATAATAAGTTAATTCCAACACATGTTATCTCAGATGGATGTCAACAAATAAGCTGGGCTTCTCCACTAGTCCTTCAATTTCAGACACTATTGGGGGTATTGTTGGGTATATAATTATAGTTTTCTTTAATTGTAGTGTGGTCAGAATCTTTGCAACCATATCCATAAAAATTCTTAAAACAGGCAGATTTGGTCCTGATGAAACAAGTCAGTTTCTTACAGATTTGTTCTTTTTTTTCTTAATTCATAAATGTTGTCAAATACAGTAATTTTTCCCATATTTGAGATGACAGTTCAATACCAATTCTTGGTCTATTGATGTTAGTGCAAGGAGGTCAAGTGATAGTATCTTGCTTGATGGTATTTTCAATATTGGCATGACATTTCAAAAGCAATATTTTGTTTCCAAAAATAAAGTTTTTTTCCCCAATGGAAGAACACAACATACCTAATAGGGAATTTCTTGCATGACAAGAGGGTAAAACCCTTGCGTAAAATGTCAATTTGATCTCAAACAGCAATCTGAGAGATTATTACTTTTAGGTTAGTATTTGTATTTATTGGTTCTTGTGCATGCATTTCTGATACTGTACACATGGGTGTCAAAATACTTTTATTTGGGCAGATTTTTGAGAGATTATTTTTTACATATTTACACCCAACTGTAAATCCCTTAGTGTTTAGAAGTACAATTTCAACTGAAAGTAAATCTAGTTTTCATAATCTGCATTAAAAATGTAAAGCTGATATTAAAAAAATAGTTAATGTAAGGGGTATGGCATATTGGGCCCTTACACTAGCAATAACAAATAAAGATTCACCATTTCTGCATTACATTCCCTAAGTAAATTATTATCCAATCCACCAGTATACGTCCATACATTGCCAATATGTATCAACAATCTGCAGATCATTTTCACCAACGAACGGATCAGCTAATCATGAAAGGCTAATAATTTTACTAGTAACAGTCTGCAAAATGGCTGATCAGTACCATACACTGCCAATCTACAGCCCTGATTGGTCAGCAAAATCCAACATGTTGGATAACCTGATTCACCGATTCCGATCACTTTTTGGTCAGAATCATCAATCAGTGAACCCCATACAGTGAAGATTGTTTGTTACACAATCATCTACAAAATGCAGAATTGCCTCAATTGATTGCTGATGTATGGGCCCCTTAACACTGTATTTTAAGCTACTTTGTGTTTTTTTAACAGTATGAAAACTTTTCATCCAACACAAATAGAAAGTTTTGGTTTAATCGAGATTTCGTGATAGTATTACATTTTTTATCTTAATTAATCTTGCATTAAAGAATCTCCAACATCTACAATAACCCATAACCCAAGCTTACAAAGCATCATATATTATACAATATACCTATAAAGTAGGGATGTGCGCTGACCATTTTTGCCGGATTTGGATTTGGTTCTAATTCGTCGTCCGGCTTTGGATTTGGATTTGCAAAACTGCGCTGACTGGCTTTGGATTTGGATTTTTTACAAAAATGTACAAAAAAAGCTAAAATCACATAAATTGGGCTGTTTTTGTTCCTAGAATATTATTAACCTTAATAACATTAATTTCCAGTAATTTACAGTCATTTTAGACCACCTCACAGCTCACTATATTGTTTTCACCATTATTGGCCAAAGGCTGCCGTGAGCTGGCTGGATACTAAGCGATAGAGCAGCGGCAAAGACACCACAGTATTTTAAAGCATATCTATGAAACATTACCACAAGCAGTGGCAGAAATGAAAGGTAACGTAAGATGGTGACGTGCCTTGTATACACAGTGGTCTTATGCCCAAGCAGTAACGGTGCTTATATAACAGTGGCATTATGCCCAAGCAGTCACAGTGCTTGTATACACAGTGGGGTATGGCCCAAGGAGTCATGGTGGTTGTATACATGTGGGGTACAGCACCCAAAAAAAAAATATATATATATATATATATATTTATTTTTATTTTTTTTTACTTTTTAAACTTTTAACTTTCTTAAAGGTTTTTTTTTAATTTTTTTACTTTTTACCGTCACTGTCAGCAGAGTATAGCGCAGCGTGCTGTCAGTGCCCCTATACATAGCCACCATCAGCAGAGTATAGTGCAGCCTGCTGTCAGTGCCCCTATACATAGCCACCATCAGCAGAGTATAGCACAGCATGCTCAGTGCCCCTATACATAGCCACCATCAGCAGAGTATATCACAGCATGCTGTCAGTGCCCCTATACATAGCCACCATCAGCAGAGTATAGCGCAGCATGCTGTCTGTGCTCCTATACATAGCCACCATCAGCAGAATATAGCACATCGTGCTGTCACAGTGCCCCTATACAAAGCCACCATCAGTAGACTATAGTGCAGCGTGCTGTCAGTGCCCCTATACATAGCCATCAGCCGAGTATAGCGCAGCATGCTGTTAGTGCCCCTATACATAGCCATCAGCAGAGTATAGTGCGTTTGCTTCCTCCTGTGTTTTTTCTATACAAGGCACCGCGAATGGGACTCGGTGCCTTATATAGAAAAAAACACTTGGGAGAATCCGACGTCATTCACATGATGTTCTGACTCGCCAGGGGATCCGAGTCGGTGGGAACACCTGAACTTGCGTTTGGGTGGACTTTTGTTCGGAGCGGTCCGGATTCCACAGATTCTGGACTGCTCATCTCTACTATAGAGTAATCAATGCATGTATAAAAATCCCATACAGTTTGGTATATGTAACAAGTTCCAAATTTATACTGTTTCTATAATCTCCTCTTGCTCTCCCACTTATTATAATTTTTGAAAACTGATCCCATACACTAACATAACTTAAGATATCTGTGTGTCATCTACCAAACTGAATTTAAGAATCATCTAGAATGATGCCCTTGCTATAGGTGTTTGTGCAGGGTTCAGCACAGTATCTTGCCCTCACCTTTAACATAAGTTACTAATTGGCTGAATCACCCTACACAGTTCTTTCACACTCATACACCTACAGTATTATCTGCTACTGATTGGCTGAATCACCCTATAACAGTTCTTTCACACTCATACACCTACAGTATTATTTGCTACTACCAACTGTATTTATGGCAATAGAAAAGGTTGTGTAGATGCTGATGTGGGGGAGTACATTTTTAAAAAAAAAATCATTATTTTTTTTTATTCTAGAACATTCATCTAATACCTCACAGAGATATACAGTAACTCTCCCATCAATATATGTAATATAACCTCCTGCATATTTTCATATAAAAATAACATTTTTATGGCATTAACGAACACCATTCTGGAAGTTAGTTTATTACTATAAGTTCCCTAAATGTCAGATAATTATAATACCCAGACTTTTTGAAATTGGAACCCCAATTTCCCAATTCCTGAAATATGAATAAATGTGCTTTGAAGGTTCAAGCTTTCTTTGATAAGTGTATAAAATATATATATTGTGTATTTCCACCGTCATCTCCCTGTTAATTAGCAGGAATGACACCTGCTGATAATCCTATCCTCACAGACTTTGACACAGATATATTAAGCTAATTACTTGACCACTTGTTCCCTTTGAAATAGCTAGTTATGGCAGGATGACAATTAGACTTAATGATTCTTGTTGATATTGTGAAATTCAGATATTAATCTGATTTTCTCTACATTAAGTAATTAGAATTCCATTAACTCCTGGTTTACTGGGGGGCAGCTAAGAGAAAACTATTAGAGGAAATAATTGATGGGAAAGAAACATTCCTTGCTGGACACATTTTCAATGTTAAGGGAACTATGTGGAGATACAGATTTGTCCTGCTATAGCTTTGCCGATCATGCTTGTGTGCACACATTGCGCCATACAATTACCCACAGCAGCATATGCTACACTATGGTAATCGCACCATGCATTCCTATGCTGGCACGGGTGCAGCAAAGATGTTGCAGGACACATCTGTTAGGCGGATAAATTAAAAAAGGCGGGAAAAATCTCTATACATATCACCTCTCAAAATGTACTGAAGGGGTTTTTCTGCTTTCTGTCTGCTTGCACTTATAGCAGACTAGAATATCACTCTGCACCTGAGTCACTTAGCTCTGATTTAGGCACCTATGGCAACATGAAGTGAAAAAGGTGCTATTAAGAGGAGAGGTCACTTACAGTCAGCTGTCTTCTCTAGCGGTGGCTTCATCAAATCTAGGTGCCGGTATCTGCCTCTCCCCACTGGAGAAACAGGAAGTGAGATCTTGTTACTGTAGTTTGGCCACTTCTCAATAAAGCTTTTACAAAATAAAAAATCTGCAGTGCTGCATGAGACTCGAAAGAGCAGAGGTGAGAGACCACACACTCCACACTAATATTTGTCTGTACTGTCACAGCCAAGGGGGTGACTTATCATCCACCCTCTTTGGTATGACCTTTCTTAGCAAAACTTGCAGTAGCCGCCAATAACAAGTGAAGCCTTTGTACATGGACACCTAAGTCTTTAATTGGATTCTCGTCATGACAGACCCATACAGAAAAGAAACCTGTGATCATGTGAAAACAATCAACTACTGTTCAAGATCACCATTAACTCCAATCATGTAACTCTCACCATGTTCGTTTTCTGTGGATTCCCAGTTGCCAGGGTAGGTTAGGGAGTTTAGTTTGTCTAAGGGGTTGGAGGGTCATGTAGACGAGGCCAGAGTACAATAATTGCATATTGTGGGTTTATTGACTTGGTCTGCAGCCAGAATGGCCACCAAAAAATCCCAAATGCATATGTTTGGTGGTTCATTACTTGGGGATCTAGAAATCTGATACAAGTTGTGAAGTGGTGATGACATCAGCAGCAGACCATGTCTAATTCATCCAATGTGTCTAACACACCCAATAATTCTGATGAAGTTAAACTGCTGCTGCTGTGATATAACAGCAAGATTATTGTGTACTGTTTTCAAGAATTAAATTAGGGGCCTGAGTTTGACACAAAGTCGGTACAAGTATGGTCATCTGAGGTAGCCAAATTTAGTACCTTATGCTAGTATGAGTATCTGTCCATCTGTGCAAGAATCCGTCAGTTTTTGAATGTGTGGTCACTCCACTAAGGGGTGTAGCCAGAACTTTGTGGGCCTCATAGCAAGATTTTGGAGGGGCCCCTCCACAATGCTTCTAGAGAGACACCTTTTTCTGCAGTGGTTGTTCATTTTATGCCCCATAATATTACCCTAGTTCATTTTATGCACCATAATATTGCCTTAGTTCAGTTTATGCACCATAATATTGCGTTAGTTCATTGCATGCACCATAATATTGCCCTAGTTCATTTTATGTAATGTTTATGAATTGTTTACTTTGATTTTTAGCATCTTTTGTACTGACAAATCTTGCATGGGGGGAGAGCCTCGTTTGTTACCCATGCATCTGCATCCAACTCAGAAAAGGCTGCAAAATGTGACTATTATGTTTGTATCCAACTTTGTATTAGGCAAACTTGCTTAGATCTCTAAAACCCCATACAGTCCTGGCGGGGCCATGGTGCAGTGACTGGGTCATTGTGGTCCTTTCTGCTACTGTGTGAAATCACAATTTTCGACATTGTACTGGGGAAGATGGGTCTATGCATCAGCAAATATAAGAAAAAAGATTAAGCAAATGCAACCTGCGCCCCATAGACCACAGATTAGTCCAATCTCAGGAGCACCACACCTCCAAATCAAGTACAATAAACAATAGAGTGATCCAAAGAAGCACGATCCCCTGGTAATGTATAAATTGGTATCCATCGTGGTAGGAATTATCTCTTAATAAAATGGAAGAGAAGGTGTACAGCAGATTATGCTTTAGATACAGGAACACCTCAAATTCTCTGGAGTTTTTCTTCTAAGACTCACCTCGTAATAATAAAATGCATTCACATAAAGGTATCTTTCTTTCACCATCAAATGCTACAGAGATCTTTTTCTCACATTCCCCACTAGAAACCCCTTGAAGAAAACACTCACCTGGGATCAGGTATAAATGTTTTCATAAAGGTTTCTTTATTATTAGGGTGAATTTCCTTGCTCAGGTATATTTCTTATGAGACTGGACAAAAAGTGCATTCCACCAGCAGGTAGCAAAATCAGTAGATTTAATTGCAAAAGATAAAAAGACAGCAGACAGCATAAACATCAACGCGTTTCTGACCATAGAGCCTTCCACAGTATACTTTTGGTGATCGCAGCCGACCACATGGAAGTAAAATAATCCAGATAAGGAGTCTCTTTCTATCCGGAAAGGATAATATAGTCCAAAATCCGTAAGTAGAGGATTCAATGAGGGTAAAGTCCCAGGTTATATAAAGTGCAGTGCATAAATGAAAAATAAATATATATATATATATATATCAATTTAAAATCATAAAGAGCAATAATTAACATAAAACAGCTGAGGGATATTTAGACAGTAAATCACAAGGGATTAAACAGAACATGATTTGATACGTTTCTACTCCAGATATAAAGTCTCTTTTCCCTCGGAATAAAGCAAAATCCAGAAATAGAGGATATAATAAGAGTGAAATCCCAGTTTGTATAAAGTTCAATGTATATTGACCAAAAAATAACAATGATCAACATGACACAGTAAATTAAATTACACTAATTTGAATAAAATGTATCAAACCATTAAAATTAATACATTAATAAAATTTTATAAAAAATATTTTAATTCAAACTCTCCATTCAACCTCAAAGGAACCAGAGTTTTGAGTTTGTGGATCCATATCATTATGGACTTCGCATGTCTCACTTCCAAGACTTTTGATCTCCAGGTTGAGTTAATTTGTTGGATCCCACAAAAAGATTTTATGTGGCAAGGGTTAGACTCATGGTGTAATTTGAAATGCACAGAGACCGTATGCATTTCCAAACCTTTTTTGATATTGTAAACATGTTCTGCTAGTCTAGTTTTCAAATTTTGAATAGTCTTGCCTACATATACTAGACCGTACCTACATTCCAGTGTATAGATAACGTTTTCGAGTTACAAGTGATGAACTCGTTTAATGGATAATTATTATCCCTCACCTGGAACTCCTTTTGCTTAGCTGAACCTTTTACTGTTCTGTACATTTTACAAATACTACATCTGTTTAAACCTATGCTCCTACTTCTTGTTCATTTATTAGTGTCTAACGAACTTCTCACCAGTTTATCTTTTAATGAGGGGGCTTTCTTATATATGAAAACAGGTTTGTTTGGTATTTTGTCACCAATCACAGGATCCTGTTTGAGGATTTTCCAATATTTCCTAAAAACTGCCTCAATTTCCTTATGTTGTGAATTAAAACCACTTAAAAAGGACCATTCAAATTTATTGCTTTCTTCTACCTTTTTATTACTCTGTTTCACTAGAACATCTGCCTGATTTATCTAATTAATTTTATCATGGGCCTGCTTCAAACAACAATTAGTATAGCCTTTCTCCAGAAAACGTTCTGTTGTATCGTTAATCTGTACATCATAAACTTCCTGTTCTGTACAGTTATGTTTCATTCATAAAAACTGGCTGAATGGAATTCCTTCCAGCCAGTTTTCATGATGTTGGCTATCACTTATGATTTAACTATTGGTATCTGTCTTTTTTCTATCAGTTTTGGTATGTAATGATCCATTTTTCACATAAATAGTCAAATCTAAAAAACACAATTTCCACATTACTCATGGAAAAAGTAAATTGAATATTAAAATCATTCTGATTTAGTGAGTGACAAAATAAAACCAACTCTTCCTCTGTTCCCTTCCAGAAAAATAAAACATCATTAATAAAACACTGACAGGACACTAGATTTGCCCCCAGCTGGTCATCATACCAAATCACCTGATCCTTCCAGAAGGCCATGAAAAGATTGGCATAGCTAGGGGCATACCTAGTGCCCATGGCTGTCCCAACCTGTTGGATATAATATGATCCATTAAAATAAAAATAGTTGTTCATCAAAATAAATTGGATACTTTCTAAAACAAAGTCTTTATCCATTAATGATAAATCAGATAAATCCAAGAAATGGGACACAGCTCGTAAACCTTTCTCCTTCTCTATTATTGTGTACAGAGTGGAGACATCTGCACTAATCATAAAATAATGGTCTTCCCACTCCATATCCTTTAATTTAATTAACACATCACTTGTATCTCAAAGGTATGCTTTGGTCTTCTTTACTAATGGCTGTAGGAACTAATCTATTACAGCAGAGAGATTTGAAGTGATGCTATTAGTGCCCAAACTGATTGTCTTCCTGGTGGGTGGAGAGGATTTTTATGTATTTTGGGCAGAGTATATATGGTTGGAACTGAGGGATATTTCAAATTGATGAACTCATGTTCAGATTTCATTAGCACACCATTTTCAAGTGCTCTATTAGTGAGTGGCAACAAATCTCTTGTTATTCTATCGGTTGGATCACTTTTAAGTTTCTTGTAAGTATTTCCCTTTTCTAATTTACCATTTATCTCTGCTAAATAATCCTTCTTATCCATTAAGACCACTGCTCCACCCTAATCAGCAGGATTGATAATTAAGTCTGTGTCATCTTTTAGGTTTGGAGAACTAAAAATTAATTTTTCGTTTAATTACATCTTTTGTTTTTCCTCTACTGATTTACATTTTTTTCTGTTTCCACATTTACTATTTTACTAAAACTATCTATAAAACTCCTCATATTGGGTAAAATGATGATTTGGGTTTAAATAAGGACCAAGAAGGACCACTTGATCTCCTCACTATTCCCATCTTCTTTCTTTTTAATTAGAAATTATTTTTTCACTGTCAGTTTTTGAGTGAATTTCTGTAAATCAATAAATAAATAGAAAGGATTAATCTGACTTGTTGGGGCAAATTTCAGACCCTTTTTGAGTACATTCTCCTCATCCTGATTTCATACACATTTGCTTAAATTAAATATTTTTTTCTCCTCCTTACCTTTCAATCTTTAGCTTTCATCATCATTACTAATAATCTTCCTTTTAGGTTTATTTCTAATTTTTCCCCCTCTTTTTCCTCTTCTTTTTTATTATTCTTATTTATATTTTTATGTTCCTCAATCTTGTCTAATGTTTCCATTTTACTCTCTGTTCTACATCTAAAAAAGGGAATATCTTTTCATTGTTCTCTTCTAAGGGCTGATACCTGCTTTTTAGCCTCATTGGGTCTCTATAATTATCCTTATAATGCGCTGCAGGTTTCACCCTCCAATTACCCCAGTTCTTTCCTTCTGATAATAAATAGTATAATGATTACCTCTTCTCTTAGGATATTTCCATTTATGGAGGGAAGCATTTTCATGGATGGAGTGATTACCCATGTTCCTATTTCCTTTATCTTTATTGTGCATTGAATTAATTTTAAAAGAAATATAGAAGTATAGAAGTATAGAAGTATTGAATGAAGAGATAAATACTTTACAATCAATGACAGAACCTTTTAGGGATCTTGAGGACTTTAAAGAAGCTGAAATATAAATAATGAGAAAGTTACTGTAAATAAAGAAACAAGGGAATTAAAGGAGACAAAATAAAGAAAGTATTTTAGTGATATAAAGAATTTAACAGAAAAAAATTACAGATTAAGTATAGAACAGGAGCCTGATAAGGTCCACTTTATCCCTAAAAAAATGGAATGATGTTGAAAAAGAAAAATATGTCCAATAAGGATAAAGGAAATAGGAACAAGGGTAATAAATCCATCCATGAAAATGTATCCCCCCATAAATGAGAATACCCTAAGAGAAGAGGTAATCATTATAATACTGATTCCTGGTATCAAGAAGGATGGAACAGGGGTAATTAGAGGGGGAAACCTGCAGCACATTATAAGTATGATTATAGAGACCCAATGAGACTAAAAAACAGATATCAGCCCTTAGAAGAGAACAATGGAAGGACATTTTATTTTTTAGATGTAGAACAGAGAGTAAAGTGGAAACATTAGACAAAGTTGAGGAACATAAAAATATAAATAAGAATAATAAAAAAAGAAGGGGAAAAAATAGAAATAAACCTAAAAGAAAGATTATTAGTAATGATGATGAAAGCAAAATATTGAAAGGTAAGGAGGAGACAAAAATATTTAATTTAAGCAAACGAGTATTAAATCAGGATGAAGATAATGTACTCAAAAAGGGTCTGAAATTTGCCGCAAGTCAGATTAATCCTTTTAATTTATTTATTGATTTACAGAAATTCACTCAAAAACTGACAGTTAAAAAATTATTTCTAAATAAAAAGAAAGAAGATGGGATAGTGAGGAGATCAGTGGCCATTCTTGATCCTTATTTAAACCCAAATCATCATTTTACCCAATGCACCAAAAAGGGAGTTTCATAGATTGTTTTAGTAAAATAGTGAATGTGGAATCAGAAAAAATTGCAAATAAGAAGAGGAAAAACAAAAGATGTAATATAACAAAAAGTGAATTGTTAGCTCTCCATACCTTAAAAGATGACACAGACTTAATTATCAAACCCACTGATAAAGGTGGAGCAGTGGTCTTAATGGATAAGGAGAATTATTTAGCAGAGATAAATGGTCAATTAGAAAAGGGAAACACTTACAAGAAACTTAAAAGTGATCCAACCGATAGAATAACAAAAGATTTGTTGTCACTCACTAATAGAGCACTTGAAAATGGTGTGCTAACAAAATCTGAACATGAGTTCATCAATTTGAAATATCCCTCAGTTCCAACCATATATACTCTGCCCAAAATTAATAAAAATCCTCTCCACCCACCAGGAAGACCAATTATTTCTGGCACTAATAGCATCACTTCAAATTTCTCTGCTGTAATGGATTCATTCCTACAGCCATTGGTAAAGAAGACCAAAGCAGACCTTAGAGATACAAGCAATGTGTTAAATAAATTAAAGGATATGGAGTGGGAAGACCATTATTTTATGATTAGTGCAGATGTCTCCACTCTGTACACAATAATAGAGAAGGAGAAAGGTTTATGAGCTGTGTCACATTTCTTGGATTTATCTGATTTATCATCAAAGGATAAAGACTTTATTTTAGAAAGTATTCAATTTATTTTAATGAACAACTATTTTTATTTTAACGGATCGTATTATATCCAAGAGGTTGGGACACCCATGGGCACTACATTTACCCCTAGCTATGCCAATCTTTTCATGGCCTTCTGGGAGGACTAGGTGATTTGGCATGATGACCAGCTGGGGGCAAATTTAGTGTCCTGGCAGCGTTTTTATTGATGATGTTTTATTTTTTTGGAAGGGAACAGAGGAAGAGTTGGTTTTATTTTGTCAGTGACTAATTCAAAATGATTTTAATATTCAATTTACTTTTTCCATAAATAAAGTGAAAATTGTGTTTTTAGATTTGAATATTTATGTAAAAAATGGATCATTACATACCAAAACTGGTAGAAAAAAGACAGATACCAATAGTTATATAATAAGAGATAGCCAACATCATGAGAACTTGCTTGAGGAATTCCATTCAGCCAGTTTTTACGAATTAAATGTAACTGTACAGAACAGGAAGTTTATGATGTACAGATTAAGTATACAACAGAACATTTTCTGGTGAAAGGCTATACTGATTGTTGTTTGAAGCAGGCCCATGATAAAATTAATTAGATAAATCGGGCTGATATTCTAGTGAAACAGAGTAAGAAAAAGGTAGAAGAAAGCAATCAGTTTGAATGGTCCTTTTTAAGTAGTTTTAATTCACAACATAAGGAAACTGAGGCAGTTTTTAGGCAATATTGGAAAATCCTTAAATAGGATCCTGTGATTGGTGACAAAATACCAGACAAACCTATTTTCATATATAAGAAAGCCCCATCATTAAGAGATAAACTGGTGAGAAGTTCGTTAGACACTAATTAACGAACAAGTAGCAGGAGCATAGATTTCCACAGATTATTATTATTACCAGTTGTTTATATAGCGCACACATATTCCGCAGCACTATACAGAGAATATTTGCCCATTCACATCAGTCCCTGCCCCAGTGGAGCTTACAATCTAAGTTCCCTATCACATGCACACACACATACACACTATGGTTAATTTTTGTCAGGAGCCAATTAACCTACCAGTATAGTTTTGGAGTGTGGGAGGAAACTGGAGAACCCGGAGGAAACCCAGGCAAGCACAGGGAGAATATACAAACTCTGCACAGGTAGGGCTGTGGTGGGAATTGAACCCACGACCTCAGTGCTTTGAGGCAGTAATGCTAACCATTACAATGTCTGTGCTGCCCAGATGTGGTATTTGTAAAATGTGCAGAACAGTAAAAGGATCTGTAAAGCAAAAGGAGTTCCAGGTGAGGGATAATAATTATCTCATAAAGGAGTTCATCACTTGTAACTCGAAAAACATTATCTATACACTGGAATGTAGGTGTGGTCTAGTATATGTAGGCAAGACTATTCAAAATTTAAAAACTAGACTAGCAGAACATGTTTACAATATCAAAAAAGGTTTGGAAATGCATACAGTCTCTGCGCATTTCAAATCACACCATGAGTCTAACCCTTGCCACATAAAATCTTTTTGTGGGGTGCAACAAAATAACCCAACCTGGAGATCAAAAGACTTGGATTTGAGACTTGCCAAATCTGAAATAATATGGATCCACAAACTCAAAACTCTGGCCCTGATTCAGAGCCGGACGCTCTGACCAGAGTGCTCGCTCTGAATCAGGGCCCACCTCCATTAATATGGAGTGTCCTCCTGGAAGCTCGTATAGCTGTGGGTCACCACCCACAGCATATACGAGCCTGCAGGATGATGGTCACGATGGTCTTGACCATCGCGACCATCGAAACTGCGAGCAAAATCCTGCGGTTGAGTTTTTCAACCGCAAGGCCAGGAATGATTTTGGCTCTATCAGAGCCAAAATCACTCCCACTGACATCACTAGTGATGTCAGTGGGGCCGGCTTCAGATGGTAGGCGTTCCCTTGGGAATGCCTCCGTCTGGCAGGCACGCCCCCAGCACGCCCACCAAAGGGGGCATGCTGTCAGTCAACATCGACAGCACGCCCACTTTGATGAGACACTCCGTGCGAAGGAAAGTCCTTCGCTCATCGCGTCTTGCGCATGTGCACGACGTAGCTCCCTCCGTCGTGCGCATGCGCAGTGCAGACCATCGACCCACTTGCGAGCGGACAGCCGCTCACGAGTGGGTCTGAATGAGGGCCTCTATTTCCTTTGGGGTTGAATGGAGAGTTTGAATTAAAATGGTTTTCATGAAATTTTATTAATGTATTCATTTTAATGGTTTGATATGTTTTATTCAAAATAGTGTAATTTATTTTACTGCATCATCCAAAGGGAGGAGTGTTGGGGATTGATGCCAGTATTTAAACTGGGTAAGTTATTCTCTTACCACGCTTCTGAGGAAGGACGATCAAGTCCAAAACACGTTCAGCGGGTGAGTATTGTGGGACGTGGATCTGTGGACTGAAGGACATGTAAGAAGTGGGTTGGTATCCGGGACTCCCACTCTTTTTGCTGTGTACTACCTCAACCTTCTGGTACCCTTATTCCTGTGTTGCATCATTTTGGCGACGCTATATGTTTTTAATTCTTGGATACCATGTGAGTGTAAATAAAAGCATTGTTTTATTCTGTATACCAAACAGAGTTGCACTATGTTTTCTTTTTCTCTCTCTTTTTGAGAATCTTATCTAAGAAGTTAAAGGTCATGACTCCTGAAAGGGAAAAAAAAGGAGAAATAAAGCAATAACAGAGTGAAATTTTGCTATTAGAAAATTCAACACAAGAACATTGTTTGGATGTATATTTGTTAAAAAAGTAAGAGACGTTTTTTTCCTCACTGTGAACATCAACAGCACCTGATTAGAACTCTTTTTTATTGAGACTGTCTATTAAGGATATATAAGGATTCTTTTGTGTTTCCGATTGGCTGCATTTGTTGCGCCTATTGCTAACCTGTGTCTCATTTATATTAAGTACTGTATGAGGTATTAGTGTTTCATCATTTCAATTTAACAAAGACTCAAAAGTAGCAGGTTTCTCAGTATTCAAGTGATGGCTGCTGTATGAAATCGTGTTTGATTAAGGTATTATATAGGAAGGGCTTCTGCAAATAATAAGCAGTTTAACCCCTGTAGTTTTCAAAAGGTTAACATAGTTGTGATTACAGATACATACTTTACACTGTGTGCAATCCCAACTCGCCTTTGTGGGTTTAATGTAAATTCCTGCTGTGCCTGTAAATATATCTGCTCATCTTGCTTTTTTACAAACATTGCTTTGACATTCATCTTTTCCTGTTATGAGGTTTATTCTTTGTAAGACTATGTCACACCTGAAAATCTAGGAAGATATAGTTTAAGAAGATGAAACATTATGTACATTACATGTTCTTTATCTGCATATGAGTACATTGATAATAACAGCCATAAAGCCAGTGGTGTACTCACCTTGTATACTGCCCCATGAGTCAAGGATAAAAATCCCATGAGGTTCCCTTGTATCATATGTGGGGACTATTACTTTAATGCGGAGTTGAAAGGAGATATTAATAATATACAGTATTGTACATCTAATAATATTAAGTGGATGTTTTTTACATTAAATGCAGAAGCATAATCTTATGATAATTATTAATGCTATTCAAGAGAAAGGAGGATTTTTTTATTACATTCTTCATTTAATGTTAAGACTGGTTGGGGCAGTGAAGCCTAGAGTGTTTACTCGTTGCTCAGTTTTCCAGGTGGCAAATAATCCATCTACTTTCAAACAGGGATCGGACATTCCAGAATCTGGCAAAGCTGTTTAAGAACAGACCAGCAGCAGTAGATAGTCAAAGCTTCAAGAATAGGTAAGAGACAGCTGCGTAGTCTGCCAATTGTTATGATGCTGATGGCATATACATGATTTTGGAGAACAGATCTACACGGTCTGTTCCACTTTATTTACAGGAAGTGCCGTATGGGGGTGGTGATGGGGGGGGGGGTGGTCAGCCGAACAAAGGCATGCCAGTGCATTTGTACGCCATTGCAGGGGCATGCATAAATTATCCACTGTGATGCCTTACGCAGTTTGAGGACTTATAGCGTGTGCTGAAGTGTGCAATTTCTGAGTAAGGTCAGGGCTCTGCAATTGTGCGTGAGGCTGCGATGGTACTCAATTGTACCGATGTGAATGCACAGCTAAAAAGGGCCAAGGGAAACAAAACATGCAATGAGAATGCTAGCAGGTGCTAGCCATTATTATTTTTATTATTATCATCATCATTTATTTATATGGCGCCACAAGTGTTCTGAAGCGCATTACAAAGTACTTAAAAAAATAGGTGTTCAGTGACTTACAGAACAATACAATACAATGCAGGACCAGGACATGGATAATATGCATAGCTACATTAGCAACCATAACACCCACATAAGCAGCCGAGCATAAGCAACCAAGTGTTAGGTGCCCTAGTGGTGAGTAAGAAGTAGATGAAAGTAAAGTAGGGAGAAGCACAAGAGGGTAGAGGGCCCTGCTCGCAAGAGATTAAATTCTAAAAGGGAGGGGCAGACAAACAGGTGTGACACAGATGGGGTAGACGGCCATCACAGTGATTCTATGCACAGGTTACCAATAAGCAAGCTATGAAACAAATGTATGAAGGCAAAGGCACTTTTGTATTGGATACTTTAGAATAATAGTTTAAAAAAAGCGTGTTGTTTTATTTTTACACTGATATTTTTGGGTAAGTTTAAGTACGTCAGTAGTATTTTTTTTTTTTTTAAACATTTTGTTTTAAAGTTTCTTTTAGATGTATACCTTCATTGTCTTGGTCAAAATATGATTGTTTACAATCTAGGCTTTTTATTTGGTTATAATGTAGTGTACCACCATGTATACAGCAAATTGTGAATTTGCCTACTGTATATTAAATGTCATGCATATATATCACTGGGGAACAAAAAAATAGTTTTTTTTTCTTGCCAAGGATTTAAGATTGGTTTAAGAGTACTCGCAGGTCCTATTTTCGCATTAGATCTTCGCTATAGCTGAATTGGCTCCAGTTTTCAAATGAATGAACTTCAATTATTTTCTCCATTTGAAGTACCTTCCTAGTTTAGGCCTGCTTTCAGGCCTGGCAATAGGGGGGGACTATGGGTACACCAGTACCGGGCCCCAAGCTCCAGAGGGGCCCTGAGGACCGAACGGGTAGCCGCCAGGACCCATAGCCACCGCCCCCAACCACAGCTCCACCTACAGTCCTTTGAAGCCTGGCCCGGGCAGGGCTGGGCTCTTCCCAGTGGCTCAGCTGTGGCTCGGGCCAGGCATGACTTCCAAGAGAGCAATGCAGTGGTGTGATGTCACAGGTCACATTGCTGCATGTCTTCCGCTGCTGCGCTGGTGAGGGGGCCCTAAATAAGCCAGAGTAAGAGAAAGTTAATAGGCACTGGATACAGAAGAAGGTGACGTGGCAAGCTGTTAGGGGCTGGGGGCAGAGGAAGGTTAAGGGGGCTGGGGACAGAAGAAGGTGATAGGGGATGGAGGAAGGTGAAGGAGCAGAGGAAAATTAAGGTGACGGGTACAGGAAGGTGACAGGAGCTGGGTGCAGAGGAAGATGATAGGGGCTGGAGGCAAAGGAAGGTGATAGAGGCTGGGGGCACAGGAAGGTGCTGGGGGCACAGGAATGTATTTGGGCACAGGAGGGTGATGTGGGCTGGGAGCACAGGAAGTTGTTGGGGGGCACAGGAAGGCAATGTGGGCTGGGGGCACAGGAAGGTGCTAGGGGCACAGGAAGGTGATGGGGGTTGGGGGCACAGGAAGGTGCTGGAGGCACAGGAAGTTGATGGGGGCTGGGGGCACAGGAAGTTGATGGGGGCTGAAACAGAAGGTTATGGAGGGCTTCTGATCTGAGGAAGGTGATGAGGGACTGAGGATGGCTGGCTGCATACACCATCCCTCCTACCCTTGACAGCACTGTAATCAAGAAGACCTTGGAATAGATGGCAGACAAGAACTACAGCCTGCATCATCAGTGACAGAGAGACAGTGTGGTAAGTCATAGTGTATTTTTACTTTATTTAAAGGCTGGCATATCTTTCAGTTAATGTATCATACTTCACATATCACACATGCAGGGGAGGGATGTGCAGGATCGGGGGGTGATGGTGAGAAGGTGGGGCCCCCAGAGACATCAGTGTACCGGGCAATGAGATTTCTTTTGCCAGCCCTGTCTGCTTTACTTAACAGAATCAACTTAATTTTTCTTTTTTAACAACTACCCTTTTTCAACAATAACAAGAATTTGTTTTATTTGTGATAACTTGGCTGGTAGTCACATTTGAGAAACATAACACATTCAAATCTCCTTGCTAATACTGGGAGGAGGCGTGGCAGTGCACTGCTGAGCCTTCTGGGACATCCTCAGACCACAGCCACGCCCCCTCCTCCCAGCATACAGAGAGGAGCAATGGAGAGGACTGAGTGACACAGTTAGCACACCTCCTGTTCCTTTCTTCAGCCCTCTCTCTGTCCCACCACAACTAATTTCCCGCCATTTGTTTTGTTAACTACATCCTCTACCTTTGTTGGGAGTTAGCACTGAATGTGTAAAATAAAATGTTTTTGCCGTAAAAATGAGTTCTTCTCGAGATGGTGTACTAACAACCCTGATGTTTTTTGTTATATTTGTGGCAAATATAGTGTTGCAAGAGAATGAAAAAAATATAACTGTATTCATAAAACAAGTGTATCAGGCTTATTTTGGATGTCACATAAGACAGCAAGACAAGATTTGGGTGCCTCACAAAGTTTGTAAAACCTGCGTGGAATCACTTCGCAAATGGACTAAAGGTGATCAAAAAGGACTTGATTTCAGTATACCTATGATGTGGTGTGAGCCAAATGATCACTTGAGTGACTGCTATTTTTGTGCTGTAAATGTGAAGGGTATGAATCGATTTAAGAAATGCAAATGAGAATACCCAAGTATGAATTCTGCAAAACAACCGATACCACATAGCAAAGATTTACCTGTACTATCATTCAGTTCTTTGTGCGAAGTTGAATGTGATGATGTGGAAATGTTAATTTCATCCATTGCAAGTGACAACACAGATGAAAGTGAGTTTGAAGAAAGTTCCTCTACTCAGTACAAATTTTCTCAAAAGGAACTAAACAATTTAATTTGTGACTTGAATTTATCGAAAAAAGGAGCTGAGCTTTACCATCCAGACGTCAAGAAAAGCACTGTCTTGAGACAGATGTTACTATAACGTCATATCGAAATAGAGAGCAAGCCATACTGCCGTTCTTTCACCAATATAACAATCTTGTGTATTGCAACACTATTCCGGAACTTCTCCAGATGATGGGCTTACCAGAATATCAAGCAGAAGACTGGCAGCTCTTTTTGGATAGTTCTAAAAGGAGCTTAAAATGCGTATTACTGCACAATGGGAATAAATTTGCGTCAATTCCTATTGGTCATTCAACAAAACTTAAAGAACAGTATGAAAATATAAAGTTAGTCTTAGAAAATTGCTTATTCTCAGCATCAGTGGTCTGTGTGTGTCTATTTAAAAATGTAAACTTTCTTCTTGGGTAAAAAAGTGGATATACTAAGTATCCTTGTCACATATGCTTATGGGATAGTCGTCCAAAAAAAATCAAATCATATTAAATTTATTGTCACATCCACATAAAATGCGTCAGCAAAAAAGTAATGCAAGATACTCACAGTCAATGAATTACATAAAACAAATGTAAAAATTTAAACTAATAATTGCAGCAGGTAAGAAACTATTCCTCATCCTGCTAGTGCGACACTTAAGACATCTAAAACGATGACCAGAAGGCAAAAGAGAGAACAAAGAATGACAAGGGTGACTATAATTGGTGATATTCATATTTGCTTTCAAAGCACACCTTTTAGTATAAATGTCTTCTAACCTAGGTAGAGACTGACCAATAATTATTTCAGATGCTTTAATCACCCTAGCCAATGATCTACAATCCAAACACTTGGAATTCCAATACCAAACAGTGATAGAATAAGTCAAAAGGCTCTCAATTATACCACAACAAAAATTTACCAACAATGGCCTAGATAACCCACTTGCTTTCAATTTTCTAAGAAAATACAGGCGCTGCTGAGCCTTTCCCACCACTGACGAGATATGCGACGACCATGACAAGTCCTCCGAAAAATTAATACCAAGAAACTTAAAACCACCAACCCAAAACCAAAACTGAAAGCACTGGCAGCAAACCATATGGCCTACAAGATAAATTATAACTGTAGGATAACCCAACATCATTTATGAGCCCTTAATTGACAGGAAAAAAATCTTACTGCCACCTCTTTATATCAACCTGGGTTTAATGAAACAATTTGTAAAAGCATTGACAAGTCAGGCAATTGTTTCACATATATTTGTAAAACATTTACATCTCTTAGTATTGATAGAATTTTTGACGGCCCACTGATAGGGAAACTGGTGAAGGATCCAAATTTTACCACATCTATGACTGAAACTGAATCTGAAGCATGGCTGAGTTATGTGTTTGTCATTCAATTTTTATTAGGCAATCACAAAGCAGACAACTATCATGAATCAGTCCACAACATGTTAGAATGTTTCGAGAAAGTAGGTGCCAACATGAGTATCAAAGTACATTTTTTGTACAGCCATTTAGATCACTTCCCATCCAGTCTAGGAGATTTAAGCGAAGAACAGGGTGAACAGTTCCACCAGGATATTCAGGTAATGGAAGAAAGATGTCAAGGAAAATGGGATCGTCACATGATGGCCGAATACTGGTGGAGTCTGCAGAAGAACTGCCCTCAACAAGAATACAAAAGAAAATCCTACAAAAAATGGTTCTAATAGCTTCCTAACACTTATGTATAGCAATAGGTCCTAGACTGCACACCCTGAATATATATAAATGGGAGGTGCTACCTGTTGAGACTATTATCGCATACACAGAAACAGACAAATCACAGGTGCACAACTCCAAATTACTGATGGGTTGAATTTTGGGGCATGGGTCCCCTGGATTTCTTTGGTTGGTCTGCTTTAGGGCATAGCATTATAACACATCTGTCCTTTTTTGCACATTTAACACTTTTACTGTTTGTTTTCATTATATTTGTATTTTCACTTCTCTATCCTATATATGCAACTGTAGCTGTTCTTACCTACAGTATCTTACTTTACACTTCACCTTTCTCATTAGAGCGATGCCCTGGGGTGGCTCAGCTGAGCTTGTTTGGGGGTGTCCTGCACTCTGGATTTGAACCCTAGTTTGTTAGGGACCTACCCTACAGAGGTTACCTTGATATGGTGGGAGGCCCATAACCTTGGCCATGATTATGCTAAAAACCTCTCTTTATTTATTGCAAAATTTTATGGCATAATGTATGTGTATATAATCAGTAATTTGGAGTTGTGCACCTGTGTTTTGTCTGTTTCTGTGCTAACACTTATGTATGTAATTATCATGTGTCTTTTTATAACATTTTTCGAAATCAAATTTAATCAGAATAAAAAAATATATATTTTTAACTATTTTTAACATTGTTTAATTTAATTTTTCAGAAATATTAAAGACATATGCATATCTCAAAAACCAGAGCCAATTGAAAAATAAGCATGGCATATTCATATTGGGTTAAAATATCAATCACAGATATTGTATATCAGAGTGTGTTTTGCATTTTTTTTTATTTCTTTGTACTTACACTATAAACCAAACATAATTTAACAACAACTAATAGTTTTTAAAACTTAAAAAATAACAAAATAAATTAAGTAAATCAAATTTGGGCATTTTCACAAACAATAATTTCTAGAAGGATTTGGAAGGGGGACTCAGTTGCAGATGTGTGATGGTGCTGATTCTGCTACTGTTGCTGCACCAATTGTCCCTACTCCTCCAACAAAATATTCACCTCCAAAATGTGTCTGCCAGAACTTCAACAGACCCAACATGTGATGGCAAGATACCTGTACCAGGTATTAGTAAGAGTCAGGTGCATCAAAAAGGCAATAATGTTCAGATTTCATAGTAGGCCAAAGTTCAAAAAGATCAAGGAATGATCTGGTTTTAAATTGACAAAAAATTGACAAAAATGTTAATTCTGTGCAATGACGCTTTGCAGCAGCCTCAGGACCTGAATTATCCTGGATCCGGGTGGACCGTCGTGTACCCTGCCCATAGCTGGTTCCTTGCTGGGCAGGGCACTGGTACTCCTCGTTGGAGCTTGCACTTTGGCCAGGAAGTCTCTATTTTATCTACCTAAGATCTTGGTGAATTTAACTTAGAACGGACGTTCGCTCCCTCATGCTGGTCTGGATTGAGTCTCTCAGCAACTCAATGACTGCAGTCTGTCTTTCCACTGTCACTCTAAGCCCATTGATTACTTCGACAAGGGTGGCAGTGGTGGATGGGAGTGACACTGATGATGGAGGTTGTGTCTCCACCCCATCCGACTGCAGCCTTTGTCTCCTGAAAAATATAGAATAAGACATGTTTACAATTTTGAAGTTACAAATAGATAGACAGACAGACAGACAAATAGATAGATAGATAGACAGAGAGATAGATAGATACAGGGCCGGATTAATGGGGGGCGACAGGGGCGATCGTCCCTGGGCCCCCACATGTTAAGGGTCCCCACACCCATCGGGGTTAAAGTGGACCGGAGGAGACGGAACCAGTTCCGCCTCCTCCGGCCAACCTAACCCCGACGCCACAGGGAGGCTCCATTTACCAGGCGTCCGCTGTAGCCAGCGGGCACCCGGCTCCCTCCCTGCAGCGACAGCTGGAGTCGGAAGCTTGAGCTCACGTGAGCTCCAGCTTCCAGCTCAGGAGCAGCCGAGCGGACTGCAGCGGACACGGGGCTTAGAGCTTAAGGTAAGTATGCTTTTTTTTTTTTTCAGTGCAAGTGGCCTACTGGTGGCATTACTGGTCGGGGGCATTACTACAGGGGACATTACTCGGGGGGGAGCATTATACCTGGAGCATTACTCGGGGAGGGGGGAGGCATTAATACTGGGGGCACTACTGGCGGGGGGCATTACTACTGGGGCTTTACTTGGGGAGGGGGGAGGCATTACTACTGGTTGCATTACTGGTGGGGGGCATTACAACTGGGGGCATTATTCAGGGGGTAGCATTACTACTAAGGCATTACTCGGGGAAGGGGGAGGCATTACTACTGGGGGCATTATTCAGGGGGGAGCATTACTACTGGGGCATACTTGGGGATGGGTGAGGCATTACTACTGGGGGCATTACTGGGGGGGCATTACTACTGGGGGCATTACTGGGGGGGAATTACTACTGGGGGCATTACTGCGGGGGGATTACTACTGCGGGCATTACTCGGGCGGGGCATTAAACAGGGGGCATTACTATTGGGGGCTCTACTAGAGAGGGAGCATTAGTATTGGGGGCACTAGTAGAGGGCATTACTACTGGGGGCATTTCTACAGAGGGCTCTACTAAAGGGGGGATGACTACTGGGAGCATTACTATTGGGGGCACAACTACATGGGTATTTCTACAGGGGGATTTATACAGGGGGCATTTCTACTAGGGCATTATTATTGGGCACATGCCCAATTACTACTGGGGGGCATTACTATTTGGGGCACAACTACAGGGGTATTACTAGGGGGCATTTATACAGAGGGCATTACTACAGGGGGCACTACTAATGGGAGTATTGCATAAGGGGCACTACTACTAGGTGCACTACTACTAGGTGCACTGCATACGGGGCACTACCACTGTGGGCACTGACACTACTGGGGGCTCTGCATAAGGTTCCCATTGCGCATACCCCCAGTTTGTCACAACTAATAGGGGCCCCCACATGTTTGTTGCCCAGGGGCCCGCACAGACCTTAATCCGGCCCTGGATAGATAGATAGATAGATAGATAGATAGCCCTTTTTTGTGCTCGATCCAGGATTTGCTCCTGAATCGGTTGCGAAGGTCACTCCATCTAAATAAAATATATTACAATACAAAAATTAAAACAAATACTGTTTTGTTTTTTTTAGCACTTGAAAAGATTTTACACACATCTATTGGCTACTAGAAAGCAATACACACATTAGACAGTACACAGGTCAGATAAATAATCTCAGCTGAAACACTATGGTTTAAATCAGTGGTTCTCAAACTCAGGGCTTGATTCAGAGCTGCTCGCTAGATGCATTCGCACACTGTCAAAGTATGCAAATCCCGCAATCGCACAGCAAGGCTTTAGTACGCCTACTATGTCTTGACGTGCGATCGTGGTGTGTATACAGATGCCCACCAGTCTGTCTTAAGATGCCCACTTTCCCTTCGCAATACATGTCATCTCCAGGAAGTGTACACAACAATCGGTAACATCGAGAATCATCGGATGCATACGCAGCACTAGTGGCAGACCATACCCTACCCCAAGCACTGCTAGTGCTTCGGTGTAAAATTCAGCCAAATGACATGTATTATGATGCTGCGTCTTAATTATGCACGCCTTTTAAACGGCGTTAAGAGGCCTATGTTCACACCATTACTCACCCATTAACATCGACCAACCCCTGTCACCACCCACAAAAGCCTCGTTCTGTCAGTCAAGCTAGGAAGACGTCTATGCACAAGGGGCGATTGCTTCATGATCACATGGACTGGTTCGCTCATGCGCACTGTGATGAATATGCATACGCACATTGCAAACAAAGGCAGGCTGCGTGCGAACACATCCTAGTGAGCGGGTAGAATCTGGCCCTCAGTCCTCCAGACCCCACACGGCTAACTTTTTCAAGGTCACCCAGCAGGTGCACAGGTGTATATATTACTCACTGACACATTTTCAAAGATCCACAGGTGTAGCTAATTATTTAACTTCTGTTTAGGGTTCTGAGGTCCAGGTTAGAGAACCTGTGGTTTACAAGTACTCGTTTTGTTTAGAATAATAATTTCTTAATCTAAGTAATTCTTACAGTTTCCGCAGATATCTGGGTGTGCGATAAGTGGAGTTAACAGAATGAACTTTTTCGCCAATTTCCATCCAGATCCTTCCATGATCTTTAACACAAACTTTGGTCCCACTTAGAGATGTGCGGTTCGGTTCTTGACAAATCCAAATCCACCCAAATTTAGTGAATCTGGGTAAATCCGAGTTGCAGTTCTAATCTCCTGAGGAGACCCGTGTAAATCTGGTTCTCGGTTCTGATCTTTTTGTGGTTCGAAATTCGGATGTTAAATCCGAATTTCGGGTTTTGGATTGCATAAATTACATGATTTTAGCTGTTTTTATTTAAAAAAATCCAAAACCAAAACTAAAACACGGGGGTCAGAGCACATCCCTAGTCCCACTATGAAATCTGGATATTACCTCTTGTATAAGGACCTCATTATCCCTCTTACTAAGACCTGGTTCTTGTGTCTTGCCATATGTTGAGTCTGTTGGGTCTCCTTCAGTTGTGACAGACACATTTTAAGGTGATGTGTGTGGAGGAGCTGGAGGAGGAACATTTGGTGAGGCTACAGCAACAGTATCACCATCCATATCTGTAAGTATATCGAATGGCAGATCTTCATCTGCCAAAGTTCAAAATCCATATAAGGATATTTATACACACATGCGTACATGGGAAGGAGAGATTATGTCTGTATGCTGTATGTTGAAGTTAGACACTTACAGTACCTGGTCTAGCTTAGGGCCTGATTCAGAGAAAGACGGATTTGTACAAATGCAGAAGAAGGTGTCAGACACCTCATTGCTGCATCTGCGTCATCCCATCACTGCAATCAAGGTTTCAGCCTTGGATCAACATTGGAACTATCACAAAAATCGGTATTCATTTACATTTGGCCAGGCTGCTGGAGATAATTTTCCACCAGCCTTAGTAGTGCCTGGTCACGCAAGAGGCCAGGATTCAACCACCATTGAAAACCTGTGCTTAGTAAATATATCCAAAGTGTCATCTGTGTATTTCTGTACTATTTAGCATACGCAACAAGTTTTGTGCATGCATGAGACATGCAGATCCAATGGGCAATGTTGATGCCAACATGCAGGAGAGTTTACCATCAGCCACATAGCCGGTACACACTGGGAAAGGATGTGGTTAATTTTCCGCCACATGGAATGCCAGCCGTCGGAATCCTGATTGCAGAAAGCTGACCTGGGACTAAAGATAGAAGTTGAAAAAATGGCAATGCCTATCTTTAGCCCTGCATCGAAATTCCGATGGCCGGCATCCCGAACGAGGAAAGCCAAGTATAATTAGGTTATAGCAGCAGGGAGGAGGGTTAGGTTTAGGCACCCCTGGGGGGGACTTAGGGTTAGGTACCACCCATCGAGGGTTAGGGTTAGTCTAGGGGAAGAGGGGGTAGGGTTAGGCACCCCCCTTGGAGGGTATTTTTAGGGTGCAGGAAGGGGGGTTTAGGCTTAGGCACCCCTGGGTGTGGACTTAAGGTTAGGCACCACCCCGGAAGTTTTAGGCTTAGGCACCACCAAGGGAGGGTTAGGGATAGGGGGGTAGAGGAGGGTTAGCATACTTGCGAGCAGCTGTCAGGAATTCCTCCCTTTGGGCTTGTGGCGTCGGTATGAGAACCGTCTGAATTTAATATCGTTTCCACTGGGAATATGTTGTCCAATCAACTTGGCTGTAAAAAATATTATCAGGTGTGTTTACAGCATTCAAATGTGCTGTCTTTTTATATATTTTTTTACGTAATCTTGTGCTAATTTTTTAATGTATGTAATTGTTTGTATTTGTACATAAAGGGCCGTATTCAATTAGCAGCAAGAACAGTCATTTTTTTCGTCATTAGTGAAAACGTCCATTTTCGCAAAAAAAAAAACGGCAATATTTTTGCAAAAAAACAGGCGAAAACGGCGACAGGCAAAAAAAAAACTGGAGAAAAGTTTTCTCCATCCCAGACCAGGAGAAAAAAATGCAAAATCCCTATTTTTGGCTAAAAATGTGGGGATTTCTTTCAGAACCATTTGGACACTGCCCTTATTATAAATTACTGGGAAAAAAAATCGTAAGTTGCATACTTTGGAGAAGAATGTCCGCGTAAATTTTGGACGACAAAAAAAAAACGTTGAAAAAAGATAGAAAGCAAATTTTTTTCCAGCGAATGATGGTTCTACGTAAATCAGGTGTACATTAAAATGGGTGCAAGTATATTTTCTTGTCGTAAAAACGCAATTTTAAAAACCACTAAAAAACGCCTGTTGCGACCGCGTGCTATGTTTAAAACACTTGACGCTTCCATACCACTCATTGAAAACTCTGACCCATTACCTTAAAACTATTTTCAACTATTTTTTTTTCGCCCAAAATTTGTGCAATCTTTTTACGCCAAAGTACGCAGCATTTTTTTTCCAGTAATTTTTCATTAGTGGGTGTCCAAAGGGTTCTGAAAGAAATCCCCACATTTTTATACAAAAATAGGGATTTTGCATTTTTTTTCTACTTCTCTGGGATGGAGAAAAGTTTTCTCTAGTTTTTTTTTCGTCTATTACCATTTTCGCCTGTTTTTTGGCTAAAATGTTGCCTTTTTTTTGGTGACAAATGGCCTTTTTTGCCAATGGCGAAAAAAAAATTAGTTTTCGCTGCTAATTGAAAGTGTCAGAAATGTTTTTTATTTTGTTTACTGTTTCAGATGCAGAATGTGAGAGGGATGACAATGTGCTCAGGAGGGAGCTGGACCTCCTGAGCACATACTTATGCCTCATGGGCGATTGTGTGGCACGAATGAGGAGGGCAATTTAATTGTGTTTGTCTTTTATAAAAATGTAATTATTAAAAAAAATTTTTTGTTTGAATCATGTGTTGTGTATAGAGATGTGCGCTAACCCCCGTGTTTTGGGTTTGGATTTGGATCTTCCCTGGTTTTGAATCTGTATTGGTTTTTCCAAAACCTCACATCCGTGTTTTGTTTTCGGATTTTGGTTTTGGATCTGGATTTTTTCCTAAAAAAATCAAAAAACAGCTAAAATCACATAAAATGGGCCTTTTTTTGTTCCTTCACTTTTAATAACCTTAATAACATTAATTTCCACTCATTTCCAGTCTATTCTGAACACCTCACACCTCATAATATTGTGTTTAGGCCAAAAGGTTGCACCGAGGTAGCTGAATGACTATGCTAAGCGACACAAGTGGGCGGCACAAACACATGGCCCATCTAGGAGTGGCACTGCAGTGGCAGACAGGAAGACAATCAGCGTTATGGTGCTCATTTGCATGTAGCATAGACTCGGGAGATCCTTGCTACATGCATCTGTGTGATTGACACAGACCTCGGACGGGTCAGTGAGATCCGTCTGTGCAGCTGTGTATTTCAATTACACAGATGCACTCACGGACCAGGAGATCCATGCTATTTGCATCTGTGTCATTGACACGGAGCACTGACGGGTCCGTGAGACCCTTCTGTGCTGCCGCGGTAAAAAAAACAAACCTTTGTAAGTAAAAGAAAAAAATGGCGTGCCACCCCCCCCAAAAAAGTGCAACCAGCCCCGGTCATTAGTGACCCAGTGCTGGGTGTGCTTAAATACAGGGGACAAACACATAGCACAACCAGCACCAGGCTAGTCAGAACCAGCTCTTGCTGCCAAAATAAGGGGTCAAATGACGTAGGGGTCCACATTAGCAAGATAAGCAGAAATATAACTATTAAATATGGTGCGCAAAACCTGCTGCCCCCGGTATAACACAAAAATGGAGACTCACTCTACTCCAGTACACAGGTATAACAGAGAAATTATTGTGTTGCCAGGTGGTGCTGGATATATATGTGTTTTTAATTCTAATTTTTATGTTTATGTAACAATTGGGTTACATACTCCTTGTATGACTAGATCAAGTTATTTGTATTGTTGATTCCATACATGTGTTATTTATTTGATACATAATACTGGGAGCACTAGGGCTACAACATGGATGCCTGGTAACTGGAGACAGTACTACTGCATATGCTGTGCAATACCCCGTCCGGGACCGAAGTTATGTCATATTCCCGTGATGCGACTTCCAGTTCTGCGGGAGTCCCGATTGGAGCGGCGTGCAGTATCCGCCAGTGAATATGTGTGTACACCACGTGACTCACGATGAGATGATGTGGGTGACACACACGTGGTGGGCGGGTGCCGGGGGGCAGAACGAAGTTAAGTGATGAACAGGATTCATCACTTCCGGAGGATATCCGGCTGAGCAGTGCTATGCGATTAACCACACCTGGTCAAATTCCACCTGGGAACATGTATTGTGACCTTTGCAAGCTTAGGTTTCTATGTGTATGTATATCTAATACATTAGTCAAGTTATTTATTGGATTAATTAGGCACACAGGGTTAATAAAGCACCAGTGTGTGTATGATTCCTCATACCTTGAGAAAGACCTGCAGTGACAGGTCGAAACGCGTTGGTTATAGGAATCCTCTATATTACTGGACATTATTGACTGTTGTTCTTTTGATGAGACAGTGGACTTCATATCACCTTTAGCCATCAGGTCATGTTGTTATTTGCTATATTCTTTCATTTTTATCAATATATGTGTCTTTCATATTAAAAAGTATTTTAGCTACACAAATTATCTCTCTTTTTTATGAGGATATATCATACGGGGACAAACTCCAAGAATATCCAGGGAGACTATTGAAAGAAACCTTTACATGCAGAACACAACGTTTATAATAGGTAAGTAGGGTACGTATAATTCTACTGCCTCTGCTAATATCGCGTGACTATAAGAGACCAGGCTGGAATTATTGAGTGGGCGGGAAGAACAAAGAAACCCTTTTGGGAATAGAATCACATGTTCTGATGTGAGTTGGGGTACGCATTGATTGCATCCGACCAATTGACGGAACCATGCCATCTGTCCTTATCTTTGACATATAGATATTATCTGGAACACTATATTAGACCATTAAGATGGTCTCCCCTTTTTTTGTATTTATTCTTTTTATGTGCCATTTGGACAAACTCCTGGAGACCCTAAGAACTACATACAGAAAGTGATTTATGCTGGGACCTTTCATCTATGAAAAAGACTAAGTGTTTTTTAATTTTTTGCTCTACATTTTTGATATTTGTTTATCCAGCGCCACCTGGCAAAACAATAATTTCTCTGTTATGTCCACATTAGCAACCCACAGCTGCTGGATACAAGTAAGTGTCTGTGTACTGTGTGTGTATATATGTGTATGTGCTATTGTATATACAGTATTTGTGTATATATTAGGGGTGTGCACCGGCCACTTTTCGTGTTTTGTGTTTTGGTTTTGGATCTGGATCTTTCTTCGTGTTTTGGATCTGGATTGGTTTTGCCAAAACCACCCTTCCGTGTTTTGGGTTCTGGGTTTTGTGTTTTGGATCTGTATTTTTTTTTAAAAAAGCATAAAAACAGCTAAAATCACAGAATTTGTTGGTTTCTCTGCTCCTATGCTATTATTAACCTCAATAACCTTAATTTCCACTCATTTCCAGTCTATTCTGAACACCTCACACCTCACAATAGTGTTTTCATGTCCAAAAGGTTGCACCGAGGTAGCTGGATGACTATGCTAAGCGACACGAGTGGGCGGCACAAACACGTGACCCATCTAGGAGTGACACTGCAGTGGCAGACAGGATGGCAGTTAGAAAAACTAGGCCCCAAACTGTACATAATGCAAAGAAAAAAAAGAAGTGCAAAATGGAATTGTCCTTGGGCCCTCCCACCCACCCTTATGTTGTATAAACAGGACATGCACACTTTAACAAATATATCATTTCAGCGCCAGGGTCTGCCACACAACTGTGGCTGAAATGATTGGTTCGTTTGGGCCCCCACAAAACAAGCTGGCAATTAATGTGTCCCTGCACAAACTGGCTCTACGGAGGCAAGATGTCATCCTCATCCTCCTCATCCACCGATTCCTCACCCTCTTCAGTGTGTACATCCTCATCCTCACAAAGTATTAACTCGTCCCCACTTGAATCCACCACCACAGGTCCCTCTGTACCTTCTGGAGGCTGGTCTCCCTGGAAGAGCTGATAATTCATTTTGATGAACATCATCTTCTCCACATTCTGTGGAAGCAACCTCCTACGCCTTTCGCTGACAAGGTTCCCGGCTGCACTAAACACTCTTTCGGAGTACACACTGGAGGGGGGGCAACTCAGGTAAAATAGAGCCAGCTTGTACAGGGGCCTCCAAATTGCCTCTTTTTCCTGCCAGTACAGGTATGGACTGTCTGACATGCCTACTTGGATGCTGTCACCGATGTAATCCTCCACCATTCTGTCAATGGTGACAGTATCATATGCAGTGACAGTAGACATGTCAGAAATTGTTGCCAGGTCCTTCAGTCCGGACCAGATGTCCAAACTTGGTCCTGCCTGCCCTGCATCACCGCCAGCGGGTTGCTTAGGATACCTAAGTTTTTTCCTGGCAGCCCCAGTTGCGGGAGAAAATGAAGAAGGAGCCGTTGACGTGTCACGTTCCGCTTCAGCTGACAGTGTGTTCACCAGCAGGTCTTTGCACCTCTGCAGGCTTGTGTCGGCCGGAAAGAGAGACACCACATAGGCTTTAAACCTAGGATCAAGCACGGTGGCCAAAATGTAGTGGTCTGATTTCAACAGATTGACCACCCTGGAATCCTGGCAAAGCGAATGAAGGGCTTCATCCACAAGTCCCACATGCCGAGCGGAATCGCTCCGTCTTAGCTCCTCCTTCACTTTCTCCAGCTGCTTCTGCAAAAGCCTGATGAGGGGAATGACCTGACTCAAGCTGGCTGTGTCTGAACTGACTTCACGTGTGGCAAGTTCGAAGGGCTGGAGAACCTTGCACAACACGGAAATCATTCTCCACTGCGCTTGAGTCAGGTGCATACCCCCTCCTTTGCCTATGTCATAGGTGGATGTATAGGCTTGTATGGCCTTTTGCTGCTCCTCCATCCTCTGAAGCATATAGAGGGTTGAGTTCCACCGCGTCACAACCTCTTGCTTCAGGTGATGGCGGGGCAGGTTCAAGAGTGTTTGCTGGCGCTCCAGTCTTCGGCACGCAGTCGCTGAATGGCGAAAGTGGCCAGAAATTTTTCGGGCCACCCAAAGCGTCTCCTGCACGCCCCTGTCGCTTTTCAGAAAATTCTGCACCACCAAGTTTATTGTGTGAGCAAAACATGGGATGTGCTGGAATTTGCCCAGATGTAATGCCCGCACAATATTGGTGGCGTTGTCAGATATCACAAATCCCCAGGAGAGTCTAAGTGGGGTAAGCCACTGGGCGATGATTTCCCTCAGTTTCTCTAAGAGGTTGTCGGCGGTGTGCCTCTTACTGAAACCGGTGATACACAGCGTAGCCTGCCTTGTAACGAGCTGGCGTTTCTGAGATGCTGCTACTGGTGACGCTGCTGCTGTTGCTGCGTAAGGTGATACATCTACCCAGTGGGCTGTCACAGTCATATAGTCCTTAGTCTGCCCTGTTCCACTTGTCCACATGTCTGTGGTTAAGTGGACATTGTGTACAACGGCATTTTTCAGGACACTGAGGACACTTTTTCTGACGTTTCTGTACAGTCTCGGTATCGCCTGCCTAGTGAAGTGGAATCTAGACGGGATTTGGAACCGGGGACACACTACCTCCATCAATTGTCTAAATTCCACTGCACTAATGGCGGATACCGGACGCACGTCTAACACCAACATAGCAGTCAAGGCCTCAGTTATACGTTTTGCTTCAGGATGACTGCTGTCGTACTTCATCCTCCTCGCTAAGGACTGTTGGAGGGTCAATTGTTTAGTAAAAGTAGTGGTGTTCCTACTTCCTCTCTGGGATGATGAACGACTCCCAGCAGCAGCAACAGCAGCAGCGGCAGCAGTAGGCGTAGCAATGCAGGATCCTCCAGAGGAATCCCGGATAGGAGAGTCAGTCATGCCAGTGACATGGCCTGCAGGACTACTTCCGATCCTGACTAAGGAGGAAATTGACGAGGAGGGAGTTGACGGTGTGGTTTGCAGGCGCTTGGATACAACAGGACAACGGGATTTAGGTGTCCCTGGACTGCTTACGGTCTTAGCCAAAGTTTCTGAACTTGACAGTAACTTTTTATGAACGCGCTGCAGGTGCCGTATAAGGGAGGATGTTCCTAGGTGGTTGACGTCCCTACCCCTACTTATTTCACCTTTACATATGGTACATATGGCAAGACAGTTGTTGTCCGGATTTGGATAGAAATATTGCCAGACCAAAGAGGTGGAATGTTTGGTCTTCTGCCCAGGCATGACCGTGATGGGCTTTTTCATCCCACGGACAACAACTGTCTCCCCCGGAGCCTGATTTAAACAAACCACATCACCATCAGAATCCTCCTCGCCAACTTCCTCCTCAGCGCCAGCTACACCAGTATCCTCATCCTGTTGTACTTCAACAGTGACATCTTCAATTTGCATATCAGCAAGTGGACTGTGGGTGCTCCTTTCAGCACTTGCAGGGGGCGTGCAAATGGTGGAAAGAGCCACCTCTTCCCGTCCAGTGCTGGGAAGGTCAGGCATCGCAACCACCACCACACTTGGACTCTCCTTGGGGATTTGTGATATCTTCTTAGAAAGCACAGTTCTTCGCTGTGCTTTTGCCAGCTTAACTCTTTTGATTTTTTTAGTGGGAGGAGGGCTTCCATCGTCATGTGAAGCTGAACCACTAGTCATGAACATACTAGGGATCGACCTTAGCCGTTCCTTGCCACTCCGTGTCGTAAATGGCATATTGGCAAGTTTACGTTTCTCTTCAGCTGATTTAAATGTCTTTTTCAAGGTCATTTTCCTGAACTTTGCCATTTGGGATTGTATGTGCCCTCTACTATGACATTGGGCATCGGCCTTGGCAGACGACGTTGATGGCATGTTATCGTCTATGTCATGACTAGTGGCAGCAGCTTCAGCACTAGGAGGAAGTGGTTCTTGATCTTTCTCTATTTTATTTTTATCGGAGAAAGTTTGGTCCTCCATTTATGTTATATCGATTTGATATATACGTGCGGCTAAACACAGAAAATAATTTTTTTTTGGTTTGGACTGGAGTGTACTTTCGGGGGTTACAGCACCCTTTAACGGTCAAGCCAGCCGGCCCTTTACTTATGACACAGGCGCACGCTTGGCACTACTTTGTTGATGCACGTGCGGCTACTGCGCACACAATTCACAAACACAGAAAATAATTTTTTTTTTGGTTTGGACTGGAGTGTACTTTCGGGGGTTACAGCACCCTTTAACGGTCAAGCCAGCCGGCCCTTTACTTATGACACAGGCGCACGCTTGGCACTACTTTGTTGAAGCACGTGCGGCTACTGCGCACACAATTCACAAACACAGAAAATAATTTTTTTTTTGGTTTGGACTGGAGTGTACTTTCGGGGGTTACAGCACCCTTTAACGGTCAAGCCAGCCGGCCCTTTACTTATGACACAGGCGCACGCTTGGCACTACTTTGTTGATGCACGTGCGGCTACTGCGCACACAATTCACAAACACAGAAAATAATTTTTTTTTTGGTTTGGACTGGAGTGTACTCTCGGGGGTTACAGCACCCTTAACGGTCAAGCCAGCCGGCCCTTTACTTATGACACAGGCGCACGCTTGGCACTACTTTGTTGATGCACGTGCGGCTACTGCGCACACAATTCACAAACACAGAAAATAATTTTTTTTTGGTTTGGACTGGAGTGTACTTTCGGGGGTTACAGCACCCTTTAACGGTCAAGCCAGCCGGCCCTTTACTTATGACACAGGCGCACGCTTGGCACTACTTTGTTGATGCACGTGCGGCTACTGCGCACACAATTCACAAACACAGAAAATAATTTTTTTTTTGGTTTGGACTGGAGTGTACTCTCGGGGGTTACAGCACCCTTAACGGTCAAGCCAGCCGGCCCTTTACTTATGACACAGGCGCACGCTTGGCACTACTTTGTTGATGCACGTGCGGCTACTGCGCACACAATTCACAAACACAGAAAATAATTTTTTTTTGGTTTGGACTGGAGTGTACTTTCGGGGGTTACAGCACCCTTTAACGGTCAAGCCAGCCGGCCCTTTACTTATGACACAGGCGCACGCTTGGCACTACTTTGTTGATGCACGTGCGGCTACTGCGCACACAATTCACAAACACAGAAAATAATTTTTTTCTTGGTTTGGACTGGAGTGTACTTTCGGGGGTTACAGCACCCTTAATGGTCAAGCCAGCCGGCCCTTTACTTATGACACAGGCGCATGCTTGGCACTACTTTGTTGATGCACGTGCGGCTACTGCGCACAGAATTCACAAACACAGAAAATAATTTTTTTTTGGTTTGGACTGGAGTGTACTTTCGGGGGTTACAGCACCCTTTAACGGTCAAGCCAGCCGGCCCTTTACTTATGACACAGGCGCACGCTTGGCACTACTTTGTTGATGCACGTGCGGCTACTGCGCACACAATTCACAAACACAGAAAATAATTTTTTTTTTGGTTTGGACTGGAGTGTACTTTCGGGGGTTACATAACCCTTAACGGTCAAGCCAGCCGGCCCTTTACTTATGACACAGGCGCACGCTTGGCACTACTTTGTTGATGTACGTGCGGCTACTGCGCACACAATTCACAAACACAGAAAATAATTTTTTTTTGGTTTGGACTGGAGTGTACTTCGGGGGTTACAGCACCCTTAACGGTCAAGCCAGCCGGCCCTTTACTTATGACACAGGCGCACGCTTGGCACTACTTTGTTGATGCACGTGCGGCTACTGCGCACACAATTCACAAACACAGAAAATAATTTTTTTTTTGGTTTGGATTGGAGTGTACTTTCGGGGGTTACAGCACCCTTTAACGGACAAGCCAGCCGGCCTTTTACTTATCGGACACAGGCGCACGCTTGGCACTACTTTGTTGATGCACGTGCGGCTACTGCGCACACAATTCACAAACACAGAAAATAATTTTTTTTTTGGTTTGGACTGGAGTGTACTTTCGGGGGTTACAGCACCCTTAACGGTCAAGCCAGCCGGCCCTTTACTTATGACACAGGCGCACGCTTGGCACTACTTTGTTGATGCACGTGCGGCTACTGCGGACACAATTCACAAACACAGAAAATAATTTTTTTTTGGTTTGGACTGGAGTGTACTTTCGGGGGTTACAGCACCCTTTAACGGTCAAGCCAGCCGGCCCTTTACTTATGACACAGGCGCATGCTTGGCACTACTTTGTTGATGCACGTGCGGCTACTGCGCACACAATTCACAAACACAGAAAATATATTATTTTTTTAGCACTTGGTGGGAGCACCCCTCATGGACAGAGCACCCCCTGGACAACACTACAGCACCCCTTTAGGACTGGGACACTGCACAGGACTTTGGAGTGGACACAGCCCCTATGGAGAACTGACTGCACAACACAGTCCAGCCAGCCCCTATGGACTTTGAAGTAGTGGACACAGCCCCTATTAACAACAGCAGCACAGCACAACACAGCCAGCCCCTATGGACTTTGAAGTAGTGGACAACAGCAGCACTACACTACACTACACTACACAGCACTAACTCCCACCCTCCCTCTTCACTGTCCACAGCCGAGTGAGAAAATGGCGCCGACGCGGGTACCTTATATAGGATCCAAAACCCGCGAGACTCGGAAGGCGGGATGATGACGTTTTGCCTCGATGTCAGATCCGAGTCAGGCGGGAAAAGTCGAGCCTGACTCGGATCGGACTCGGATCGGGGGGGCTCGGGGGGGTTCGGATTTCAGAAATCCGAACCCGCTCACCCCTAGTATATATATGTGAATGCATGTGTTAATGTGTATATATGTGTTAGTGTGTGCATACTGTGTATGTAATGTATATGTGTAAGTGTGCTTGTATGTGTTTATGTGTGTATACTATATATGTGTTTGTTAGTATGTGCACTTTGTACAGCTGTCAGTGGGCCGGGGAGACAGCATACCAGATGTATGAGCTGTCTCCAAGAAAACCCACTAACTTCGGACTGATGTCATCAGAGGGGGCCAGCTCAGCCGCGTGCACGGCATCCCCGCTCACTGCTTGCCCCGGCCTGCTGCTGCGTATAAGGAGGATCTCATCCCTATAAAGGTAAGCAAACACTGCAATAACTTTTTTGTCATGTAAATCACTGCATTGCCAGCCTTGAGAAAAGGGTCCTGCGTGGCCCTGAAACGTCGGCATCTTTTGGCATGCAATAAATTTCAGTAAATTGAAGTCCGGAAGTGCCGCGGTCTTCTTGCTATAGTGTTCACATATTGAGTGCCGGTTCTACTTTGGAATCTAAATATATATATATATATATATATATATATATATCTGTATGATTAGGCTCTGTGTGGTGGGTGGGGTGGGGGGAGTAGGCTCCGTGTGGCTTGGTGGGGACCCTCACAATTTCATTGCCCCAGGGCCCCCACAAGCCTAAATCCGGCCCTGACTGCAGGAGGTGTCTGACACCCCTTGCTGCATTTGCTAGGCCAAAGGTCAAAGGCCAGGATTACTATAGCAAACATTGGCTGGGATGGTGGATGAAGTTATGTCGCCAGCCAGCTGAGTAAGCCTCAACTTACTGATAGTGGCCAGCTTAATATACCTGGAAGTTGCGTCCATCGACGCATGCAGCCCTTGCCATTGGTGGAAAAAAGGGTGGTCACACACTCATTCAAAGTAGCAATAGTCTGTCCATCACCAACCAAAAAAACATAAATACCTCTGCCTGTCAAGCAGAGGCCTCAAAGGGGCTGTATGTGTATATACAGAACACAATGTGCACAGTTGCCGAATGGGATATGCACATGGGCAGAATCTTTATAATGTGGAATCTGCATTCAGCTATGCACAAGTTGTCCAAAAAAGGTCATTATCACAATTTATGTATATATACTGTATGTGTGAGTGTGTATATATATTAGGGGTGTGCACCGGCCACTTTTCGTGTTTTGTGTTTTGGTTTTGGATCTGGATCTTTCTTCGTGTTTTGGGTTTTGCCAAAACCACCCTTCCGTGTTTTGGGTTCTGGGTTTTGTGTTTTGGATCTGTATTTTTTTGAAAAAAAGCATAAAAACAGCTAAAATCACAGAATTTGTAGGTTTTTCTGCTCCTATGCTATTATTAACCTCAATAACCTTAATTTCCACTCATTTCCAGTCTATTCTGAACACCTCACAATAGTGTTTTTATGTCCAAAAGGTTGCACCGAGGTAGCTGGATGACTATGCTAAGCGACACGAGTGGGCGGCACAAACACGTGACCCATCTAGGCGTGATACTGCAGTGGCAGACAGGATGGCAGTTTGAAAAACTAGGCCCCAAACTGTACATAATGCAAAGAAAAAAAAGAGGTGCAAGATGGAATTGTCCTTGGGCCCTCCCACCCACCCTTATGTTGTATAAACAGGACATGCACACTTTAACAAACCAATCATTTCAGCGCCAGGGTCTGCCACACAACTGTGGCTGAAATGATTGGTTCGTTTGGGCCCCCACAAAACAAGCTGGCAATTAATCTGTCCCTGCACAAACTGGCTCTACGGAGGCAAGATGTCATCCTCATCCTCCTCATCCACCGATTCCTCACCCTCTTCAGTGTGTACATCCTCATCCTCACAGAGTATTAATTCGTCCCTGCTGGAACCACAGGTCGCTCTGTACGTTCTGGAGGCTGGTCTCCCTGGAAGAGTTGATAATTCATTTTATGAACATCATCTTCTCCACATTTTGTGGAAGCAACCTCCTACGCCTTTCGCTGACAAGGTTCCCGGCTGCACTAAACACTCTTTCGGAGTACACACTGGAGGGGGGGCAACTCAGGTAAAATAGAGCCAGTTTGTACAGGGACCTCCAAATTGCTTCTTTTTCCTGCCAGTACAGGTACGGACTGTCTGACATGCCTACTTGGATGCTGTCACCGATGTAATCCTTTAACAGATAGACGCACGCTTGTCGCTGCTGCTTTAAGGATGCAGGTGCGGCTACAGCCCACACAATTCACAAAGACAGAAAAAAGAAGAAGAATATTTTTAATGTTTGTGTAGCACACTTTGAGGGTGTCACCACCCTTTAACAGACAGACGCACGCTTGTCGCTGCTGCTTTGAGGATGCAAGTGCGGCTACATCGCACACAAGTCACAAACACATTAAAAAAAATTTTTTATTTTTTGGAGCACTTTGAGAGTTACAACACCCTTTAACAGACAGACGCACGCTTGTCGCTGCTACTTTGAGGATGCAAGTGCGGCTACATCGCACACAAGTCACAAACACATTAAAAAAATTTTTTTATTTTTTGGAGCACTTTGAGAGTTACAACACCCTTTAACAGACAGACGCACGCTTGTCGCTACTGCTTTGAGGATGCAAGTGCGGCTACAGCCCACACAATTCACAAAGACAGAAAAAAAATGAACAATATTTTAATTGTTTGTGTAGCACACTTTGAGGGTGTCACCACCCTTTAACAGACAGACGCACGCTTGTCGCTGCTGCTTTAAGGATGCAGGTGCGGCTACAGCCCACACATTTCACAAAGACAGAACCGAGGACACACTACCTCCATCAATTGTCTAAATCCCACTGCACTAATGGCGGATACCGGACGCACGTCTAACACCAACATAGCAGTCAAGGCCTCAGTTATACGTTTTGCTTCAGGATGACTGCTGTCGTACTTCATCCTCATCGCTAGGGACTGTTGGAGGGTCAATTGTTTAGTAAAAGTAGTGATGTTCCTACTTCCTCTCTGGGATGATGAACAACTCCCAGCAGCAGCAACAGCACTAGGAGGAAGTGGTTCTTGATCTTTCCCTATTTTATTTTTATCGGAGAAAGTTTGGTCCTCCATTTATGTTATATTGATATATACGTGCGGCTAAAGCGCACACAAACACAGAAAATATTTTTTTATTTTTGCTGGAGAGTAGTGCACTTTGTGGGTTACACCACCCTTTAAGAAATGAGCCAGCCGGCTCTTTACTTATGGGACACAGGCACACGCTTGGCGCAGCTCCTTTGTTGATGCACGTGCAGCCACAGTGCACACAAGTCACAAACACAGAAAATATATATTTTTTTGTTTTGGAGTGTACTTTGGGGGTTACAGAACCCTTTAACGGTCAAGCCAGCCGGCCCTTTACTTATGACACAGGCGCACGCTTGGCACTACTTTGTTGATGCACGTGCGGCTACTGCGCACACAATTCACAAACACAGAAAATAATTTTTTTTTTGGTTTGGACTGGAGTGTACTTTCGGGGGTTACAGCACCCTTAACGGTCAAGCCAGCCGGCCCTTTACTTATGACACAGGCGCACGCTTGGCACTACTTTGTTGATGCACGTGCGGCTACTGCGCACACAATTCACAAACACAGAAAATAATTTTTTTTTTGGTTTGGACTGGAGTGTACTTTCGGGGGTTACAGCACCCTTTAACGGTCAAGCCAGCCGGCCCTTTACTTATGACACAGGCGCACGCTTGGCACTACTTTGTTGATGCACGTGCGGCTACTGCGCACACAATTCACAAACACAGAAAATAATTTTTTTTTTGGTTTGGACTGGAGTGTACTTTCGGGGGTTACAGCACCCTTTAACGGTCAAGCCAGCCGGCCCTTTACTTATGACACAGGCGCACGCTTGGCACTACTTTGTTGATGCACGTGCGGCTACTGCGCACAGAATTCACAAACACAGAAAATAATTTTTTTTTGGTTTGGACTGGAGTGTACTTTCGGGGGTTACAGCACCCTTTAACGGTCAAGCCAGCCGGCCCTTTACTTATGACACAGGCGCACGCTTGGCACTACTTTGTTGATGCACGTGCGGCTACTGCGCACAGAATTCACAAACACAGAAAATAATTTTTTTTTGGTTTGGACTGGAGTGTACTTTCGGGGGTTACAGCACCCTTAACGGTCAAGCCAGCCGGCCCTTTACTTATGACACAGGCGCACGCTTGGCACTACTTTGTTGATGCACGTGCGGCTACTGCGCACACAATTCACAAACACAGAAAATATATAATTTTTTTAGCACTTGGGGGGAGCACCCCTGATGGACAGAGCACCCCCTGGACAACACTACAGCACCCCTTTAGGACTGGGACACTGCACAGGACTTTGGAGTGGACACAGCCCCTATGGAGAACTGACTGCACAACACAGTCCAGCCTGCCCCTATGGACTTTGAAGTAGTGGACACAGCCCCTATTAACAACAGCAGCACAGCACAACACAGCCAGCCCCTATGGACTTTGAAGTAGTGGACAACAGCAGCACTACACTACACTACACTACACAGCCCTAACTCCCACCCTCCCTCTTCACTGTCCACAGCCGAGTGAGAAAATGGCGCCGACGCGGGTACCTTATATAGGATCCAAAACCCGCGAGACTCGGAAGGCGGGATGATGACGTTTTGCCTCGATTTCAGATCCGAGTCAGGCGGGAAAAGTCGAGCCTGACTCGGATCGGACTCGGATCGGGAGGGCTCGGGGGGGTTCGGATTTCAGAAATCCGAACCCGCTCACCCCTAATAATAATAATAATAATAATAATAATAATAATAATAATCTTACACACGGTTGCATACAATCTATCAGGATAGACTCACACAGGTAAAAGTAATTAAAACATATTTTAATATTTATATTCTTCAAATTAAATGAAATTACTCCCAAGAATGTGCCATGCAAAGTGTTCTGTATAATAGAGCAGGATATACTTTGAATATTTGACTAGTGATAGATATACAGATATACAGAAGTGTGCTCATACACTGTGGCTTAAGTTGCGCCAAACAACCCCTTTCGGCATGCCAGGTCCCAGACAACTCGGCCGCGCTGATCATCTTTTTGGCTCAAAATCTTCATCTTATTTGCACAAATAAAATAACTTTGTTAGATTGCTCTGAGCAATTCGATGTGCGACATTTGTACATCTGTGTGTGCTGTAGCGGCCTCAGCTTTTACTCATGACAAGTCCAGCGTTTTAAGTATACTTTGAGTGGAGTTTTGCTGCATCTGCGATGTGAAGAAGATGCAAAATCTAAAGAAAAAAACGCTATGCTACACTTCTTAGAGCAGCTCAGTCATTCCAGGTGTCTCGCTCTGTATTTCAAATTGGGGCTGGGTGTATGGCTAGGCTTATGAGGACACATATGTACAATGCAGAGAGCATCCTAGAGATTGAAATACAATATAGTGAGCATCCAACTTAATACAATACAGAGAGGATCCTTATGCCCACCATACAATAAAAGTGCATTTTAGTTACCGCCATACAATACAGAGAGCATCTCAGTGACTGCCATACAATAAAGAGAGCATCCTAATAGCCACCATATAATACAGTAAGCTATGTCTGAATAAATATGTTCATTTGGAGTTGTTGACCTATCTAACTTTTAATTTCATATTGGACCCTCTATAATCTGCATTATCTGTTCAAGACTCTACAGAAGCTTATATAAAGCAGCCAATGACCTAGTCAACATTGATTCAAGTAACATTACTCCATACTTAATTTACTTGATCCATCTTTCAAAGTCAGTCACTATCTGTAGCTCCATAAACATTCTCCTATTCCAAACTCCTCTGGTATGTAAGATAAAAAAGTACATAAATCATATGCAACATTTACTGATACTGATCTAAGACTCAGCTACTGTATGCACCTCGGTATAAAGCAACTTTTCACTCTGTACTGTATTCCTTACCTACTTATATTATCTGTAGTGTTTTGTGGTGTTGTGGATGTTGTCTCTGATATTGTCCTGAATAACTTACTGATAGGCAAGTGATTTAAGTTATCAGGATGTGATGGGCCTCAAATTTAGGTGGGTACCTATAGCATGTTGAATTTAAGAAGCACATGGTTAAAGTGATTCCAAAGAATCTAAATATGTTTTTATTGTATTTTATTGTGTATTTAAAATAGATAATTTCTGCATTATTTAAAATGTATTGTCTTCCTTTTACGGTTCAACATTGCATGCTAAGGCCAGAAGATTTGATGTAAAAAACTTTTCTATCATGTGAATGTACACATTCAACAACAGCCAAGTCAGGAGTGCACTCATTGTACAGCACCCTATGGATAAACCCTCAGGAGTAAAGTAAGCTCTGACAGGATATCTAGTGTGTGATAGAAAGGTGTAGACAGCCGGTACTGGTAATCACTTAAGATGAGTTGTATGACCAGGTAATGTCAGCTCTGACATGGAATTCCAGGTAATCAAAATGGTCATACTTGTTCTTTTTTAATACCCAGCCCCTCCCTTCCTATACCAGACTCAAAAACTGAACATCAAACAGTACGATCATTCCTAACTGAGGCCCCAAGTTCCCCAATAAGAAAAATAATAAATATGATTAGGGGTTCAAATGCATCTAACACAGGTAAATCCCTCTCATCAGCTGTTTGTGTGTATGTATATGTATATTTATATATATATATATATATATATATATATATATATATACATATACACTTACATACAGTATATACTTTCAGATGTTTTACACACACACATATATATATATATATATATATAATATATATATATATTACACATATCTGTTGTTGCAAACACAGATTAGTGGGGAGATAAAAGAACCTTTGTGATCTTTTCATGTAGGTCAGTAGCCTAGAAATTTGTAAATTATCCAGATCAAAGGTACAATTAGCATTACTACAAGCAATCAATACCAACATAAAATCAAATGCTTTCAAATAACCATTTGAAATTGTTAGCAATATAGGACATGTGATCAATTGTGATGGGCAATGGTTGCGATTGCTATTCTATTGCGATCGCTGCTGCAAACGCACCTGCGTATGGAATCGCAAGCACTGCGTATGGTGGGTATGTATAATTTTCCATCGCAGTGTGCACGCAATTGCAGTTTCGATCCTTGCTGAATCAGGCCCCTAATCCCACATATACCTGCAGCTCTTATCCTGATGCATGGTCTAGTGGAGGAGTCAGAATGTTGCACATTGCTGCTCTGTGATGTGTGTGGTCTGCAGAGGAAAACCTATAATAGGTGGAAGGATTGTACAGGGGCACAGGTGTCCAGGGGGACCCACACCATACAACCTGCACCCAAAATACATTTTTTGTTATCACCCCTTTCCCCCCTTTACGGCTACGTGGTCATCTTTCCGGCGATCAGGTAATTGAAAGGAGCTCCACCACAGCAAAAGAGTAACTGGCACTGAGTTAACTCAAAATGCATCAATATTCAAAAAAAAGTTTCCAGCAACTTATGTGTTCCTATTTATTCAAGCTTCTTATAGTACAAGTACCACTGCTTAATTCAACTTTTCTACAAATACAAACTTCCAAAGACATGCCTCTTAAGGTGAGTATCCACTAGACCAGTGATTCCCAAACTCGGTTCTCAAGGCACACAAAAGCTGGGCATCCACTATACAATTTTCTGTCAGATATCTGTGCAATCTGGCTGGTTGGAATGAAAACCTGGCAATGTATGCGAGCAAATGACAATCATCCATTTGCTCACAAACACTGGAAAACAGACAAAAATGATTGTTCAGGCAAATTGGTTAAAACACACAAATGTAACCAATTTGAACAATTTTTATTGTCCTTTTTTCAGTGTTTAAAACCATATGATCGACTGTCATTTGCTCCCAAACGTCATGCTACCATTGGGTATGGAGTTGTCAGGTGATGCAAACTGTCATGGCCACGTCCATGATGGCAACCGCAGAAACCAGGCACGGCACAGTTCAAGGCAGATCACATGGCTCTAGGTAGAATACTCAGCACCACACGCACACACAGGGGGGGTTTCTGAGTATCTAGAAACCCCCCCTGCTAGCGGCTCCATCGCCGCGCAGCTGAACTTTTTTTTTTTTTTTTTAGTAAGGAGAGTCTCCTCACTCTCCTGCCGAAGCTCAGGCAACTGTGGCTGCTGTTATACTGTGCTGGCTGTAGGGGGAGCTGCATCAGCAGTACGCAGGGGAAGCAATCGGGAAGCCGACTGCCTATATACCGGCAGCCGGCTTCCCGATGTCTTATCCCGGCAAGGGTGAAATGCCGGGCATCTAGATGTAGACGCCCGCATTTCCCCGACGCTGGGAGACCGGCGTCCGGCATCACGATCGTAGTGATGCGGGGCGCCACGAGTGTGGGGGGGGTTAGGTTTAGGGCTCCCGGGGTGGACTTAGGGTTAGGCACCCCCCCGGGGGACTTAGGTTTAGGCAGCGGGGAAGGGGGTGGTTAGGGTTAGGCACTTAGAGGGGGGATTAGGGTTAGGCACTTGGGGGGGAAGTTAGGGTTAGGCACCCCTAAGGAGGGTTAGGGTTAAGGGGGTTAGGTTAGGTTAGTGGATACTTACCTATCCACGATCGGGATTTCCAGCGCTGTCGGGCTTCCGCTGCGTCGCACTCTGCTCCTGTCGGGCTGCCGCTGACGGGAATCGAACCGCCGGCCATGTGGCCGGCGGTATATCATACCCATTCCATACACAGCCCTACCAGGCAGTTCACATGAGAGCACCAGCGTTGTGAGAGGCTGAGAGTTTCTGCCGGCATTCTCTCCTGGAAACGCACTGCAGGTCTGTGTATCGGCAGGGTGGGAAGTGTTCCGATAAATGATGCCAGAGCTGTATTTATTTGTGTTTTGAAGTGAGAGGTTGTGTGTGTGTGTGTCAATTTTTGTGTCAGTGTGTGTGTCAATGTTTGTGTCAGTGTGTGTGTCTGTGTAGTCTGTGTGTGTATGTCAATCTTTGTCTCAGTGTCTGTATCTGCATAGACTGTGTGTGCGTCAATGTTTGTGTCAGTGTGTGTGTTTGTGTAGTCTGTGTGTGTCAGTGTGTCTGTGTAAGTGTGTGTCTGTGTAGTCTCTGTCAGTGTGTGTGTGTCTGTGCCAGTGAGCGTGTCTATGTTTCAAATGGAGGACTCAGTGTCGCCTTTTTATTTCTTGGAGGGGCTGAAAAGCTCCACATGGGATTTTCTCTATAATTGAACTAAACCAAACTTTATTCAATTCATCCTGAGTGCTGGACTATGGGACTATGCAACAGTATATATATATATATATATATATATATTCAGTCAGATACAGGTAGCACTCCTCGGGTACTCAATAATCCAAGCTTGTTAATCCATTACTGTGAAACATTTCAGATGCATTTTCCTTCATTAAGGCATGGACGAAATATGTAATAAATGCTTCTGAAATTTTGCACAGTAATGTATTATTAATCTTGGATTATTGAGTACCCAAGGAGTGGTACCTGTATGTGTTTCAATTTTTTTTGTCATTGGTTTGGAAACCCCCCTTTCAAAATCTTGCGTTTGCCACTGAGCACGTTACTCTCCACCGCACCTGACGTCTGACCTCATGGGGGATCTGGAGAAGCCGGCCCAAAGGTGACCAATGGCCAATCCTAGCCCGCAACCTGATAAAATACACCACATGCACTTTGGAATAACTGCACACCATATTTGAATTGAGTGCCGACAGACAGAAGTGGTTTTGCAGCTCTGTTATCCTAAGAACTACTTTACTGCCTGAAAGACTTAAGGGCATTGATTTCTGTTTAAGGCACTGTGTTTGCAATTGCATATTTGCTTTTTAACAATTTTAATGATTTTATGTATATGAGTTACTGTCCAGATCTATGCACAGCAGTATGGCATGATCTATAATTTTAATTGATTGTTATATGATGAGTTTGTTTAATTAACCCTTGATGTAAGATTATTAAAAAATGTTAACACTAGTAAAAGGTACTTGATTCTTTAGAATTATTCTGATATAAGTAGCTGGAGATAGCTGGAGATAGCCTCTATATGTTTATATTAAACACTGTACTATGTACCAAGGGGACCATAGGTATGTATTATTTGCAACAGCAGCAATTATTCAGAGGGAGCAGCACAGGTTTTCTGGCATCTACATTATTTCAGACAGTAAACAGTTTGTAGGAGGTGCTAATGGCAGCTCGCATTCTATCGAATCTGCCCCTTTGTATTCTGACTGCCTAATGTACAGCCATGGCCAAATGTTCTGAGAATGACACAAGTATTGGTTTTCACAAAGTTTGCTGTTTCATTGTTTTCAGACCTTTTTGTCAGATGTTACTATGGTATACAGAAGTAAAATTACAAGCATTTCATAAGTGTCAAAGGCTTTTATTGACAATTACATTAAGTTTATGCAATGAGTCAATATTTGCATTGATGACCCATCTTTTTCAAGACCTCTGTAATTTGCTCTGGGATGCTGTCAATCAACTTCTGGGCCACAAACTGACTGATGGCTGCCCATTCTTGCCTAATCAATGCTTGGAGTTTGTCAGAATTTTTGGGTTTTTGTTTGTCCACCCGCCTCTTGAGGAATGACCACAAGTTCTCATTGGGATTAAGGTCTGGGCAGTTTCCTGGCCATGGACCCAACATTTCAAGGTTTTGTTCCCTGAGCACCTTAGTTATCACTTTTGCCTTATAGCAAGGTGCTCCATCTTGCTGGAAAAGGCATTGTTCGTCACCAAACTGTCCTTGGATGGTTGGGAGAAGTTTCTCTTGGAGGAGGTTTTGGTACCATTCTTTATTCATGGATGTGTTCTCAGGCAAGATTGTGAGTGACCCCACTCCCTTGACTGAGATGCAACCCCTCACGTGAATGGTCTCAGGATGCTTTACTGTTGGCATGGCTGTATGTAACTTTTCAACAACAAGCAGAAATAATGCCTTTTTTTCATTTGCTTTTCTATACCTAGAACATTTTGTTATTTAAGGAATATTTCCAACATGCATTATTAGATAAACAAAAGTATCCACAAGATGGTGACATAGCACAGTGCAGTGTATATATTCTTTATTTGTAGACAGGTGTACAAAATGTTATTTTACTGCTGATATTGCTTTCTGTGTGCATGACTCTGACCTTGCAAAGACAGCTCTAATAACTACCATTATTTGGTACTAAAAACATTATTCTACTTATTTCCTTTGATTAAAATCCATTAGTTCATTTTGCTGGATACATATATATATAGTAAGATATGAAAAGTTGTATTATTAAACCAGCTCCCTACAGTGTGAGGGGGTGTCAAATATTCCAAAAACACAGCTCAAGTTTCAAATTAGGTTGAGGCAAAATGCTAGCAGGAAAGTTTACCCTAAATCAATACAAATATGCATTAAAGTGGATGTTGGGCACAGTTCCTTCACGCAGTATACAGTATGTCCCAGTCCCCAGCTACAGTATTTTCACCTCTATCATTTAATCTGTCTCTTATAGAGGTGGAATATTTTAGAACAACTGGTATTCAATATGTTTATAGACCTATACAGGGCCGGCTCCAGGGGTCGGAGCACCCTGTGCCGGCTCTTAGAAGGGTGCCCTTACATTGCGCGCAACCGGAAATGGGGCGACATCTAATTAACATAGGTCACGCCCCCTACGTGATGCTATTTGGAGACATGCCCGCACGGCATGCCTCCAAATAACATCAGGCTGGGGGGAGCCTTACTAGCTGTGCTTCCCCCCAGCCCCTCTCCCGTCACTGAATGGATGACGCGCGCATGCGCACAGCATCAAGACTCCGGGGTCCGGCACCAGCGCACAGCTGCGGCGGTGGAGGTCCCCAACATCCTGATGTGACCTATACAGCAATTGAGAAGAATCCTGTTGATATGATCACAAAAGGATGATATTACAATTACTGGTCTTTCTACAAAAATGTGGACTGGAATAAACTTAACTTCTTTGCATGTTTTTCTTGCTTAACCCAATATTTCTAATTACAGGTATTTACTGCAAAATATATAAAAATGGTATGTTTTATGTAACTGGAGACAGCTTACTAAGAATAGGGGGTTTGTAATGGAGTGCACTCAATCTCAATGATGTTTTTTACTTTGGCATTAGGTTCTTTACCAAGATGGCCACCAACAGAGCTACTGCGCATGTGCTCTGCCGTCTTGCCACTGTATGCTCAGCATCACCTCTGCTACCTGACTTTGCTACCATGAGTACTGCTCGAGCCAGGCCTAACAAGTCACAGAGTCCCTGGTGTACAGGGTGGCGGATGAGCTGGGAACATCAACAGTGGGACTAAGACCCTCCTTGTCCATCTTCACTGGTGAGAGTCTAGGAATGAAAATTTGAGTCAAAGGAGTGACAACATAGCAAAGTAGTGGTTACCGAGTATGAGAGCCTGTAGGAATAATATGAGGGCAAGGAGCATTAAGAGAGCCATGACAACAAGGTGACACAAGGGGAGTAGAGGGACATGGTGAAATATGAGGGGGTATATTTGATAGAGAAACAGGATGAATTATGGGGGGGAGAGAGAGAGAGAGAGAGAGAGAGAGAGAGAGAGAGAGAGAGAGAGAGAGAGAGAGAGAGAGAGAGAGAGAGAGAGAGAGAAAATTAATAGGGGAGACAGTTGGGAGGGGGAAAAACTATTTTGAACCAGTGAAATACAGGTCCAAAATAATATTTCATAAATAGTGTAGTGCACCTTATAAGTTAATAGCATCCACACCAGACCATATTGGCAACAAGTTAACAATACAAAACCTTTTCAAATTAACATAATATAAAAAGCAATGCTCTATCTTATGGGAAGTAAACACATTAGACTGCACTTTGGTGCTAGGAGCAATTTTTCACAACAGAGCCCCATTTTAGTAGCTAGTAAAAGTATAGACCCCATGGTTATCTAGCTCTTGTTGGGAAATGAATGGCAATAAATAGACTACTCTCACCTCTCATCACACAGTGAGGCTGAATCTGACCCAGATGCATCCAAGGTCACGTTTCCATATGCCAAATACAATATGGTAATGAGAGAATCTGACTTTGTATAGTAAAAATTTGTGTGACTGCATGTGGAAGCCTATCCTGTTCACTGTGCTTACATCCTCTGCCTCAGTCATCATGATTGTGAGTTTATTTCAACATTTCTTTACAGGTGAACTACAGGTCCCAGTGGGCCCTTAATGCCCACATGCTGGTACTTGTGGTTCTCCAATACCAGAATGCGGGGGAGGCTTGCTGGGACCTGCAAGTTCTACTGTAAATACAATGTTAAACATATTCTTTTTTTACACTACATTGACATAATCAACCTTCCACCCAGAGGTGGCGGGGATAGCCCCGGGCTATCAGCCTAGGCTAGGGGAGCCCTGGAGAAGGGGAACCCTTTATTAGAGGGGTCCCCAACTCCCAAGGGATCCCTGCCCTGGGCTGACTAGTGGTCAGGGCTGATGCTGCGGCTGGGCACCCGGTGATAGGGCTCTCCTGGCTGTGACATCAATCCCCCGCTAGAAAGGGTCCAGGGCTGGTTCTGTGTTTTACAGGGAGACCCTATGCAAATTTTTCCCTGTGATTCCAGAACTAAGACTGGTACCCATAGCTCAGTGCTGGTTGAACTAAGTACAGGGAGACCGTACGCAATTTTTTACCTGTACTTAGTCAACCAGGACTGGGTTTGAACAGTCCTGGGCTGGTTGTGTTTTGGGGGGTACCTCATTTTTTTTTTTTTGTACATTTAACTCTTTATTTGCTTGTTTAGTCAGATACATTCAGGCATCTCACTGATGTCTGCATGTACCTGTGTGAAAACGAACTGCTCATGCTGAAAGTGAAAGCATGTAGCATTTATATGCAGTCAGGGATTTGCAGTTCGTATTGAAATGGGATTTGCTGTTCAATTTGTACATGAATATGTCAAATTGAACAGCAAATCACTATTCAAAAGCAAATCAAATCAAATTTATTTTGCAAATCGCAAAACAAATCGACCATCAGTAAATCTGGTAAAAAAAATGGGGTTGTCACAATGCGATTTGAGTCAGTTTGAGTTGAGCTAAATCACACTTCAAATCGACCATCAAATCAACTTTTAGTAAATTTACCCCATAATCTTGATCCTTGAGCATTGTGACTTGCAAGTGACTCAGAATCTTCTCCAGTGCCTCAAAAGAATTCTTCTTTCTCAGTGTGCCAGCCATGGAAGGGCTTTCCCAAACCATGGGCAAAGAACACCCAGTAAAGCTATAACACTATCCATTGACAAAGATTAAGTTTTGCATCAATCTAAAGTATATTTTTTTGAAGTTATATTGAAGTAAAAATTACAATAATAAATAATTAATTACTATGCTACTATCCTCTGATGTTGGGAGGTATGGTACTATCTAGTGTTCATTTTGACAAGGATTTTAAATTTAGTTTTAGTCTTAGTCACTTTAAAATTGTAGTTGGTTTGAAGTCTTTTTTTCTTTGATTTAGTCAAGATTTAGTCAGTGGACCTCAATTTTAATTTTAGTTTAATTTTAGTCAATGTTTTAGTCATAATTTTTGAAAACAGGATACTATAATGGATTTTACTGAAGAACTTCGGGTAAATGTACCAAGATCAGTGTTTTTCTGATTTTGCATTAACAAGAGTAATTTGCAAACACAGGAATTTACTATGCCAAAAACGGGTGACTTTTCTGTATTTTCAAAGGTGAACATGGCCGAATCAGAAGTTAAAATGTACCTGTAAATACTAATAGAAATGAATTCACCATCGTTGGCTGAAACCCGGGGCTCTTCCCTGCACCCCTGGCTGGTGGGTGCAGGAGTAATAGTGTTAATAATAGATGTATACTATTGTTTTTTACAGTGGGACTACAGGTGCCAGAATGTCTGACCTTTAGAACTTGTTGAACTACAAGTGCCAGCAGGCAGCCAGAACGGTACCCCCACTGTAAAAAAAAATGTAAATAAATGACAGTACACACCCAACATAGACAGTACATTTTTATTACATACTAAACACACACATACATACTTACCTTCTCCCCGGTGATTGGTCCCCTTCTCCAGTAGAAATCCACGATTATCCCTAAAAATAAAAAAAAAGACACCTACCTCCTGGTGCAGGTCTGTCCTCTTCTCCAGTAGAGTACTGGCCCGGTAAATAAAAAAAAAATTGAGTAACGCAACCGACGTACAGTGAAGAGATATATGTGTTTCCACATACAAACATACATATGTTTCTCTTTCCCAGAATATGATGGATACCTCGGGAGTTACGTAAACTGCCAGGCCGCCAGCCAATCCCACTCTAGAGTAAGCTCCCGCTTATTGGCTGTGAGCCGCGTGGCTGTCTATCAACTATTTTACTATTTTTTTTTGTAGTGGGGGTATCAGTGTTGGCACTTGTAGTTTTACAAGTGCCAAAGGGCAGGCATGCTGGCACCTCTAGTCCCACTGTAAAAAACAATAATATACATGTATTTTTAACAATATTACCCCTGCACCCACCAGCCAGGGGTGCAGGTAAGAGCCAGGGGTGCAGGGAAATGCCCCAGATTTCAACCCAGGCCTGGGGTGCTCCAGAGAGGAGGAACCTCTTTACTGGGGGGTCCCCACCTTCCATGGGATCCCTGTCTTGGCTGACTAGTTTGTAGTATTAATGCTTTGGCTGTGGTGATCCAGTGAAAGGGTCCCCTAGCTGTGGCATTACACTCTGGATAATTTGAGTTCGGCGCTGGTTTTAAAAATATGGGGATCCCGATGCCATTTTTTCAAATTTATAAAACCAGAACTTGCTCACAGAGTCCAGTTCCGGTTCATAAAATACGGGGGACCCCTACACATTTTGTCCCCTGTATTTTTAGAACCAGCACTGGCTCCTGGAACCCGGGGCTGGTTATGCTTTTCGGGGGAACCCCACACTGTTTTTTTAAATAAATTTACACATTTTAAACACAAATATACACACAAACAGCCTGCAGTATCTCACAGTATCTCAGTGCAGACTGCTTGTCCAGGAGTGTTGGGCTAGGGGAACACAGGGAGAAAACATGGGTAGGATTGATCACATACACCAATGGAATACACAATGCTGTCAAACATGGGAGCTTAATAATTTTCTGAATTTAATTTAAAAAAACCAAACCCTGTGTATTCCTCCCCATGTTTAATCTCTGATAAACACAGACCAGACGCAATTCTCAGTAAATTTACCCCTTTTTCTCTAAAAGTCCCTTGAGATCTTGAAGTCAGCATACCTTTAACTACAGTATGTGTTTAGTAATCTGGGCTCAGTGAAAATGTGTTGTTCAAAGAAACTTAAAACATTAATTTGTATAAGTGTTAATTTTGACAATGATTTTAAATTTAGTTTGTCTTACGCCCGTATTCAATTTGGGAGCGAAAAGTCCATGCTGGACTTTTCGCTCCACATCGGAGCTTTTCCTGGGATAAAGTATTGGGCGCGTGCCCGCTTTATCCCCGTATTCAATTTAAAATCAGCGAAGAGGGGACCCGTCGAATTGGGATCTACAAAAAAAAATTAGAATTTTCAGGAAATAATTGTTGGACCCCCTAAAGATTTCCAGACATGGGGGATCACTATGGGTACCCCCATTTTTACCTGCAAAAGAAAGTTGGGTTTTTTAATAGCCGCTGCAGGTATTTTTTCCCCGACATTGAAGAAGTGATGCAGAATAGCATATTTGGGTACTAGCATATTTTGAAGTCCCTAAAGGCATTTTTTTAAAATTCTGCAAAAATGCACCTGCCACTAATAGCCTAGTTTAGAAAACACCTTCTGAATATTTGCAGAACACCCCTGAACCTATTTCTCTATTTTTTTTCACCCCAAAACTTAAATCATTTTTTGGGGTGTCCCTATCTTTTTTTTTTTACTTTTTTTGACACATTTTATTTTTAAATTACATTCCCAGGGGTGCAGGCTATTCTTTAAGCCTGCACCCCTAAACCCCAATTCTGCACTTTTTTTCGCCATGTAAAACATGGTGAAAAGTTATCCCCGTTTTTTGTCAAAGATTTTTTTGAACCTGCGAAAAGTCTTTGAAATTGAATACGGGGATAATTGATAAAGGCGAAAATGACGTCATCGGTGATAAATTATCGCCAATTTCGACTTTTCGCAGCCTAATTGAATACCCCCCATAGTCGCTTATTCAAAGTTGGATACAGATTTCATCTTAATTTTCTTTATTAAAATTTTGATGATTACTTTTTCTTTGTAACTGAGCTAATAGTAGCCAATTGGATATATTGTACATTTAGAATGTTGACATTTAGGGGTAAATTTACTAAAGTGAGAGCTTTTAGAAGTGGAGATGTTGCCCAAAGCAACCAGTCAGATTCTACTTAACATTTAACTAGCACCTTCTAGAAGACAATAGCTAAAATCTGATTGGTTGCTATGGGAAACATCTCCACTTCTAAAAACTCGCACTTTAGTAAATTTACCCCATAGAATGCTGACATTATCTGAATGTCAACATGACACAATAGGCCTGATTCAGCAAGGAACGCACAAATGCAGACGTACGCACCCATCCGCTGTGAGAATATGCTAATCAATGCATACGCACGATGACACAGCACAAGATGCAGACGCACATCCCTGAACTATGCCATCCCTCTCCCTTTACTCACAGCCTGATCAGCACGTAAGATAGCGTAAACATCGGTAACATCGAGAACCATCAAACATATTAACATAATAGTGGTTGACCTGACCTGCTGCAGGATTTTGGCCGCTTCCTGTGTACAGCTTACGGTGTGGCTGTGTATGCCGCCGCACTGCCTTAATTATGCACGCTCCCATAATGGCGATATAACGCCTGCATTCACCTGATCACCCCCCCGTCACCACCCACAAACGGAACTACCTGTCAATCAATATCGGAGAGGTCTGCATACACACTAAGGACCTCATTCAGACCCGCTCACAAGCGCTGGTCCGTGTGACCTCTCGACGACCCTGGTCACAAAATTGTAAACATTTCGCAGTGTGCATGCACTGATGATTGATATCTGTGTAGCTTTCGGTATGTCAGAGTCAAGATCATGTGCATACAGAAAGCGTGATCACAAAAAGGGAGCATGGTCAGCTAGGCCACACCCCTGGTATAAGATTTGCAGTAGCGTGATCGTGTGTCACACCCCTATTTTTAGTAAGTTTTGCGGTGAGTTATTTAGGTGACTTTTTTTTTTAACAGCAGTAATTAGTATTTTCAATTGGATATTAATAATTATATATGCCCTTGATACTTGACAGATAATCTTTCTGTACAGCACCATCTCCAGACAGAGAGGCCAAGCCCCACACTTACCTGCCACTAGTTGTTGCTCCTCAGTCCTCACATGTCGCAGCTCTTCTCTCTATCGGCAGTGCGGCATGACATTATGATGTCATGCGCACCACCGCCTCTAGGTCTCCAAAGGAAAAAGAGCTTTATTGCAGGTTTTGCAGCACAGCGCTGTTGATAGGAGCTGGCGGTGGGTAATCAGTGGGATAGCGGGTGGGCCCCCTCTCTGTCCATGCTCGGGGCTCCAGTCCAGGCAGTCCCCCCCTGATGGTGGACCTGGTCAAGGGAGTCTCATCAGAGGAATGGAAGAGCCACATGCAGTTTAAGAGCCACGGTTTGGCCCCCACTGGTATAGTGTGTAATTGTGAATATCAGAGGTTAACCTTGCAAGGAAAAAATTAATTGCATTTTAAGTAAAAATTGTACAGTGTGTACCCAGTTTAAGGACTAATGGATATTTTTTGTAATAGAGATTTTAAAAAGCAATAACTACAGTCAAAGGAAACTTCTTTTTTTTAAGTATGTCATTTAGGAGGTAAACTAAAAATAAAAAAGCTCTTAATTACTAATTATAGGAATACACTCTTATTGCTGGCATGGAAAGCTTGTTGGGCATTTGCATTAATATTTTGATCTGCTGCACTGCGGGAACTGTTTTGTAATTAAATGTCTCCAACCGCACCACCAGGATACTATATAATTCCAAGACATTTTGTAATAAAGCATTTGCAGTTTCATAGTCCCTTATTTAGAATTTTTAACAACATACTCATTTTTTTTACAACCTTAGTTTCTACTATAGGGAACAGTCCAATTGGAATCTACCCACTTGGATCCACTACAGCTGGGCTGGAAAAGACATCAAGGGAATTTCGTAAACTAGGGACTACAGTAATGTGCAAATCTGTGAATAGCAGACAGATTTAACTCTCTAGCACCATTTATTGCTATTTGCTAATGCTATTATTATTGTATTATTTATATGGCTCCACAAGGGTTCCCTGCAGAGGGAATATACATACAAAATTAGATAGGTAAAAGTTAATCAAATTAGACATTTACATAATTAAAACCCACAAATTACAGCATTAAGTAAAGCAAGAAAAGGAGAGAGGGGAAGCTGATTTTGGGAATGCAAAGGCTGGAAAGTAAGGAAGATGGGTGATAGGATTGAATAAAGAGATTTTTAAAGGCATGTTTAAAGGCTGAAAGTGCATGTCTGATTGGGTGTAGGAGGGCATTAAAGAGGATTGGAGCAACACAACCAGTGGTGGCTTCAGAGGTGAGGCTGCAGTGCAAATAGGGGAGCCACACCAACTGCCAGTGAGTCCCAGAGCGTGATGTTTGGCAGCATCTGGAAAGGCAGTTAGCATGGCTCCCCTATATACATTTTGGACTCTGCTGCAGCCACAACCTCTGGAGCAGCCACTGAACACAACTATTTTTGTTTTCAAAAAGATTGTAAATGAGAGTCGCAGTGTATTGACTATTTCAATTTTTTTAATATCACCAAACTGAAGTTGTAATGTGACTCAATGGCCTGGACCCGCCGAAATAATTGGCTGTGATCTGCTGTGTAAATCGGGTCCTCCTCCAGGGTTAAACCATTGTTCTCTGCCCAGAAACAGACACATTGTTGTACAGTATTCTATACATGCAATATGTGTTCTTTCACTTGCATTGAACTTGGTCTTGCAAAACGATGGTTAGCAAAACAAAAAATGTTGTAAGTGAAAAGGTTATTCCCAGTCACTTTCCATATAAATTAATTGGGACACGCGGATTGGTTAGAGCGGGGGGAACTGTTACTTTCTGACCAATCATATTAAAACTTCATTTTGAGTTGCAATTTTAGACCCCTTTATTTGTACCAACTACTTTCATTATTATTGTTTAGCAAAACTCTCTGCAAAGTGCTAAATCATTGTATATTTTATTCAAAATGATAGTTGTATTATCAAATAAGTTATAATTATTAACCCATCACAGAGAAGGAACTATCGCTGACAACACACACACACACACACACACACACACACAGGAACAGAACAGCTAGTTTGTAGTAAAGATGGGACAAATATATATAATCCACGTACAGTATAGGAACTGATGCACAGTTGCACATACACCCACAATTTGTATACTCAGAAATGGGCACATATAAGTGCAGACGATGCACTTTACCTTTTGCTTCTATGTTGTTATTTTTCGAAAAAGTCTTCCATTAGAGATGAAAAAGTTTCCTTAAGTCGAATTCGGAACAAGCCATTTTGCAGAGGTACGGAATGCCGGTGTTCGGGATCCCAGCAGTCAGAATTCCAACGCCGGCATTCCTACTATGTTACCATCCTGATGGCTGTATGTAAATATAATAACCTAGGAATTCAGTACAGCATACTAAAGGCCTGATTTAGAGATTCACGCTATGTCGATGTTGGACATAGTTGTTCAATTTGTTTTTACTGCACATACATCAAAGGCCCTGATTTATCGCGATTGCAATAGCGATTACACACGCAGTCTCACTGCGATAGCATATTAATCCATTGCGATCGATATGCCGCCGCAGCACAACATAAGGTCGCCCACTTTACATTACACACATCCGTACTGTTTAGCAAGACTGCAAAACCATCGGTACAGTCGAGTACCATCGCAGCCTCACGCACACTTATTTATTTATTTATTACCAGTTATTTATATAGCGCACACATATTCCGCAGCGCTTTACAGTGAATATCTTACCATTCACATCAGTCCCTGCCCCAGTGGAGCTTACACTCTTATGTTCCCTATCACATGCTCACACACATACACACACACTAGGGTCAATTTTGTGGGGAGCCAATTAACCTACCAGTATATTTTTTGGAGTGTGGGAGAAAACCGGAGAACCCAGAGGAAACCCACACAAGCATAGGGAGAATATACAAACTCCACACAGTTAGGGCTGTAGTTGGAATGAACCCATGACCTCAGTGCTGTGAGGCAGTAACGCTAACCATTACACCGTCTGTGCTGCCCAAACTTGCCACACTTGCACAAGCTCTGACATTACTCAGGAATTTCTGACTTCATCGCACGCTATGAGTGCTCAAGCTGCATAAGGCTTTGCAGTGGATAATTTGTGCACGTTTAAATGCCTTAGCACGCCTGCATTTCGCCAACCACCTCCCCATCACCACCCACAAATGGCACTCCCTGTCAATCACTCTGCGATGGGTCTGCGTAGTCACTGTGATAATAGCCCGGATCACAGTGAACGGTTCGCGCAGGGGCGGCGTCCCGCACTCCTGTCTTTACCGTTGGCAGTTTTCTGTCTCACTTGTGCTTTGTCTCAGATCACCTCCTGCAAGCACAGGCAGCTTCTGGTTCCCGCTCTTACACGTGACATAGTACAGCAACCCAGCATATCCACAAGCATATCCACAAGCACCTGGGCAGACTTTGCAGAATGCCGGCGCGCACACGCACTGTGGAGACTGGCAGCAATCCCGGCAACAGGCACCCCGGAGGAAGAGCGGTGACAAGAAGCCGCGTGTGCAGGCGGGAGGCGTTCTGAGACGCCGCACAAGTGGGACAGAGAACTGCCAACAGTAAGGACAAGAGTGCAGGATGCCGCCCCTGTCTCAACTTGTTATCAACACATACAATACCTGGCATTTCCACCAGCACTTAGTAAGGGAATGTATGAAACCCTCATAAGGCAGATCCGCCCTCATTGAGGGTATACCCACACCCTTCACTAATCTGTACAGGACAGTATTCTCCATTGCAGTTCATTCACTGGAGACTACATCTCAACATCACGGACAGATGGGTTGTCACATTGGTGATAATAGGGATACGTACTGAAGGCACTAAGGGCCTGATTCAGACTCGCTCACAAGCGGGTCGATGGCCAGGCAGTGCGCACGCGCCGCTTGTGCACTGCGCATGCTAGAGCCCCGGAGCGAGCGAGAAATCACTTGCTCCGGGGCTCGCAACAAAACGGGGTGGCTGTCAATGTTGATCGACAGCTCGCCCCATTTTGTAGGCGGGGAGGGGGGGTGGCTGGACAAACGGAGGCATTCCTGAAGGAAGGCCTGCCATTTGAGGGTGGTCCTACTGACATCACTCGTGATGTCAGTAGTTGAGCTTCCTGCTCTATTATAGCAGGAAGCTCACTGGGGCTTGCGGGAACGAGACCCTACCACAAGGGTCTCGTCACAAGCCCGATGGTCACGATCATCGCGGCCATCACCTGGCTGCTCGCAAAAACTGTGGGTGGTCACCCACAGCTTAGCGAGCAGCCAGGAGGCCGGCTTTTAAAAAAAAATCGTCCGCCCTGATTCAGAGCGAGCGCTCGCTTTTTGCGTTCTGCTCTGAATCAGGGCCTAAGGCTCTGATTCAGAGCCGGATGCTCTTTGTGGGCACTCGCTCTGAATCTGGGCGGCCTGGTTTTTTTTCAAACCGGCCTCCTTGCTGCTCGCTAAGCTGTGGGTGACCACCCACAGCTTTTGCGAGCGGCCAGGTGATGGTCGCGACCATCACGATCATCGAGCTTGCGACGAGACCCTTGTGGTAGGGTCTCGTTCCAACAAGCCCCAGTGAGATTCCTGCTCTAATAGAGCAGGAAGCTCAACTACTGACATCACGAGTGATGTCAGTAGGGCCACCCTCAAATGGCAGGCGTTCCGTCGGGAACACCTCTGTTTGGCCAGCCACCCCCTCTCCCCGCCTACAAAACGGGAAGAGCTATCGATCAACATCGACAGCCGCCTCGTTTTGTTGCGAGCCCCGGAGCAAATGATTTCTCGCTCACTCCGGGGCTCGCGCAGTGCCCACGCGGCATGTGCGCACTGCCCAGACATCAACCCGCTTGCGAGAGGGTCTGAATCAGGCCCTCAGTACCATATGGAAAGGGACCACCTAAAAGGGTCTCCTTATGTAGCCTGCAACCCACATACAAGGTGAAGGACATTATCTTTACTCAGAGACATCCCCCACATCATAGGGGCAGTACACAGCTTGGCCGCAGGGATACATAGTCACCTATTGGTGACCTATGAAAAGAGGCACCCTAAAGAAGCTCTCTTATCTTATTTGAACACAATAAAAGCCAATTTACTACAGATCATACCATTATAGAAACTGGACATTTGGTTATTTCTTCATAGGAGCATTGTGACCGTATAATTTACAATATAATTTATTCATCTATCTCCATTAAATGTAAATTGTTTTAACATAACTTGCTTCTTGTATATCCATATCGCACCACATCTGTTTTCTACATCTACAGATTCATAAGGTTAGCGCTGGACACACAACCCTTATTTATATTGTTGTTTTTGTTTAATTGACCCCTCCCTTTCATGAACCTGAAGAGTATTGCCAAATTGATTTGAGCAGCTTCCCCTTTGCTATAATTATGGGATGAAACCAATACTTAGCGAAGTGTTGGAAATTTCACCCACATGAAAGATTTAATAAATTGTTCTTAAAGAGAGGGGATACAGTGGACCTATAACTATATCTACCTGTATATATCCATTTGTATATTCATATTTTTTTATGTAGAGCCTGCTTGCAAGCTTACAATCTACTTATCTTTTATTAACATTTTACTTTAGTGAGAAATTTATTGAGAAACATTATTGAAAGGAGTCCTAGATGTAACCATATGTATTGCTGTACATACATACTATTGTTACATTTTATACTATAATAGGTTTAATTGTTGGTAGGAAATAATTTAAAATAAACTTTTTTGCAGATGACTGCATTTTAATTTTGACTCGTCTATTAAGAACATTTCCAAACTTACAGTATTTAAACAGGTGGCCAATTCAGGGATGGATCTTGCAATTTTAGGGCTTGCTTTCAGGACCATTGTAGGGCAAGAATGCAACCTCATCTGGACCCACACCTTTAATGTGACATGGGGGCGGGGTGAGCCCAGGGTGCATTATCACTGCTGGCGCCATTTAAAAGCTGAGCAGTTGGAGCATCCTAAGGACGCCCAGGGCAGCTATGTGACTGCTCTTTAGGCTGCAGAGTGCCATTCTGGGCACCCTGAAAGCCAAATGCAGGTGACTCAGGGCAGCTATGGTTATGACCCCTAGGCCCTGCTCCCTGGGCAGTGTCGCTGATCACATATCCCTAGTTACACTCCTGATTGTTGGCCATAAAGAGTTATGTATAAGCAGATATCCATCTAATTTCAGACTAATATCTTGTACTAGGTATTGGGCTGGTGCAAGTGTGTGATTATAATGATGACAGCTATTTGAACAAGTGGACATTTAGAGGCCACGTGGCCGTGTGGACAACATCTGCAGTTACAGTAGTTCTGTGCACATAGTGCAGGTCCAATTGCAGACAACTTGCATGAAATTCTAAACCACCAGATAGCTGTTCTAAAATCTTCAGTCTCTCTGTTTGATCCAAATATGCCATATTGAGATTTTACTAAATGGCACCTTGTAGAAACCACATATTTTTTTAGCATTTTCTGTGGTTTTCAATCTATCAGATTTGATAAGCCAAAAAACAAAAGCAACATCACTGGAAAAATGCTATTTTTTTTTAAATAAAGAGAGCACAAAATGCTTCATTTATTAATGTGCACTAGTCAAGCTACCAGATATCAAAACAAAAATTCTGCAAAAAAGAGGTGGTTGTGAGTGACGAGATAGCTGAAATCACAAGTTTTTGTAACATTCAATTCATTATTTTATTTATACAACACTATTGGGTGATAGTGGTTTTGATATTGCTGGGCATTTCTGCCAATTTGACTTTCAGCTTCCAAGCTGCTGAATAATAGAGTAAATAACAAGCAATGTTTGGTGGTTTCAAAACTGAAAAAAAAATTGCATATGCAGTAGTAAATTTTCCTCCCTTTATAGTAGGTATTAATACACCAGTTTCTAGAATGATAAGACTCTTCAAAGAAAATCTTCAGTATTTTTGGCATGTAACTTCAATAGTTATGTGTCATTTTAACTGCAGACAAAATAAGGTTATTTCCGTTCAACTCCAAGAAAAATCAAGGAACTTAATTGTGACACCATTGGGAAACATTTGATGGACTAGCTAACAAAATGCATTCACAATATTTTAGTTGCTAACAAAACTACCAATTTCGGTCATCTTCCACCAAATATTAGTGATTTTATCTTGGCATGTAAATATATTAATTTCAGGATATTTTATGAGAACAACATTACCACTTTTGCAAGCTGATTTATCCTGCTAGACTTGGGGGTATATTTACTAATGTTCGATTTAGATTTTAGTGTGATTAGACTTTCGATTTTCATTCGATTTGCATTGGATTTTGCTTTAGGAGATTTACTAAAGGCAAAATTGATCTCAAATCAAACATGAAACCAAATCCCTCCTAATCCCACTCAAAATTGAACATCTGAAAAACATCTGTATTTTTACATAGACCAACATACAAATCCCACATTTACTAAGATTCAATTTGAAAAGGAACACCAAATTGAACTTCAAATCCCCAAAATAATAGACCTGCTTCATGCTATTGATTTTAGCATGAGCAGGTATGATTGACACATATGCATGCACAGATCAGTGAGATCCATACATGCACTTAGCCTCCGCCTCTGTCAGCCAATGAACAGTTCCCACCATTGCTTCAATGGGGAGAACTGCTAGGTCACTAAAGCATACCTAGCAATTTGCACCATTGAAGTCAATGGTGGGAACTAACAAAAACTGAGATATGGCACCTCTAGAATGGGTTAATAATGCCTACTGCAGCTCCTCTCAATGGTTGAGTCACTGTAACCAAAATGTTTATAACAGAAAAAGATAGGGAAGAGATGAGGGTAAAAGGATAAAATTAACACAATATTTATTCCTATACCTTAATTAAAAGATCACATGTATATAATGATAACATGGAGAATAAAATACAAAAATGAGAAAGAAAAAGTGGAATGAGTCAAATGTAAAAATAAACTTACACATACAAAGATCAACATAGTAAAAATGAATAATAAATGTCCAATGTTGTTATAGATTATTACTACAATATGTCATCTGGTATAGTAATCGTCACTGTGAGAGATCTCACTGATTGGATAATGTGATTAATGCACGATTCTAGTCTCCACAGTAAAAACCTTATATATCCCATTAGGTGTTGGGAATCGATTACCTAGTATCTTTTTTAGTCCGTGTTATAAGCCAAGGCAAGATGCAGTAGCAACAGATTAACAATTATCAGGGGTGGACTCCTGGAACCTAGATTACCTAGATTACTCACGATACTGTGGTCCTACAGTGCTTCCCCGACATTTGTCCTGCAGTACTTGTGCAGGGGATATTTCAATATTTTCCCTGTTCACCCAGTATGAACTTTAGACCACTGTGTAGAAGTGCCGGCCGGCCAGTAACTTTATGTCTGTATATTTATCTGTGTATCACATGTTCATCTGTGCTCTCATAGGGATCTGTAGTCAGCTTGTTAGTTGGGCTGGAATTCCCTGTTTGTATTGCAGTGGTCTGCTGACGGTGGGGAAGGGGGGGGGACGGCAATGCCCTGCTGCAAGGATGATGCAGACCTGGAGAAAACTGTTTTCTAATGCATTTCTCGGCCCTATTTGTGTGTCCATTTCTTCACAGAATATGTCATAGAGTGAAGGAGAGACTGTGATGCTGCCATGTTTAAGTACCTTCCCACGTAGGGGTAATTATCTTAATGAGAGAAATGTATTTCAAAGTGCTCCTGGTTGTGAACATTACCCACACATGGGTTTAGTCAGACATGTCTGTCTGTTGTCGGTAGTCAGTAAATAGCTATATTGTAAATGGTACATCTATTAAATAAAAGACACAATACTTAGTGCAAGTGATACATTCCTTAGGTAAACAAATTATTTAGATAAATACATAGTGAAATAAAATTAAAAAATAAAGAAATATAGAATGAGAAAAAGAAAAAATAGCAAGGACGACATATGTAGATAAATTCATCAGCACACATGAATAAGAGCACACATCTATATAAGCTCAGGTGTATAGATAACATATGCATGTGTACAAATATGGCCTCACATAACTCCTTTACTATGTTAAGAAGCAAATCTGAAAGGTGGAGTGAAAATAACTGGGAGGAAAGTATTGTCAATTGTTGATAAATCTGCATAACAACATATTGTTTAGCGGCTGATAGCAGTTGCAAAATAATAGTTTATCGGATCGAGGTCTCTAAGGAAAGAGGGGTAGGAGGATTGTTAATCAAGAAAGGTACTAATGGAAAATTCCATATATTGTAGGGTATACTATATTGTACTGTAGATCAGGGAAATGGACTTCGCAAGATACAAACTGTACTAAGTGCGTATTTCGGGCTTCTCATTTTTTGTTTCAAAAAGACTGTGGATGCCTACATGGACAAGAGGACCTGTCCAGGTCTTGTAGGTGAGTATGTGTAAGTGTGTATATGTATAATAAACTTATATTTTCATGGTGTGTGTGTTGTCTTTATTTTAACATTTCTTTTATAGGTGAACAAGAGGTACCAGCAGGCCCTTAATGCCCTGCATGCTGGTACTTGTGGTACTCCAAGTACCAGCATGTGGGGTAGGTTTGCTGGGACCTGTAATTCGACTACAAAAGGCAATGTTATTATATATTTTTTTACACACACCTTACAATAGCAACCAGGCACCCATCATCCACGGCTGACGGGAATAGCTCCAGGCTATTATCCCAGGCCTGGGATACCCGGCTTTTGCTGACTAATGGTTATGTGTAATGCTTTGGCCAGGGAACCCACATAAAGGTGTCTCCTAGCTGTGGCATTACACCCCCGCTATTAAGAGTCTGGTGCTCGTTATGGTAAATACAGGACCCCTACTCATTTTGTCCCATGTATTTCCAAAGCCAGGACCAGTTTGCTGAGCCCAGTACTGGTTGTGCTAAATACAGGGGACCCCCATGTCTTTTTCCCCCTGTATTTACACAACCAGGACTGGCTCTGAAAAGTCCAGGGCTGGTTGTGATTTTAGGGGGGAATCCCATGTCATTTTATTTTCAATTTTAAAACTTTTGGAGCTTTTTACACACAGATGCATGCACGGATCTCACTGATCTGTGCATGCATCTGTGTAAATCAGATTTGCTCATGCTAACATTGAAAGCATGAAGCAGATCTAATAATTTGGGGATTTGAAGTTTGTTTTTGAGTAGGATTTTTGATTATGATTTGGTGTTCGATATGTACATGGGCATGCAAAATCGATCATCAATTCACTGTTCAAAATCGAACCAAATTGAATTAGATTTAGAAAAGGCTTAAAACAAATTGAATTTTAGTAAATGTTAAATTTTTGATTAAGTATTTCTACATTCGATTTGATTTGAGGTGAGCTAAATCGAACATCATATCGAAAGTAAAATCAAACTGATAAATATACCACTTGGTCCATTATTATTGACTACTGTTCTTAGATAAACAGCAAGATGGATAAATATACTGTACTGTAGATATGGAGAGCCAATCACTAAAGCACCATTGGGAGTATATAATATTTAATTTTATCTGTCTTTAATAGAATAAAGGTATTTAGAAAATATTATATATTTGACATACTGCAGTGCAAATACAATATACAATTTGCTAGAAAGATACAGTGGAAATACACTCATTATCCCATGTTTTTGATATTTTTTCTTTAAATAAATGAAATTGTTGTCAAAATAAAGGTTATGAAATCCTAGGGAAATGACACTTATCTATGGAACAACACGAATATTTGCAAGGGAAGTTTTGGAATCTAATGGAATCTAGTGCAATAGCCATGAGTCTAAAATCAAACAATTTTCAAGATTACAAGAAATAAAAACTTATTTAAAAAATATATTTTTCAGCAAAATATGACCAAATGCTAGTTTTATCGGATGACAAACTGAAACATATCATAAAAAATTGGGCAATGTTTACAAATCATTAACTGAAGTACAGCAGAAATACTCTATTAAATCCCTCACCGACCATATATTACATCTTTCACATTACATGATTTTAACAACTTTGATGAAAGGATGGCCAGTCATAATATCCGATGGATTGAGCTGCATGGTTGTTTTTTTTACCAAACTTTAAGATTTAAAGTATTGGATGAGAAATGCCCCTTTGGCAACATTGTTCAATAGTTTAGAAGAAAAATATTGCCAACGTTTGATGGAGCAGTCTTGCAAGTGCCTAAATTAAAAGAGAAAAAAAGAAAAAAGTAAATTTACAGATAAATCACTCTATTAAATATTAATCAGGATTATCAATTCTTCTAAAGAGGACAACTGAAGGTGTTACCTTAGCATCCAATCAGATTCTAGCAATCATTTTATAAAATGTACTAGATAAATGGTAACTATAATCTGATGAGTTGCTATGGGCTACACCTTCACTTGTCTGCTTTAGAAGGTTTGATAATTCTACCCCCTAGACCTACAGTATGATAGCTAGGTACCACATTTTCCCAGAATTCCAATTGGTTGCAAATCTATAATCAATAACATATATGCAATACAATATTTAAATGTTGTCTTTTTTTTGTTGTGTGTCAAAGTGTAATGTACATTACCTTTAGGCTGTGAAATTGTTAATAGCCCATAAACACAATGAAAAACTCAGTAAAAAGGTGTAAAGCATTTTTATATATTTGATGTTTCTTCTCTGCATAGAAAATGCACTTTTCAAGTCCTTTCCCCTGAGGGTTTACACAGAAAGCTCTTTCAATTAAGAGACGTCATACAGGTAATAATTGTACTCCGTTCTTTAGCTAGACTTCTTTTGTAGGATTGTTAGTGGTGATGCATTGTTGAGCATCCTGCAGCTCCCGCTAAACCCTTTTATATATCTTCTGCTGTCTTTCTTACAATTTAATTTTATTTTGCCAGTGTTTCCTGCTTCGGAGGCATGAATCAGGTCCATTCTAAAGCATTTCGTGAGCATTTAACAGATCAGAAGGTACTTATCACAGAGCAGATACACAGAGTGTCCCCACAGGTACAATTTTAAAGGCCTTTTCATTTTAATCTAAGGCTCTATTATTTCTTCCTTGGGGTGTTTGAGAGAAAAAAGGTCTGTGAGTTTTAAATTCAATGGTCGTGCTTATAAATTCTTTTAAATGAGTAAATGAAAAGTTCTTTACAACTAACTTTTTCTGTACTTAATTCATTAGACATTGTGTGGAATACAAATGAGTATACTGTATTAACCGATGCTCTTACCTATGTATAATATGCTTGTATGCACCTTATGTATCTACAGATATACATAAAGGTTTAGTATGTGCATGGGAATGGGGAGTATATAGAATACAGGTATTCTTTAAACTATCATAAGGCAGTCACTGAACAAAGCTGGTTAAAACTGGCCACTTTTTTAAGTGGAATCCTGGCTGATACACTGGGCCTGATTCAGACCCGGTCGCAAGTGCTGAGCGCTCGCAACCGGGTCGATGGTGGCCCACAGCGCAAGCGCATGATGGAGCCGGCTCTGTTGTGCACATGCGCGAGACCCGGCTAGCGATGGGCACTCCGTCGCTCCAGGTCTCGCACCAAAGGGGGCGAGCTGTTGATGTTGAGTGACAGCTCGTCCCCTTTGGTGGGTGGGCAGGGGGGGTGGCTGCCCAAACGGAGGCGTTCCCATGAGAATGCCTGCCATTTGGGGGCGGCCCCACTGACATCTCAAGTGATGTCAGTGGAGAACTTCCGGCTCTTTTAGAGCCGAAAGCTCTCTGCGGCTTGCGATAAACAAGACCCTACCACAAGGGTCTCGTCGCAAGCCCGATGGTCTTGACCATTGTGTCCATCATCATGGCCGCTCGCTATAGCTGTGGGTGGTCACCCACAGATATGTGAGCAGAAGAGAGGCCACTCCAAAAATTAAAAAGGCTGGCCCTGATTCAGAGCGAGCACTCTGTCAGTGCGAGCAGCTCTGAATCAGGTCCACTGTTCCCATATATTAAGGTTTTTTCAGCTAACAAATCTCATGGTTGGACTGCTGGAGATCTTTAGCAATTATTGTATATGGGATGCATACAACATTTGTTCCAAACACCTTTTAATGTTTTCCAGACTATTACAGAACAGTTTATTACAGAGGTTCCCAAACCCAGTCCTCAAGGCACCCCAATAGTCCAGGTTTTAAGGATAAACATGCTTGGGCACAATTGACTTCTTTAGTACCTCAGTCTTTTGGTTTAACCATCTGTGCTCAACTATGGATATCCTTTAAACCTGGTCCATTAGGGTGCCTTGAGGAATGAGTTTGAGAACCTCTGGTTTATAATATAAGTAAGGAAAGAAAGCTTCTCAAAGTCACCTAGCAACTGTTTGATAGGAAGCACAATCATGTTCACAGACTTATTCAGGTATTTATCTGAACCTTCAATATAAAAGTTAACAATAAATATGTTCTGCCATTATTATCATATTTTCTTAGTTACTGGGATCTACCTCTATTTGTGATTCCATATAAATAACACACATTTGAGGTCCCAGGACAGTGGTATGCTGATAATTGGGGTATAAGTAAAAAAAAACATTGCTCTAGAGTTAAGCTTTAATTACATATATAGCATGTTCTAGATTATAGGCATGTTAGGGCATTGTAGAGAGGGAAATATCTTCCATTGATAATAATTCACCTATTGCTGAAATGATCACTATATGTATATAAACATTTTTTTGCTAATCAAAGACAATTGAATAAAGAGCCATTGAAAGTTCTTATATTTGTGTAAACCATACTCAGGAAACCAGAGGTAGTCTGGTGTAATTTTAATTCAAATGTACATCCTTTATATCTTGTGACCAGAAAAGCCTTGTATCTGTGTAATGCAATGTATGGTTGCCAGTCTGACTCTGAACACAGGAAGGGCAGTAAACAAAGAGCTGTCTACCAAAAAGTTTATTTAGACATAAGCAGAGATAAAATCCTCATCATAATTTATCTGGTTTTGACATACAATTTATAGTTCTGTAATAGCTAGGAATTCCCAAAAGCCTGGAGTGGATTCTGGCACTTGCTGAATATAAAGAATACACAGCCTTTAACAGATGACATTCAGTATAATGATGCTGGACACTGGAGGCGGGTAACAGGTTTTGATAATATTAGCACTGCCTGGAGATATTAGCTGGACCAAACACAAAGGATTGTTTAGCAATGATGGAAACTTATAACAAAAACAAGTGCAGAGTCATGAAGCAATGCTTATGTAGAAACTGGAATGGCTGCTGGAAGCAAACAGGACCAGGAGCCAGGGTACTAATCTCTAAGGAATGAGGATGTTCTGGCCATGTTTACAGTGCAAGTCCAAGTTTACTGTAGGATGCACTGAGTGCTGATAGGCTGAGAGGAGCAGTGGACCTAAGTTGCTGGAATCTGATACAGTCACATGAATGCAAACAAGAAGGCAGAGAAACCTACTCCACAAGCAAAGGAAATTAACAGGAGAGAATGCTAACCACATATGCTAGTTGGCAATCATAATCCTTGGAGACACCTTTTTGGCCAGGATATGACACAATCGACCAGGTAACAGGGACTTGAACCCCAATTTCTGACAGCTGCATGTTATATTCTGTAAGTTTCCTTTTTATTGTAAATTGCATGTTTGTCTATGTAGTAACCTGCAAGCATTTTTCCTTAAATAATTTTTCTGTAATTAAACACTGTACTTCTTTTGCAAATAAAGTATTCCCTTATTAGTCTATTTCTTATATGCTCCAGAACACAATCTTCGAGGAACCTATTAGATCACTAAGGTCATGCTATTACTGTTATTGATTGCTAGAAGCAGGTTAAGAGTAAACTAACTGTAGTTTGCATTGCCGAATCTGAGAAATTGTGATAGAGTGTTATTTAAGCTGTGGACCCTTTAATAACCATGGGTGATAGGAGTTCAAAAATAAGTGTATGGTCAATGGGCAGAGAAATATATTCAGTGCGAGTATTATATTCTGCTCTGCCCTTACTGCATCAGGACCTGGGGATCTGCGTGATCGCAGCCCTGACGAAGGTGAGTCGAATTACCGCCTCAGGGCTGCACAATAGGACCCTGGGAGATGTTTACTTTCACTTTTGTTGTGCGAGTACTGTCTTTATTTTAATATTTTCTTTACCGGCGGACTACATGTGGCAGTGGGCCCTTAATGTCCAGGCATACTGGCACTTGTTCCACAAGTGCCAGAATGTCAGGGCAGGTATGCTGGTACTTTTAGCCCATCTGTAATGAACAATATTTTATATATTATTTTTACACATTAATCCTGCACAGTCGATCGCCAGGTGTGTGGGCAATAGGACTGGACTTTCAGCCCAGAGCTGCTTGATCCTTGTGAGGGGGAACCTCATATTATTTGTGGGGCCCCGACTTCCTGAGGATTTCCAACCATGGGCTGACTAGTTTGCAGCTGGTTAATGTTATGGCAGGGTGACCTACACTGTATGTTTCCCTGCTGTAGCATTATTCCCCCAGTGCTGTTCTTTGGAAAAAAAAGGGAGAACCCAACACCATTTTCCAACCTATTTTCCAGTCCCAGCCCAGGCTAAGAGGGCCAGGACTAAAAACTGATCTAGTGGGCGATACATGCAACATTTTTCCTTATTTTAACTGTTTCTAAGCTTATTAACCTTACAAAGCCTGCACAGATCATACTTATCTGTGCAGTACTTCTGTTTGGTTAGGTTTTCCATCATGTTGTATTTCTAATTGCCAGTAGTTTTGAAATGAAAGATTAAAACCAATGGCATTAAAGCAGAAAAAAACGATTGACATTGTCGTCGGTTTTCAATTGACACTGAAAATCGATGGTTAGCAAATATAAGAAAATTTTTAAACACAAACATGATGACAATAACCATTGTTGGTCGTTTTTAGTCTAGAATCAAAACCAACCTCTAGTAAATTTACCCTCTAATGTCTGCACTCTATGGCCACTGCAAGTAGTAAAAATATTTCCTCAGTAAAAACTGCACTTACATTACAGAAAAGGATTAAGAAAAGCGTAAAACAGTCATTTGAATATTCCAAATGAAACAGTAAATTCTGTACAGAAAAAATAATAATGGAAATGAGTGATCTAATAAAAATCTTAATTGAGTTATGTTTCTGTTAACACATTGTATTTCTGCTTTTATTGCTCTGACATTAATGTGTCTCTGGATTCTATTCAATGACCATATTTCTCAGCTTACAGATATTGCAGAGCTTCCTGCACTCGCAGCGCAGATGGTACACATTTCAGAGACTCTTTCATGCCAGCATCCTCTCTCTCTGAAATGTTCACTCTCAGTTAAACACATACAGGTTACTGATATAGTCAATTATAACATCACATGGCAGGGTCATAATTTCAGAGATCTATTACTACATCTGTCTCAATGGTTTATCCAGAGATGAGCAGGATGCAGACATCTCATTTGGGGTGAGATGTATCAAACTAATTTTCAATTAATTAATTTGAATATAACCTGCATTACCTTGGGATCCCCATATGTATTGTCAGGGTCCGCAGCAAATATTGGAGATATCTGCTATGATCCTTCGGCAGAACAATCCCCATAGGTTTGTATGGGGCTCTGATCTGGCCAAATGTATCAAGCTCCCAAAAGCTATGCTTTCTGGAGCTTGGCCATATAGCAAATGCCATTTTTAAATGGCATTAGCCATTGTAGACTATTGGCTATAATATCACAAAATGCATGTGCATTACATTACTTGGGCCATAAACCCAGAATTACAGTGTTGTGTTGGATGTCACACAGTTCTTTGCTTCCTTTAAATGTACCCAATTTTCTTTATAGTTACCTACATAAGGCGTCTATAACTTTTTTGCAATTAATAAACAATATAACAACTTACAACTAACATACTAAAAATAATGACACGGACACAGACTGCTTTGGTAAAATGGTCATAACTTGCTTTTATTGAAGGTATGACCCTGAGCTTTTACTTAATTTTTGGGAGGCCAAGAAGGATGCTACAAACACTCAGCTCCAGCCATATGATTAATAACCAATAATAGGAAGCGACTGAAATGCCCACCCCCCAATGGCCAATGTAAGCTGAGCTGTGAAGACTCACAACGCTTCATGCAGCATAGTATGAGCGTGTCTGCAGAGACAGATGCCCAAAATCCTCTTGCAGAGCTAGGCCATACTAGAGATCCATCAAAAGGTATGTACTCCACAAAATTTTCTTACACCTTAAGTGGCCACTTTGTTGTCACACTTTCCACCCCAACAGTAAAATGTAAACATACTGTTAGTATGAACACAAACACAAGAAAGAAAAAGAAAGAGAGGAAGGTAGGGACAAAAAACGTCCAGAAAGAATGGCTGCCAGACATACCAGCCTCATAAAGCATCCCTATAGCCACTCCCTAAAGCTTACTCATAGCTGTACCAACTAACCAGAATAAATCCCCAACAAACCCATTCTACCTAGCAACAATTGTCAAAATTCTAGCCACTTACAAAAAACTAAGGACTCTTATATAGCCTTAAGCTTATGCAGATCTTGTCTCATCTAAGGCGTCTATAACTTTATTGCAATTAATAAACAATATAACAACGTATGACTAACATACTAAAAATAATGACAGACACAGACTGCTTTGGTTAAATGGTCATAACTTGCTTTTTTTGAAGGTATGACCTTGAGCTTTTACTTAATTTTTGGGAGGCCAAGAAGGATGCTACAAACACTCAGCTCCAGCCATATAATCAATAACTAATAATAGGAAGTGACTGAAAAGCCCACCCCCCTGTGGCCAATGTAAGCTGAGCTGTGAAGACTCACAACACTTAATGCAGCATAGTACGTGCGTGTCTGCAGAGACAAATGACCAAAGTCCTCCTGCAGAGCTAGGCCATACTAGTGACCCATCAAAAGGTATGTTCTCCACAACATTTTCTTACACCTTACATGGCCGCTGGTTTGTAGCACCTTCCCGCCACTGCCAGGATCCAAGAACTGCAGCCTGCCACCAAAACACTAGACTGCATCCAAAAAAGAAAACACCTCACCAAAATAGACACCTAACCCCAAATCAGACAAATGCACCCCATCAGTGTGAAAAAATGTAACATGCTCCAAGCATAAACAAGGGTACTGCACCACCAAACCACCAGAATCAGAAACAAAATGTGACACAGCCTTATTGCTCTATCTGTGAGCTTTATCCAAGGCTAAAATGTCCCTTGAACCCCTCCACATGTGGCGAGGCTCAATTTCCAACCAAACTAAGTGCACACCAGGCCACTGAGACCACAGGGTGGCCAAATCAGCCTTCATCCGCAATATCAAATCAATTCCCTTGGACTTCCCTACATCATTGCCTCTGAGGTGAATCATTAACCATGATGGCTGCCCCTCTTCAATCAGGTGGCAAGAATCCCCCACTAGGGGCTTTCTTTGGCCCAACCCTTAAGCACCTTAGACTGCATAAATTACTTTGTGGAGTCGGGACCACCATGAATGCAAGACAAAAAAAGCACCCCGCCAGGGCAGAAGACATGGCCACCTTAGACTGGCCCTTCTGATAATGGCCCCACACAAACTCAATCAAGCACTGATATAGAGACTTACCCGCAGAATGGTACCTAACCTTGATAAAATTCCCAGTCGGGACATGCAGCCCCATAAACGCACAAAGTAGAGGTAGCCAGGGCCCTCTGAGCCAGACCCATTATTCCAACTCGACAATCTGCCAGACAGAAGATGGACAAGTCATTTCAATCGGATTAGATTCAGGGGCCAGTTGCCAAAATCTATCAAATTGAAAATGGGACAGTGCATCAGCTATCCCGTTCTCAATCCCTAGCATGTGCCGTGCCTGAAAAACAATATTGACCCTCAAACACTTCAAAACCAGAAACCTCAACAGCCGCAAAAGCCAATGGGGAAGAAGAACGCTGATTATTAATTACGTGCACAACTCCCAGATTGTCGCACCAAAAAACAATGTTCTGATTAGACAAACTATCAGCCCACAATTCCACCACCATTATTATCAGAAAGAATTCCAATAACAACAGGTTGGATTGAAAGCCACGCGACAGCCATGATGCCTTCAATGGCGCAGGGCACCATTCCCCTTGAAATAACAGCCCAAAGCCAGTCAAGCCAGCAGCATAGGTAAACAGTTGTATCTCTGCATTGTCAACTGGCTGTAAGGACCAAAGCAATTCCAAATTAAAATCAACCAAAACCAATGCCCACACCCGCAGGTCCTCCCTGATTTCACACAAAAGTCAGACACTGAAATGTGGATTGGAAGCCCCTGCAATCACACACTCAAGCTTATAGCAAAACACCCGCCCCATCGGTATAATTCTACACACAAAATGAAAATAACCAAGGAAGGACTGTTCTTGCCGCAATAACCCTCCGGGAATCCAAGCAGAACTGAATCTGCCCTAGAAAACTCTGCACCTTATATGCCGACAACCTGCAGCATCCTGCAACTGTATCAACCTTATGCAACCAGCATGCAAAGCACCCGAAATAGAGCCTGTGCAGAAAAAAAAAATCACAACAAACTACACTGATGGGCTGATGAACAAAAATAATCTAAATAATGTGCATTTCCTGAATGGCCCATACCAGCTTGGATACACCAATGCAGGAAAGTGCTAAACTTCTCAAAATAGGCACACAAGATAGCGCAGCCCATGGGACGGCACCTATCCACAAAAAATTGCCCATCTAATTTAAAAACAAACATGAATCGTAGGGACTCCAGATGCAATGGCAACAGACAAAAAGCATCATCAATGCCCCAGATCCAAAATCTTTGCTAGCGCCTTATCAAACACCTGCTTCGTTCACAAAGCCCCCATGTGGGTACGACAAGTGCTGAATTATACAATATTTACCCGGGTCCTTCTTGGGCACAATACCAAGAGGGGGGAATGCACAGATCTGGCAATGGGGGAACAGGAAAGGCCCAGACATTTGGTCCAAAGCCACTTCTGCAAACACCTTCTGCCATACAACAAGAGAAGCTCCCTGGCCGTACGCAAATTATGTGGTGAAACTACAGTACATGCAATGCACTAGGAACAGGCAACCAAAAACTCAAACAAAAACCATATAGCAAAAAACGGGCGTCGTTCCGCAGAGGATACCAGCTCAACCACATAGCTAACTCATCCAATGCCACTGGAGAAAAAGGCCTTACTTGTCAGCTCCGGAAACATCACCCTTGCTACCGAAACTTCTCTTTGCTCCTGAGTTACAGTCTTTGGTGGGGTGACTGCAATTGCAGAAGCGACTGGAGTGAAAAAACGAAATCCAGCTCCCCTGGAACACCGAAAATCATTATAGGTGAAACACTTCTCCTTGGCAAGCACAGCCAAAAAAGAAAGAGTTTTACCTTTCCTATATTGTGACCAATCCACAAGCACCTTAGCATCTTGGGTGATTGCTAACCACACCTCAACATCCTTGTGACCCAAAGGCATTACCAGTTGACCATCCTGCTTCCTATGAAACTGCTCATCATAATCCCTCCATACAAAGCCCTTGGGCTTAACAAACAGATCATGCACCAAATGAATATATTTAATGACATTACAGTGCTCGAATGGATGATTTTCAAGGTAGCAAGCCGCAAAAACCAGTATGCCGCTAAGTCAGTGATGATAGCTACAGCAAGAATCCTCACCTGCGAATCTTGTCTCTAACTCGCTTACATAACCCCCTGTCAACTGCCGTATTAGCACAGTGAACCAAACCAAAATCCTCCACTGGGGACATCAAAACCACAGTAGCTGAACCACCCTAACATTGAGCTGCCTTCTTAACCAAACGCTGCGTGATCTGCTTAGCCAATTTATGCATGTGAGTAGGCGACCCAGACAATCAGCTACTATCGATAGACCCTGAAGAATCAGTATTAATAAGAAAGGAGGAATAGCAGACTCACCACCAGCCGACCCAGGAATAACATCACCACCGACTGCAGGCACTGCAGCAGGAGGAGCAACGACCACCTAAGCAGGGGCAGGACCCACCCCCACACTTCCAAACAAGACCCCATCACAGCTAGAATGCATTGTGGGAACACTAGGCTAAACACAGTGGCGAGACAGGTAATGTTAAATCACTAGACACCACAACAAAGATACGTAGGAATTGTTAGTATCTGCCTACTGGCACATCTCTCAGAAATAAAATGAACCAGTGGGGATGGAAATTAAATAAATAAATTAAAAAAGAAATACTTCCCTTATGTGAAGCGTTGCATAGAAGGGATTACCCACATGTAAAAAGATAAACATAAGACAAATATAGTGTAACACAGTTTTAAAAGTCACTAATTTTAATAAAATAGCAGATTTTGAGCCGTATTCAATTTGAGCCGAGCTGCAATACTTTTTCGTGGCCCGGACGTTTCACCTACTTCGCCTGTTTTGCAGGCGGAAGAGTATCACGCGCGTGCCCGTGTATCCCCGCGACCCGGTGAAACTGAAACAAGCTGAAAGTCCTGTCAGATTTGGGGAAATCAGCCTGACACACCCCAAAAGATCCTCTGACATGGGGGTTGACTATGGTTCCCCCCGATTTGGCTTGCTGTAGGTATTTGGAGTTTTTAAACTTGCTCAATAGCTGCTAAATAGCGTTTTTCTATACGTGGTGCAGAATAGTATTCTGGAGTATTTTTGGCAGAAAATAAGTTATCCCAGAAAATTTGGGGTACTTGAAAATGGGGGTCAGCCTATTTAAAAGTTGCTAAAGTGAAGTTGAAAAAATAGTAAAAAATCCACCTGCCGCAAGCACCTGCAATCAAAAAAACACTTGGGGCATACTTGGGGACCCCCCCAGAGTCAAGTTTGCTACTTTTTAACTTTGAAACCAAACTTTTTTTTGCCCCCTTTTTCAAAGTGTTTTTTGGGGTGTCCTTAAGTGTTTTTTTTTTTTTTAAATATCACAGTTTACCTTTGGGGGACTGTCTGAAGGCTGCACGGGGGTTCCCGCAACATTGCACCCCAAAACCCCAATTCTGCACTTTTTTACGCCTGCTATTCATAGGCGAAATGTTTTCACCTAGTACATTGCATTGACTTTCCACCTAGGCGGAAAGTCTTTCAAATTGAATACGGGGTAAAACCAAAACAGGCGAAAATGACATAATCAGCAAAAAAGTATCGCGGATACAGACTTTTCGCCTCAAATTGAATACGGGCAAAAATCTGTGGACCATATAATTGGTCCTGAAATGATAACCACATGAACAATAATGCAAATAGATGTCTATGGCTCAGTCAGAGCACACAATAAAATCACAATAAATACATATGCAGTAGTAAAAACGAAAATCCAAAATAGCATCCGTACCAGAGAGCAATGTAAATAAGGCAATGGTGTGCAAACAGTGCAGTCTCCGGATACTAAAAATACATATATAGGTAATGCGCTAATTAAAAAGAGGTCCCAATGTGGCAGAACAATCAATCAGAACACCATAATTCAGATTTCTTATAATTTTACATTTTATATTACACATAAAACATCATACATACAAATAACATAAGGACATTATGGGCCTGATTCAGAGCCGTTCGCTATTTGCGGTCGTTCGTTCAAAAACAAGGGGTGGCTATTCAAATGATCCGTTCGCAAATTGCAGTCTGTTCACACCTCTAATTCTGAACGAGCGAGCAAAACATACGCTCGTTTATTTGATAAAAACGCCCCCTGGCCGCACGCACCATACGTCATGTCCGCTATTTATTAGATTAATCGAGTACATCGCACAGCGTATGAACTGCTCGCTATTCTTATGGTTGGTGTTTTCAACCGCTATTTTGCGAGCAGTTCTGAATTAAAAAAAACCAAGTGACGTGGTCAATGACGCTGCTGTATTAATTATGCACTCCCTTAAAACGCCCGTTTTGACCTTTAAGCACGCCTGCGTTCGGTTCTCCACTCCCCGTTTTCAAGCACCTTCCCCTGTTACCACCCACATACGCCTCATTCTGTCACTCAAAATAGCAGGCCCTCGCTATATTGCGTACCAACGATTTTCAGCCGCACTGACTGGTTCGCGCATGCGTACTAAAAATCGTATGCATGCGCAGATGTGCGAACATCGCTCGGAACGAGCGTACTGCCGCTAGCGAGTGGCTCTGAATGAGGGCCTATGGCCCTCATTCAGAGCCGTTCGCTATTTGCGTTCGTTCGTTCAAAAACAAGGGGTGGCTATTCAAATGATCCATTCGCACATTGCAGTCTGTTCACACCTCTAAGTCTGAACGAGCGAGCAAAACATACGCTCGTTTATTTGTTAAAAACGCCCCCTGGCCGCTCGCACCATACGTCATGTCCGCTATTTATTTGATTAATCGAGTACTTTCCAGCCAGGCACCGCCTCCGTCTCTCCATCAATGGGGGCTTTATCAAGTCCTCTGTGACAAAGCCCCAGTTGATGGAGCGAAAATGTTAGAGAATTACCTGTGACTTACAGGTAGTGCAGGGGTTGCTGGCGGTGTCCTCAGTACATGGAATGGCAGTGCTGGCAGTGTTCTCAGTGACGGGTACCGGTGGTGTCGGCAGAGTGGTTTTGCCAGCAGTGTCCTCATTGCAGATTTGATGACTGTGTCGGCAGTGCAGGGGTGTTCTCAATGCAGGGTGCCGGTGGTGTCCGCAGAGCAGGTGTACCAGCGGTGTCCTCAGTGCAGGTTTGCTGACTTTGGGCCTGATTCAGAGCCGCTCGTAAGCGGCCGCTCGTTCGCTCCGAGCGATGTTTGCCCAACTGCGCATACATACGGATCGTTATACGCATGCGTGAACCAGTCAGTGCGGTCGACATTCATGTGCTCACAAAATAGCGAATGCCTGATAATTTGAGTGACAGAAAGAAGCGTATGTGGGTGGAAACAGGGAAAGGTGCTTGAAAACGGGGAGTGGAGATCCGATCGCAGGCGTGCTTAAAGGTCAAAACGGGGGTTTTATGGGTTTGCATAATTAAAACAGCAGCGTCATTGACCACGTCACTGGGTTATTTTATAGCCAGAACTGCTCGCAAAATTGTTGTAGCAAAAACCAACCACAAGAATAGCGAGCAGCTCATACCCTGGTCGATGTACTCGTTTAATCTAATAAATAGCGGATATGACGTAGGATGCGAGCGGCCAGGGGGCGTAGTTTCCCAAAAAACTACCGCAAGTTTTGTTCGCTCGTTCAGACCTAGAGGCGTGAACAGACCGCAAAGAGCGAACGGTTCATTTGAATAGCCACCCCTATTTTCTGGACAAGCGCTAATTGCGTCCGGCTCTGAATCAGGCCCTTTGTCGGCAGTGCAGAAGTGCTGGTGGTGTCCTCAGTGTGGGAGTATCGGCTGTGTGGGGGTCACTGACGGTGTCCTCAGTACGTTGGCCATCAGTGCAGAGCTGTCAGCAGCGGCGGTGTCAGCAGTGGGGATGCTGCCAGTGGGGGTGCCGGTGGTGTCAGGCGGCAGGGGATGGTGGGCGCCATCTTCTGTTCCTCCTTTGTGCTGTTCTCAATGGGCTTAATGCTGATTGGCTGAAAGCTGTGACAGACAGCTCTCTCAGCCAATCAGCGTTAAACCTGTTCAATGCAAAACCTCGCGACTTGACAGAGGGGTCACAAGGTTTTGCCTCGGGTCGGGGATCCGGGGCAGGCAGGGAGATACAAGCTGCGCTTGGATCGCCCCTGATCCCCGAAATTCGGGTGGATTTGGATCTCTTAAATCCGAAGCCGCTCATCTCTAATACTAAGATCTCAAAGTGACGGGAGACATGACCACAAAGCAGGCTAAGTTCCCAGTCCCTCCCTGGGCTGTGGTCTGTGGGACTGTGAGTAAAACGCCCAACCGGAGTTAACACTGATCACCTTGAAAAAGCATATATGGGCTAAAGATGTTCTAATATTGCAACTTTTATATATTCAAATTGGAGCAGCAGCTCATAAAACGTGTATTCTAGGATGATCCTTTCCATCTAGCACATCAGTTTATCTTACAGAAACTTTGGGCCTGATTCAGACCCTCTCATGAGCGAATAGTGCTCGCAAGCGGGTCGATGGCTGGGCAGTGCGCACACACGGTGTGCGCACTGCACATGCGCGAGCCCCGAGCGAGTGAGAAAATTACACGCTCCGGGACTCGCTACAAGATGGGGTGGCTGTCGATCGACAGCTCGCCCCAATTTGTAGGCGGGTCTGGGGGGATGGCTGCACAAATGGAGGCATTCCCGAAGGAATGCCTGCCTTTGTGGGTGGCCCTACTGACATCACACATGATGTCAGTAGTGAACTTCCTGATCTATTAGAGCAAGAAGTTCACTGGGGCTTGCGGTGGATGAGACCCTACCACAAGGGTCTTGTCGCAAGCCCGATGGTCACGATAATCGCGATCATTGCCAGGCCGCCCGCTAACGCTGTGAGTGGTCACCCGCAGCTTAGCAAGCAGCCTGGAGACCGGGGAAAAAAACGGCCCGTCCTGATTCACAGCGAGCGCTCGCAAATAGCGAGCGCCTCTGGATCAGGGCCTTTGCTTCGAAAACTCCCACAGTGGTGAGACTAAAAGTATATAGTAGCAAACGAAGAAAAAAAAAGATTTGTTTAACAACTGCTATGGATTTTTAGTCACTTGGCATTTGTAACCTTATCGACTTTATTTATTTATTTTTTTCATATTGAATTGTGTCAGTAATATATCTTAAGCTTTTAAGAATATAATGTTCTTATGTTATATGTATGTATGTAGGTGTTCTGATTGATTGCTCTGCCACATTGGGACCTCTTTTTAATTAGCGGATCACCTATATATCTATTTTTAGTTTGCTCTACACGTGTTTATTGGTGAGATGTCACGGGCTCTCATGGTGTTATGCTGCTATGATTAATTGAACAGCTTCATTGCTTATAAAATTAATATTGAGTTATAATAATTGCCATTTGATTAGCGCCAGGTGCTGTGTAAATATATATTTTTTTCTAGTCTCCGGATACTGCTCTGCATGTCTAACGATACCTCTGGCTCCTTCTGGATATTGGATGCAGGTAGGAAGCTTGCAGTATTGGACTGCCATGTTTTGAGCTGCTGGGCTCTTCTTCAAAGGCATACTCACCACAACCGCGGTACCTGGAATAAGAGCCGGGGTAAGGGAATGAACAGGAGGAGAAGGCACAGCCGGTGAAGGCAGTAAAGGAGGGGGGCGGCAGAAACAGCCCCTTGGGGAAAATACAATGGTTGGGGCACAACCGCTGCTGGTTGCAGAGCGTATTGCTGTGGCCAAGACAGCGCATGTGGAAAAAATCCAGGGAAAAAGGATGCCAGGTAATGGGAAAAAGGGTAAGGGTGGGGAAATGGTATTGCCAGTAAGGGAAGTGGGTAAGGAAGAAACAGGGGAGGAAAAGAGGGGAAAGTCAAGGCATAGGAAACAGGAAATACAACTGTGAGGGACCAGGCTGGAAGGGTGCCAACAGAGGAGTATATTGAAGGGAAAGAAGCGGAGATAGGAGCAGGGGCATATCTACCCATCGGCCAGGATGGCACTCGCCAGGGGTACCGACCAAAGGGGGGCGCCGCCCGGCAGTGCCACCAGTAGCCAAGGGGTGGACAAGTCCCTCAGCCCCACAAGTGTAGGGCAGACCGCAGTGAGAGTGGTCTGCCCTACACAGTTTACAAACAGGCAGCAACCAGCGGTGGCTGTGTGTTTGAAATAGCAGCCAGCTAATGAGAGTCATACAGACTCTCATTAGCTGCTGCGTCGTCCGCGGAGGGAGCTGGCTGGAGCTCACTCATGAGCTCTGTGTTCCGGCTCCCCCTGCAGCATGTGATGGGAGAGACGTCACACGTCATGACATCTCGCCCATGAAGGAGAAGAGGGGGCCAGGAGCGGGGACCAGGTAAGTTGAATTTTTTGTGTGTGTAAGCCTGGCACTACAGGGTGGGGACTGAAATAGGGGGTGTCTGCTACTGGGGCACTTTATGGGGGGTGGCCACTACTGGGGGCAATTTATGGGGGTTGGCCACTACTGGGAGCACTGTATAGGGGGTGGCCACTACTGGGGGCACTGTATAGGGGGTCTACAACTGGGGGCACTGTATAGGGGACTACTACTGGGGGCACTGTTTAGGGGGGCTACTACTGGGTACTATTACTGGGGCACTGTATAGGGGGGGCTACTACAGGGGGCAATGCAGGATAGGGGGGATTACTACTGGGGGCACTGAATAAGGGGGGTAGGGGATCGCCAGTACATTACATTGCCAGTTGCACTTGGATCCCTAGATACACCCCTGGATAGGAGAAGAAGAAAAAGGGGGAAATGAGGGAACAGATAGAGCTGAACAAGGCTGGTGTGAACTGGGCATGTGAAGTGGAGGGGGGGACCCCACTAGCAGAAAAAACAGGTGAAGGAACAAGCAACCCCCCAGTTGCAGCAGCCTGCTGCTCAGCAGGCAAATAATCAGAGAAAGCAGTTAGTGGACAGGGCCTGCCGCCAACTTGGCCGCCCGGGCAATGCAACACCTGCAGGGGGGAGTCGGGAGCCACAGAAGCCACATGAGACACTGGGTCTCTCGATGATGGATACAGCAGAGCAGTGTGTGCCCGTCAAAGGTATACAGGAAAGGGTCACTAAAAGGCCTAGTTACCGCCAAAGGAGCACCTTGGGCAGCACCCGCAGTAACCAGCGGTGAATCTACAGAGCATGAGGCAGCAGGGCAAGGAGCCAGGATGATCGGTGACCCCAGGGAAGACACGGCCCACTCATCTGGCGAGGCAGGCGGCATGGCCAAAAACCAGGCCAGGGAAGAATCCCCGGCCAGGCTAGGGAGGGCAGAGAGGCTGTGGCGGCACTGGCCAGCAGCTTGAAGGAATGAGGGGGGATCCATGAAACAGCGGGGAGAGGGAGCAGACCGCTTAGGGTGGGGCATACATGGACACACATAATATAGCTGTATTTCAAAGTTATAATTACAAGTTACAGTATGAACACTGGATGGCATGGCGATTATGTTCAACCTGGTAAGTTTGCAGACTAGGGGTAATATTAAAAACTAAAGTGGAAAGTGGAAGCAATACTGACCATCACACCAACCATGCTGCAACATTTGCTGACTAAGGCTAAATAAAAAATTAAAATAAAGGGAGCTGAACACACTTTGCCTGCTATAATACATTATTAGACAGTAATCTGCAAAAAAATTATTACAATTTCTATAGCCTTACCCAGCTTTTCAAATTTCTACCAACAATTTAAATAAACTTAAAGTACAGGTAGGAAAACTAGAACAAGGACAATCAGGGACGGATTGGGAATTTAAAGTGGCCTGGAAAATACTTAGAAATTGGCCCCATGTGCGTACGCCGAAGGCGTGCGCCTGAAAAGTGGGTGTGGCCTTGTGGCAGGGGTGTGGCCTAATGTGAAAAGTTCTGCCCACAAGCCACTCCCCCCATTTTCGTCATCATGGGGGCATGCCCACCGTTCCAAGAGCTGGTAGCCATGCCCACAGTCCCTCTCTCCAGTGAATAAGCACAGCGAGCAGGTGAATAGGTATTTTCTTACCTATATGATTTCTCTGCAACGAGGGAACCTCTGAAGAAATCGATCCTTGCTGGACAGGCAGTGTCTTCAGTACTATTCATGCAGGAGATTACATGGTCTGGAAGCCGCCTGTTTGTGTTGTAATAAAGCCAATGTCATTATCATTAAAGAGAGGTTCAACCAGATAGTAACAGATGTTTTGGAGCAGGACAAATGTGAGTTTCCCATATCAAGCAATTTTATATTAATAAAATATATTTGCTCATTTGGTTCCATTTGTATCAGTAATATGGCTTCATTAGAAATGTTGTCTTACTGAAGATTACTGTCCCCCAGTCTTTTCTTCTAATAGTACCAGTGATGCTACCGTCCTCTATGTGAGTCTCCAGCACCATCGCCTTGGGTGTCCCCAATGCCATCATCCTGCGTCTCCTCAGTGGCATCATCCTGCGTCTCCCTAGCGCTAGATCCTGCATCTCCCCAGCACCATCCTCCTGCCCTAGCACATAATAGCCCGCCTCCTCCACACACAGATCATATTCCCTTAGCATAGAATAGCCCCCTCCCCACAGACAGATCATCATTTCCCTTAGCACAGAATTACCCCTCCCCACAGACAGATCATCTCCCCTTTGCAAAATATAGCTCTCTCCCCCACAGATAGATCATGTCCCCTTATTACAGAATAACCCCCCTCTCAGATCATCAGTAACCCCCCCCCACACACACACATCCCCCCTGAGACAAATCTCTTCATGATTCCATCTACCTTTTAGCCACTTTAAAAGAAAAAAATGTCACCCGACTGCCGATGGAAGTCTCCCAAGCAGCCAGCCAGCCCATCCCCGTCGGTCTCCATTACACTGATGCTCCCCCGGGGCTCTCATGATTTAAACCAAACCCAGGTCTGCCTGATTGTCCCAGGCAGTCACCCCCAATTGTCTCCTCTCCACTCTGCCCCCTCCCCAGGCTGTAAAGTTAAAACTTAACATCGCACTTCACAGCCTGGGAAGGGGACAGAGTGGGGAGGAAACAATCGGGCTGGCTGCTAGGGCAGCCCTGTAACTGGTATGCAGTCGGGAAGCTGACTGCCTAAATACCGGCAGCCGGCTTCCCGACTGTCATATCCCGGCAAGGGTGAAATGCCAGGCGTCTAGAAGTAGACGGCCGGCATTTCCCCGACGCCGGGAGACCGGCACCCGGCATCCTGATCGTAGTGATGCCGGGCGCCGTGAGCGGACAGCTGAGGGTGGGGAGGGATAGATTTAGGGCTCCCGGGGGGACTTAGGGTTAGGCACCCCCCCGGGAGGGTTAGGGTTAGGCTAGTGGGAGGGAGGGTTAGGGGTAGGCACCCCAGGGGGGGACAGGTTTAGGCAGCGGGGACGGGGGTGGTTAGGGTTAGGCTAGGAGGAGGGAGGGTTAGGGTTAGGCACCCCCGGGGGGGACTTAGGGTTAGGCACCTCCCCGGGGGACTTAGGTTTAGGCAGCAGGGAAGGGGGTGGTTAGGGTTAGGCACTTGGGGGGGAGGTTAGGGTTAGGCACCCCTAAGGAGGGTTAGGGGGGTTAGGTTAGACAATACTTACATATCCAAGATCAGGATTTCCAGCGATGTCAGGCTTCCGCTGTAGGGATCTCTGCTGATGTCGGGCTGCCGCTGCCGGGAATCGAACCATGCGGCTGGCGGTATTTCATACTAATTCCCTATAACTTACCCCACTTGCTGCTACCAACTGCGGACCCGCGCGTCTGAGCACTCTTCCTCCAAGGTGCTGGCGTGCGGGCCGGTGCAGTGTCTGACTGACATAGCTGTTCTCAGAAAACCTCTTCTCGCGATAGAGGTGGGCCACGCAGGGCCAGCAACAGAAATCCTGGGACCCGTTACACAGATGCCTTTGGGGCCCCCCAGTCAGCCCCTGCTCCACACAACCTACTCCGAGATCGAGATATATATATATATATATATATATACATACATATATACACACATACACACATATATACATACACACACAAAAAAAAAAAATATATATATATATATATATATATATATATACATACACACAAATATACAGTATATATACACACATATATATATATATATATATATATATATATTTACTAGGGGTGAGCGGGTTCGGATTTCTGAAATCCGAACCCCCCCGAGCCCCCCCGATCCGAGTCCGATCCGAGTCAGGCTCGACTTTTCCCGCCTGACTCGGATTCTGAAATCGAGGCAAAACGTCATCTTCCCGCCTTCCGAGTCTCGCGGGTTTTGGATCCTATATAAGGTACCCATGTCGGCGCCATTTTCTCACTCGGCTGTGGACAGTGAAGAGGGAGGGTGGGAGTTAGGGCTGTGTAGTGTAGTGTAGTGTAGTGCTGCTGTTGTCCACTACTTCAAAGTCCATAGGGGCTGGCTGTGTTGTGCTGTGCTGCTGTTGTTAATAGGGGCTGTGTCCACTACTTCAAAGTCCATAGGGGCTGGCTGGACTGTGTTGTGCAGTCAGTTCTCCATAGGGGCTGTGTCCACTCCAAAGTCCTGTGCAGTGTCCCAGTCCTAAAGAGGTGCTGTAGTGTTGTCCAGGGGGTGCTCTGTCCATCAGGGGTGCTCCCCCCAAGTGCTAAAAAAATAATATATTTTCTGTGTTTGTGAATTGTGTGCGCAGTAGCCGCACGTGCATCAACAAAGTAGTGCCAAGCGTGCGCCTGTGTCATAAGTAAAGGGCCGGCTGGCTTGACCGTTAAAGGGTGCTGTAACCCCCGAAAGTACACTCCAGTCCAAACCAAAAAAAAATTATTTTCTGTGTTTGTGAATTGTGTGCGCAGTAGCCGCACGTGCATCAACAAAGTAGTGCCAAGCGTGCGCCTGTGTCATAAGTAAAGGGCCGGCTGGCTTGACCGTTAAGGGTGCTGTAACCCCCGAAAGTACACTCCAGTCCAAACCAAAAAAAAAATTATTTTCTGTGTTTGTGAATTGTGTGCGCAGTAGCCGCACGTGCATCAACAAAGTAGTGCCAAGCGTGCGCCTGTGTCATAATTAAGGGCCGGCTGGCTTGACCGTTAAAGGGTGCTGTAACCCCCGAAAGTACACTCCAGTCCAAACCAAAAAAAAAATTATTTTCTGTGTTTGTGAATTGTGTGCGCAGTAGCCGCACGTGCATCAACAAAGTAGTGCCAAGCGTGCGCCTGTGTCATAAGTAAAGGGCCGGCTGGCTTGACCGTTAAAGGGTGCTGTAACCCCCAAAGTACACTCCAGTCCAAACCAAAAAAAAAATTATTTTCTGTGTTTGTGAATTGTGTGCGCAGTAGCCGCACATGCATCAACAAAGTAGTGCCAAGCGTGCGCCTGTGTCATAAGTAAAGGGCTGGCTGGCTTGACCGTTAAGGGTGCTGTAACCCCCGAAAGTACACTCCAGTCCAAACCAAAAAAAAAATTATTTTCTGTGTTTGTGAATTGTGTGCGCAGTAGCCGCACGTGCATCAACAAAGTAGTGCCAAGCGTGCGCCTGTGTCATAAGTAAAGGGCCGGCTGGCTTGACCGTTAAAGGGTGCTGTAACCCCCAAAGTACACTCCAGTCCAAACCAAAAAAAAAATTATTTTCTGTGTTTGTGAATTGTGTGCGCAGTAGCCGCACGTGCATCAACAAAGTAGTGCCAAGCGTGCGCCTGTGTCATAAGTAAAGGGCCGGCTGGCTTGACCGTTAAGGGTGCTGTAACCCCCGAAAGTACACTCCAGTCCAAACCAAAAAAAAAAATATTTTCTGTGTTTGTGAATTGTGTGCGCAGTAGCCGCATGTGCATCAACAAAGTAGTGCCAAGCGTGCGCCTGTGTCATAAGTAAAGGGCCGGCTGGCTTGACAGTTAAAGGGTGCTGTAACCCCCAAAGTACACTCCAGTCCAAACCAAAAAAAAAATTATTTTCTGTGTTTGTGAATTGTGTGCACTGTGGCTGCACGTGCATCAACAAAGGAGCAGCGCCAAGCGTGCGCCTGTGTCCCATAAGTAAAGAGCCGGCTGGCTCATTTCTTAAAGGGTGGTGTAACCCACAAAGTGCACTACTCTCCAGCAAAAATAAAATAATATTTTCTGTGTTTGTGTGCGCTTTAGCCGCACGTATATATATCAATATAACATAAATGGAGGACCAAACTTTCTCCGATAAAAATAAAATAGGGAAAGATCAAGAACCTCTTCCTCCTAGTGCAGTTGCTGCTGCTGGGAGTTGTTCATCATCCCAGAGAGGAAGTAGGAACACTACTTTTACTAAACAATTGACCCTCCAACAGTCCCTAGCGATGAGGATGAAGTACGACAGCAGTCATCCTGAAGCAAAACGTATAACTGAGGCCTTGACTGCTATGTTGTTGTTAGACGTGCGTCCGGTATCCGACATTAGTGCAGTGGGATTTAGACAATTGATGGAGGTAGTGTGTCCTCGGTTCCAAATCCCGTCTAGATTCCACCTGCATCCTCAAAGCAGCAGCGACAAGCGTGCGTCTGTCTGTTAAAGGGTGGTGACACCCTCAAAGTGTGCTACATAAACAATTAAAATATTGTTCTTTTTTTTCTGTCTTTGTGAATTGTGTGGGCTGTAGCCGCACCTGCATCCTTAAAGCAGCAGCGACAAGCGTGCGTCTGTCTGTTAAAGGGTGGTGACACCCTCAAAGTGTGCTACACAAACAATTAAAATATTGTTCTTTTTTCTGTCTTTGTGAATTGTGTGGGCTGTAGCCGCACCTGCATCCTTAAAGCAGCAGCGACAAGCGTGCGTCTGTCTGTTAAAGGGTGGTGACACCCTCAAAGTGTGCTACACAAACAATTAAAATATTGTTCTTTTTTTTTGGTCTTTGTGAAATGTGTGGGCTGTAGCCGCACCTGCATCCTTAAAGCAGCAGCGACAAGCGTGCGTCTGTCTGTTAAAGGGTGGTGACACCCTCAAAGTGTGCTACACAAACAATTAAAATATTGTTCTTTTTTTTTTGGTCTTTGTGAAATGTGTGGGCTGTAGCCGCACCTGCATCCTTAAAGCAGCAGCGACAAGTGTGCGTCTGTCTGTTAAAGGGTGGTGTAACTCTCAAAGTGCTCCAAAAAATAAAAAACTATTTTTTTAATGTGTTTGTGACTTGTGTGCGATGTAGCCGCACCTGCATCCTTAAAGCAGCAGCGACAAGCGTGCGTCTGTCTGTTAAAGGGTGGTGACACCCTCAAAGTGTGCTACACAAACAATAAAAATATTCTTCTTCTTTTTTCTGTCTATGTGAATTGTGTGGGCTGTAGCCGCACCTGCATCCTTAAAGCAGCAGCGACAAGCGTGCGTCTGTCTGTTAAAGGGTGGTGACACCCTCAAAGTGTTCTACACAAACAATTAAAATATTGTTCTTTTTTTTTCGGTCTTTGTGAAATGTGTGGGCTGTAGCCGCACCTGCATCCTTAAAGCAGCAGCGAAAAGCGTGCGTCTGTCTGTTAAAGTGTGGTGTAACTCTCAAAGTGTTCCAAAAAATAAAAAACTATTTTTTTAATGTGTTTGTGACTTGTGTGCGATGTAGCCACACTTGCATCCTCAAAGCAGCAGCGACAAGCGTGCGTCTGTCTGTTAAAGGGTGGTGACACCCTCAAAGTGTGCTACAGAAACAATTAAAATATTGTTCTTTTTTTTTCTGTCTATGTGAATTGTGTGGGCTGTAGCCGCACCTGCATCCTTAAAGCAGCAGCGACAAGCGTGCGTCTGTCTGTTAAAGGGTGGTGACACCTCAAAGTGTTCTACACAAACAATTAAAATATTGTTCTTTTTTTTTCGGTCTTTGTGAAATGTGTGGGCTGTAGCCGCACCTGCATCCTTAAAGCAGCAGCGACAAGCGTGCGTCTGTCTGTTAAAGGGTGGTGACACCTCAAAGTGTTCTACACAAACAATTAAAATATTCTTCTTCTTTTTTCTGTCTTTGTGAATTGTGTGGGCTGTAGCCGCACTTGCATCCTCAAAGCAGCAGCGACAAGCGTGCGTCTGTCTGTTAAAGGGTGGTGTAACCCTCAAAGTGTGCTCCACAAACAATAAAAATATTCTTTTTTTTTTTCTGTCTTTGTGAATTGTGTGGGCTGTAGCCGCACTTGAATCCTCAAAGCAGCAGCGACAAGCGTGCATCTGTCTGTTAAAGGATTACATCGGTGACAGCATCCAAGTAGGCATGTCAGACAGTCCGTACCTGTACTGGCAGGAAAAAGAAGCAATTTGGAGGTCCCTGTACAAACTGGCTCTATTTTACCTGAGTTGCCCCCCCTCCAGTGTGTACTCCGAAAGAGTGTTTAGTGCAGCCGGGAACCTTGTCAGCGAAAGGCGTAGGAGGTTGCTTCCACAAAATGTGGAGAAGATGATGTTCATAAAATGAATTATCAACTCTTCCAGGGAGACCAGCCTCCAGAACGTACAGAGGGACCTGTGGTTCCAGCAGGGACGAATTAATACTCTGTGAGGATGAGGATGTACACACTGAAGAGGGTGAGGAATCGGTGGATGAGGAGGATGAGGATGACATCTTGCCTCCGTAGAGCCAGTTTGTGCAGGGACACATTAATTGCCAGCTTGTTTTGTGGGGGCCCAAACGAACCAATCATTTCAGCCACAGTTGTGTGGCAGACCCTGGCGCTGAAATGATTGATTTGTTAAAGTGTGCATGTCCTGTTTATACAACATAAGGGTGGGTGGGAGGGCCCAAGGACAATTCCATCTTGCACTTCTTTTTTTTCTTTGCATTATGTACAGTTTGGGGCCTAGTTTTTCTAAATGCCATCCTGTCTGCCACTGCAGTGTCACTCCTAGATGGGTCACGTGTTTGTGCCGCCCACTCGTGTCGCTTAGCATAGTCATCCAGCTACCTCGGTGCAACCTTTTGGACATGAAAACACTATTGTGAGGTGTGAGGTGTTCAGAATAGACTGGAAATGAGTGGAAATTAAGGTTATTGAGGTTAATAATAGCATAGGAGCAGAGAAACCAACAAATTCTGTGATTTTAGCTGTTTTTATGCTTTTTTAAAAAAAAATACAGATCCAAAACACAAAACCCAGAACCCAAAGCACGGAAGGGTGGTTTTGGCAAAACCAATCCAGATCCAAAACAGGAAGAAAGATCCAGATCCAAAACCAAAACACAAAACACGAAAAGTGGCCGGTGCACACCCCTAATATTTACACATACATATATATATATATATATATATATATATATATATAGACACACATACACGCATAGACATTAATACACATACATATGTATACATACAGACATATGAGAAAAAGGCTGGATGGCACTCCGGAATCAGAATAAAATAATCACAACATACAGTTGGTAATTGTCAATGTTTCAGAGGTTTGCCCTCTTTTATCAAGACATACATACAGACATATATATATATATATATATATATACACATATTGTATATATATATACATATATATACACACAGACATATATATATATATATATATATATATATATACACATGTATACATACATACAGACATTTATACATATATACACACCTTTATATATATATATATATATATATATATATATATATTAAAAGAAAACCGGAGCTACAGGCATATGTAAAAGTAACAAAATGGGCACTTTGTCTATATCAATCAAGAATAATAAGAACACTGTCTGTCATGGGTGTCACTTACCTCCACAAGCATCTGCTGGGACTGGCTTGTCTGAGTGCTTGGCTGCGGACGACTCCACTTCCTGCTGGCCTCCCTGCTCCTCGGTAGATGGGCCAGGCGTCGCAGTGGCAAGGCAAGCCAGTGATGCGGTAAGGAGGGCTGGCGCATCCGTGCAGAGTCATTATGATGCGATACATGCTAGCGCCGTGGCCACACTCAGTAAGTAGGGATGACGTGGCCACGGCCCGGGGGTTTACCTTGGGGGGTGGGAGGCGCGGCTGTATCCCTTGTGCGCCCCTGTCGCCGGGCCTGGGGCCGTGGCAGCTGACAGCTCAGGGCTGCCTGTGATGCTTAAAAAAAAAAAGCATGTTAGCCGGGTGACGCGATTCGGGGAGCGGGGTCAAGGTTGAGAAGCGGCCCCACAGACCAATCGGCTGACCGGGATTTTCCCCTCTAAAGGTAATGGCCAATCCGCCCCTGAGGACAATATATTCTTACCACCTTGGGAAAAAGCCAGCCATCCTGCTTCTCCTCTGTGAGGCTATAGAGGTCAGAGTTGGCCACATCTTATTGTTTATTAGATTATGTATCCTCAAAAAAAAAACATATAGCAGAAATGGGAAAAAATGCTTACCAATAATTGTGGTCCACTACAGCCTGTAGTACAATAGAATGTCATCCTTTGCGGTTGTAGTAATCAGCCAGGTTGTCACGGGGGGTGATGATGGGGATGAGTCACATCGATAGCACCCACACATAGTGGATACTCACAGCTTAGGAAGCCTTTAATGGTGTCATCTTGGCGCTGTCCTTCAGGCAAGGAGATGAAGCACTTGAACAGGACATCCAGCAATGCCTACATGACCTGGTAGAGGATATTGCAGACAGTGCCGATGGCAACTCCAAACAAACAGAAGATTCAATCGCTAGTCTACTTCTTGGCTTGATGAACTTTCGTTAGTTGATCATCTGCATGGTCAGTGCTGGGTTTAGTAGGTCCAGTATATACTGAACATAGCATGTGACATCCACTGCTCATCCTGAAAGACTGCCACAGTTGTCATGACAGCCTCTTCATGCATGCGGTCTCTAACACTCATTCTCGGTTGTTTTGCAGTGCTGATTTTCAGAATGGTTGCTATGGTGGATGAAATCAGGGCTCTCCTCCTGTACAAATACTGATTTCAAGAATTAGCACTCACCGCCAGAAATTGCGCCTTCCTCCTCATAAAATAACTCTGCACTAGCTAGCACAGTGTCATATGCTGCATCATACTCTCAATGGCTGAATCAAGCAGCAGAAAGCTGCAAACAGTCAGGAACTCCGGGCTATACACTGGTAACTCGTCGGCCATCATTACTGCAATGCTTTGAGTAGTCCACATCCACTTCCTTTCCTTCCCTTGTGTGACCTCATCTTTGTGAGCCTTGAAAAGGCAATTTTTTATTATATCCACAGATTTTGCAGGGCTGAGCCGTGTACAGTGTAAAAGGGACCGAACTGGGAAAAACCTGGGTCGAAGGTGCCGTGGAAATGGTGTCTGACCCAGGTGTGAGCCGGCTTAGAGACATTCCGAAATCCTGGGTCGGACTCTGAATTTTTTTTTGGAAAAGCGGTATAACAGGCTTCCCCATGCTTTGCATAGGTAAACTTTCACACGAGAATACCAGCTAATCTCTTCACTAGCGAGGGTGACAGCTGTAGCCTTTAATAGATATGGAGAAGCCCTATTTCTGAATTTACTGTACACCTGTTTTATCCAGATAGGACTTTTCTATATTTTGTAAATAGACCCCAATGTCTGAAATGAATCCCCTCTGCCATCTTATTTCTACATAAGTGCTCTCTGCAAACTATTGTTGTTCCCAATAGAGATTTTTAGCCCATTGGCACAAAAAAGTGTCATGGGAAAGAACTTATTCTCTCAGCGTTATTTTACAGCTGAATGGGAATTTGTGTCACTTGACATATAGGACAAAATTATTTTACTTTCAGACAGATTCTTCTATTGACAAATCAACAGAGGTCACAGAGCAATTTAGAAGCAATTAAAAGGTAATGAGTAGAAATGGCTGAAATCTCTGCCTGGAGATCTTCCCATGTGAATGAATGAGTAAGATAAATGAGTTTTGTCTGCTCTTTATCTCTGCTTGTACTCAGCTCACTGGTTACAGCTTGGGAAGCAAGGTATTACATCTTGACATACAGATAGGAAATGCCTCACTGCCTTGTTTCCTCTTGGGGTTAAACACTTGTACATGGCAGAGTGATTGAGGACTAAGAGTACAAAGGTGAAACAGAGTCATTGCTCCATATATTACTACCTGAACACTCATTCCTACAAGCCTTATCCCCTCCTAGGCTAAGTACAGTTATGTCCATTGTGTCTTTGGGCCTGATTCAGAGATACATGCAATGCCGATGTCAGATGAAATAGAACAAATTTTGCTACTGAGCATTTGCCAAAGACGCACTGCGCATATTCAGCAATTGCTTAGTGACAGCTGTCACAGAGAGAATTTATTCACAAAGTGAGTGACAGTCAGCATGTGGAGGTTGTTACAGCATCCTGGGCAACTCTTCCTGATTGTCAGGGAGACTCCCTGAAATAGTAGCAATCTCCCTGACTCCCTGAAGAATCTAGCAATCTCCCTGATTGCACCTTACCCCCATTATATATAAATGAAAACAGAGATATATACATTCTAATTGGATTATTAGTATAGTTTCCTGCATTGGTTATAAAGCACATAGGACCTCATTCAGAGTCGGTCGAAGCGGCCGCATGGTCGTACGCCACCGATGTTCGCTATACTGCGCATGCGTAAAGTTCGCAATGTGCGTGCGCAAACTGGCCGCTACGATCAGAAATTTCTCTCTCCTTGAACACAGCCAGGTCGGTAGTTTGAGTGACAGAATGAGGCGTTTGTGGGTGGTAACAGGGGAAGGTGCTTGAAAACGGGGGAGTGGAGATCTGAACACAGGCGTGCCTAATTATGCGAACGGCGTTTTGTGGGAGTGCATACGGTTTATAGGAGTGCATAATTAACAAAGTAGTGTCATGGCACATGTGATATGGGAGGTTTTTACACTGACATGATCGTAGAGCTTAAGAGAGGGTATGGTCAACCTTAAGCTCTACGACCAGTTTCGATGGTTGCCGATGGTCTCGATTAATCCTTATATGCCCGGAGATGACGTGCAATGCGTACGAGAAGGGGGCTTATTTTTTTGACTTCTGACCGCTTCCTCCCCTTGGTCGGCCAGCTACCGATCCGAACTTAGGGACGCAACTTGCGAGGGAATCATTTGCATATGCGGCCCCTTTTTCGCGTACGACTGTGCGGCCGCTTCGACCGACTCTGAATGAGGTCCATAATCCCTATGGGGCCTATTCATCAACACTAAAATAACATTTTTAAGGACATTGTCCTTAAATACCGTTATTTTAGTATTTATGAAGAGACTTAACACAGGAGATATCACTGATTTCCACACTCCCCATTCTTTAGTACATTAGTATGGTGATATGGAAGTTATGCTATTTATCAAATTCCGAAAATGATGTATTTTCAGAATTTGATGGAGTTACTTAACGCCACTGTGAGCTGGCGAATAGCAGGTGACACTTACCTGTGTCAGCATGTGCAGGTCCCCCAGCATCTTCCTCCGACACGCTGGTCCATCCTCTGGCTCCGGTGTCTGCTCGGACACTGTGTTCGCCCAGCAGAACACAATAAAGTTTAGAAAAAGTTTTTTTTTTCTAAACTGTACTGTGGTATGCTGGGAGAACAGATGTCAGAGCAGCCACCGGAGCCGGAGGCACTGCATATATATATATTTATATATATATATATTATATATATATATATATATATATATACATATATGAGGGCACAGTCGTGCCCCTATATTAAGGCTGCATCTAGAAAAACAGATTTCTCCATAGAGGGAGGCATGGTGTTTAAGGGGCTACACCTCAAAAGCTATAGAAGGTGGCGGGCTGATATTTGGCACTGGCAGGTAGAACTTTTGCTCGGTGCTGCATGCCAAATTTCAGGGCAAAAACGTAAAAAATGAGGATTTGGGAGTAATCTAAACCTCCAACTGTAACTTTTTGCTGACATTCTCAATTAGAACCACTTTTTTGCTGTAGTCTAAAGGTTTTTTTTGGAAAGGCATAACTCAGGGTAGGGGGGCGAATTTAGTCTTGGGGCTTGTTTTATTAGTTAGCTATGGTGCCAGGGTACGTGCTTTTGGGGTTCTGGTAAATTAGAAAGTTACAGTTTTTAAACTATTACCTCAAGAATGCGCCATTGAATAGATAGGAAATTTCAACTTGTTGTGCAGCCTCAGTAGGAGCCTCCAGCAGGTGTAGTCACTGTGGCTTCACTTGGGTGGACAAAGATGGCCGTCATTTGCGGGTTTTAGTGGTGGTGGGCTCAGGGTAAGGAACTGGTGTTAGCTGTAGCGGGACCAAGGGGAAAGGCGCAGGGGGCTAGTGGGCGTTAGCTGCAGCCAAGACCCCAGGGATGGTAGCGGGCCTTAGTGGCAGTGGTGCAGGCAGCAGTACGGTTGGTGGTGGGACAGGCGTTAGGACCCTGGGGGAGGTAGCAGATAGATGCAGGCTCGGATATGGAAGATCCGTGATACAGTACCTGCTTCTGAGTTTTAAAAAAAAAGAAATGGCGTGGCCCCTAGACCCAAAGACAACCATCACCTGGCTTTGGATCCCCAGTACTGGTTGTGCTAAATATAGGGGACAAATTACATAGGGTTCCCCCATATGAAGCACAACCAGCACCAGGCTAGTCAGAACCAGCCCTGGTTGCCAAAATAAGGGGGACAAATGACATAGGGGTCCCCCATATTCAGCGCAACCAGCACTGGGCTCTGATCCGGCCCTGATTCTGGAAATAAAATGGTAAAAAATGCATAGGGTCCCCCTGTATTTACCAGAACCAGCACCAGACCCTTTCTAGTGGAGGGGTGATGCCACAGCCAGGAGAGCCCTTTCACCGGGCTCCGCAGCCGCAGCATAACCCCTGACCGCTAGTCAGCCCAGCTTGGGGATCTCTGGGGAGCTGGGGAACCCCCAATAAAGGGTTCCCCCTCTCCTGGGCACCCTAGGCCCCTGGAGCGGTGGGTGCCGGGTTGGTTGTGTAAAGTGGTGCAAGTAAAGAGTTAAAATATTGTCTTTTGCTGTGATACTACAGTTCCCAGCAAGGTATTTGGAGAACCACAAGTATCAGCATGCAGGGCATTATGGGCCTGCTGGTACCTGTAGTTCCAAAGCAAAATCAATATTAAAAAACACAGAACATACACACCGTTGAAAAGTACAGTTTTATTAAAACATACATGCACACACACAAGTACTCACACATGCACACACTTTCTCACATACTCACCTATGTATCCCTGCAGTTATTCTGTCCTCTTCTCCAAGCAGATAATCCTATGAAGTACCTGTAATAAATATTCCATACTCACCTCCTCCTATGCATGGATCTGTCCTCTTCAGGCAATCCAGGATCTTGGCAAAAAATAAAAACGGAGACCCACTGACATTAGTAGTGTTCTCTAAGAACACTACTCAAATAGAAAGAGTTCTAAACAGGCACTGTTGGTGTTCAAAAAGAGATGGGGAAAGAAACAGTCTCTTACTTTTCCAAAAATTATTTATTTCAGAGTCAGAGTCAATTAGTTATTATTTTCTTTCTCCCCTTGACCTTTCTTTCCTCAAAGGGAACAAGTAAGGAACATATAGTGTAACTCCATTTGATATGTAAGATACAGTCAAGCTTTTATTACACTCACATGGTCACACAAATAAATAAGCATGTAGCATCGCCAAGTTGACACAATATGGGGATTCACATGGATACTGGTACCAGAAGTTTGAAGTGTAGTACAGCAAAACAAAGATGGGGGTCCCGGACACCAACCCACTCCTCAAACTGTCCTTCAAACTATAGGTCCACAGATCCACGTCCTTCCACTCTTTTACCAGCTTAATGCGTTTTGGACTAGATTGTCCTTCATTAGAAGCATGGTGAGAGGAACAACCTTCCTAGAATAAATACCTGAAACTCCACCCACTTAATGACATGTATTCCCGCTCTTTTAGAATGTTCAGATCCGGAGCTGATCTCCAAAACCGGACGTCGTCACTACCAGACTTCCTGTCTTTTAGCGTCCGGAACTTGTGAATTCCTTGCGTTCCTCCGATCGGAAGTTATCATAGTCGCGTCAACACCACATGTTTCCGGTGGTTACAGCTGATCACGTGAAACTCCCATGATCTATGTAGAGCCTTCCTCCCCACCGCATCATCTCCACATATTTCTGGAGATTTTAGTCAGCAACTTTTAGAGTAGGATAGTCCGGATCAAGGATCTCTTAAAATCCATAACGGATAATGTGTTTTTTTCAAAACCCGGAGGCCTATAATTCCTTAAGTCCAAGTCCTGGTTAATACAAAGTGCAGTGCATAAAAAATTAGAAACATATGTCAACAATTAATGCAAGAGATATAAAAATGAATAAGTACAATAAATATATAAAATTATTTCATATTACAATAAAACCATAAGAAACATATTACTATAATAAGCATAATGTTATAAAAACCATTTCAGTTCAACTTCTCCATTTAACCCTAAGGGAACCAAAGTTTTTCATTTATGGATCCATGTCATTTCACATTTAGCCAGTCTAACTTCCAGATCTTTAGCTTTCCATGTTGGAATAATTTGTTGGATCCCACAAAAGTATTTTATAAACAAGGGGTTAGATTTATGATGTGTTTTAAAATGAGCAGAAACTGTGCATGTTTCCAAACCTTTTGGAATGTTGTAAATGTGTTCTGACAATCTGGTTTTTAAGTTTAGGCTCGTCTTGCCTACATATACCAGATTGCATGTGCATACCAGAATATAAATAACATTTTTAGAGTTGCAGGTAATAAATTATATTATGCTATAATTATTTTCTTTTACCTGGAACTCGTTTTGTTTTATTGGACCTTTTACCATTTTGCACATTTTACAGATACCACATCTCTGATAACCTATACTCCTATTACTTATTCATTTATTTACATCCAGCGAACTTCTCACTAATTTGTATTTTAGTGATGGAGCTTTCTTATATATGAAAACAGGTTTGTTAGCTATTTTGTCTCCAATCACTGGATCCTGTTTCAAAATTATCCAATATTTCCTAAATATTGCCTCAATTTCTCTATGTTGTGAGTGGAAACTACTAAGAAAAGACCATTCAAATTTATTTTCTTCTGTCTTTGTAGTGTTTTCTTCACTAAAAGATCATTCCGAATGATCCCATCTACTTTGTCATGAACCTCCTTCAGACTACACTCCATATAGCCTTTCTCTCGAAAACATTCTTTTGTCTCATTAATCTGTATCTCAAAGACTTCTGGTTCTGTGCAATTGCGTTTTGTTCGTAAGAACTGGCTGAATGGGATCCCCTCCAGCCAGTTCTCATGATGTTGACTATTTCTAACTATATAACTATTAGTGTCTGTCTTTTTCTGATGGGTTTTGGTGTCTAATAGTCCATTTTTCACATAAATATTAAGATCTAAAAACACAATTTCCACTTGGCTCATGGAGAAGGTAAGCTGGATATTAAAATCATTTTGATTTAATGACTGACAAAATAAAACCAATTCCTCCTTAGTTCCCTTCCAAAAACATAAAATGTCATTAATAAAACATTGCCAGGACACTAGGCCCGCTCCCAGCTGATCATTTGGCCAAATAACCAGATCCTCCCAAAACGCCATGAATAGATTGACATAGCTGGGGGCAAACCTAGTGCCCATCGCAGTTCCAACCAATTGAATGTAGTAAAATCCATTAAAATAAAAATAATTATTAGTTAAAATTAAATGAATACTTTTTAAAATTAATTTTTTTTTCTAAGGATGATAAATCGGACAGATCAAAAAATTATGACACAGCTTGTATCCCTGTTTTTTTTCTATTATTGTATACAAAGTAGATACATCCGCACATGTATCTTTCAAATAAGCTTTTGTGTTCTTACTATTATAGCCGAGAGGATTGAAGTGATACTGTTTGTGCCCGAAATGATCGGACATCCTGGTGGATGGAGTGGGTCTTTATGTATTTTAGGTAAGGTATACCTAGTTGGTACTGATGGATATTTCAAGTTGATAAACTCATACACAGACTTTGTTATAACACTATAATCAAGTTTTTTTTTGGTAAGTGACATCATCTCTTTTGTTATAGGGTCACTTTTAAGTTTTTTATAAGTGTTTCCCTTTTCTAGTTGGCCATTTCTTTCTGCCAGATAATCCATTTTGACCATTATGACCATTGCTCCCCCCTTATCAGCGGGTTTAATAATTAAATCTATGTCTTCCTTCCTTTAATGTTTGAAGGGCTAGGAATTCCTTTTTAGTAAGATTGCATCTTTTATTTTTCCTTTTTTACAATTTTATCTGTTTCTTCATTCACTATTTTACTGAAACTATCTATGAAACTTCCCTTTTGGTGTGTAGGGTAGAATGATGATTTGGGTTTAAATAAGGACCCAGGAGGACCACTGATCTCCTCACTATCCCCATCCTAATTCTTCTTATTTAGAAAGAATATTTTTACTGTAAGTTTCCGAGTGAATTTTTGCAAATCAATAAATAAACTGAAAGGATTAATCTGACTGGTGGGGGCAAATTTTAAGCCTTTTTTCAATACATTTTCTTCATCTTGATTTAAAATTTGTTTACTCAAGTTGAATACTACTGTTTCTTTTTTATTTTTCAATAATTCATTCTCATCATCATTACTGGTAATCTTTTTAATTCTATTTTTATTTTTATATTAGTTTTTATTTTTTTCCCCTTGTTTTCCACTTCTATTTTTACTGTGTTCTTTAATATCATCTAATATTTCCACTTGGTTCTCTGTTCCACATTTAAAAAAGGCACTCACCTTTCATCATTTTCCTCCAAGGGTTGATACCTATTTGTAAGTTTTATTGGGTCTCTATAGTCATCTTTGTAATATGCTCTAGGTTTCACTCTCCAATTGCCTCTATTTGTTCCTTCGTGATACCTATAATTAGTATGTTGATGGGTATTTCTTTTCTTTGGGAGTTACATTTGAAGGAATAGGGTAATTGCCTCTATTTTTATTACTTTTTTCTTTGTAGAGTGAATTCTTTTTTATTAACAGACCTTCATTTGTTTTAATATTGGAAGGAATATGTTAGATTTCTGTTCTATATTCAATTCCTCTCTAAAATACTTTCTTTGTTTCTTTTCCTTTAATTCTCTTATTTCTTTATTTAATTTTCTCATTATTTCTATCTCTGCTTCTGTAAAATCCTCAAGATCCATAAATAATTCAGTAATTGATTGAAGGGCATTAATCTCTTCATTCAATACTTCTAGATTCTGCCTTCTTTCTTTTAAAATTAATTCAATTAACTGGAATAAACATTTATTCAGAATAGTATCCCAATCACCCTGAAAATTCTTATTTGCTGTTATGAAGGATGGGGATTTTATAATTTTCAGCCCCTTAGGGACAAATTGATCAGCCTGATAATGTTCAAGTGTGATCACTTCCCACCATACATGATTTTCTTTTAGGATAGCTTTCTCTAATTTATGTAAAACCATATAAAGATCCTCATCACTGACAGTCTCATTATCACTATCTTTAGAACATCCAAATATATAATTTAATAGATCTATTCTGTTTTCTCTATACATGACCATATTTGCAGCCATCAATAAACCAATAAGGAATAATCACAATCCAAAATAAGGAAAGTTACTGACCCCTTTGCCCTTCAGAAATTGTGACCTTTCTTTCCTCAAAGGGAACAAGAAAGGAACATATAGTGCAACTCCGTTTGATATGTAAGATAAAATCAAGCTTTTATTAAACTCACATGGTCACACAAATAAATAAGCATGTAGCATCACCAAGTTGACACAGTTTGGGAATTCACATGGATACTGGTACCAGAAGTTTGAAGTGTAGTACAGCAAAACAAAGATGGGGGTCCCAGACACCAACCCACCCCTCAAACTGTCCTTCAATCTATAGGTCCACAGATCCACGTCCCTCCACTCTCTCACCAGCTTAACGCGGTTCAGACTAGATTGTCCTTCCTCAGAAGCATGGTGATCGAAACAACCTTCCTAGAATAAATACCTGATACTCCACCCACTATATGTTCCTTTCTTGTTCCCTTTGAGGAAAGAAAGGTCACGATTTCTGAAGGGCAAAGGGGAGAAAGAAAATAATAACCAATTGACTCTGAAAGAAACAATTTTTGAAAAAGTAAGAGACTGTTTCTTTCCCCATCACTTTTTGAACACCAACAGCACCTGTTTAGAACTCTTTCTATTTGAGAATATTTGCAAAGGTTATACAAGGATTCCTTTTGAGTTTTATTGGCTGCAGTTGTTGTGCTAATCAGTAACCTTCCTTATTTTGTGCTAAGAACACTACTACCCGAATGACAGCTCCGCCCGGGATTTCAGTTCAGCAATCCCGATGCGGACTGCTCATTGGATGAGATATGCAAGCCTTCCGCCTCTCAGCCAATGAGCATTTCTCACCATTGACTTCAATGGTGAGAACCGAGTGTGCCCTTTCCAAAAATGGTGCCTGAGTGCCATTTTCGAAATGTAAAGATGGTCGCCCCGCTCTCTCGGCTGGCTTATATACAGCTCAGCCAAGGTGCCGTCCACTCAGTTCATCGGCCGGGTAGCTGGAGAGAAGACCAGCTGAAGCAAGAAGACGCTGTGATGTCCTGGATGGGCGGCGGCCAGGTAAAAGAGCTTAAAGGCTACCGCTCTCCAGGTGAAGATGCTGTGGAAGTCCTGGTGGAGGTGTCAGCTATGTAAAAGATCTTAAAGGCTGCTACCCCCCAGGTGAAGGTGCTGAAAAATAAAATATTAAACCAAATGGTCTCTTTGTTTTATTCTAATTTTTCTTAATATTTATTTTGCAGGGGTACTACAGGTACCAACAGGCCCTTGACTCCCCACCTGCTGGTACTTGTGCTTCTCCAAGTACCAGTGTGCAGGGATGCCTGCTGGGACCTGTTGTACTACAGCAAAAGACAATATTTATATTTTCATATGCACAACACAATCAACATAGTCCCCACCACCCAGGGGTGCTGGGGATAGCCCTGGGTTATCAGCCTGGGCCTGGGGTGCCCTGGAGAGGGGGACCCCTTCATTGGAGGGGTCCCCAGCTCCCCAGGGATCCCTGACCTGGGCTGACTAATGATCAGGGGTGATCATTCAGCTGGGGGGACCGGTGAAAGGGCTCCCCTGGCTGTGGCATCACTCCCATGCTAGAAAGGGTTTGGTGCTGGTTCTGGTAAATACGGGGGGACCCTACACAATTTCCCCCCTATATTTCCAGAACCAGGGCCAGCTCAGAGCTCAGTGATGGTTGCACTGAATACAGGGGACCCCTATGTCATTTGTCCCCATATTTTGGCAACCTGGTCTGGTTCTGACTAGACCGGTGCTAGTTGTGCTTAAGTAAATTGTGCATATCTATCTATGTATTACATACTGTATGCACAAAAATACTAATATAAAATAGCCTTAAGCAGGGTGAATATATTATGGGCAATGGAGGAGGTGCCCCTTCAGTGCTGGCACCCGATGGCAGGCGCCTTCATTTTCTCCCATAGTTCTGCCCCTGTTCCCCCATCCACCATACTCTTATGCCATCTGCTCAGCTGTATGCTCTGCTCAGACCACAGTTGCATAGACTGCATGTGTGTATTCCAATGAGCACACAATTCTGTGAATTAGCAGTCCACCATTTTGTGAGTGACAGCAATCTCACTCTGTGAGAGTGCTGAATCTGCAGTTAACCACATGGTGTCATGGCATACCATATCTGTATTACGCAAGGAACACGTCCATTAAGGCGTTAGCCTTAATGATCGTAATTTCAATCCTTTTTGGAGTTTGAGTGCAGGAATTCAATAGGTTTTGTGAATTTTCAGATCATGTCTATGGAATATATATATATATATATATATATATATGCAAATGGCATCATTAGTATAATTTCCCTGCAATGGTTATAAGGAACAATGATCCCTATTACTGACTGCTTTTAGTCTTGATTACATTTGGATGTAAGTCAATTTTATGGCACCCCTCTGTTATGTAGTGTACATGCCCACTTTACTGCCGCTCATAGGTGCTGCTTTCACAATTTCCCTGAAATGCTTTTTCAAAAATAGGTAAGTATGTTTTACAGGGGATAGCTACAAAAACACAGGATATGTTAATGGTTTGCCCTGGTGAATATAGGCAAATGCGTACATACAGTAGCTGGAGAGGCCCCTTTGTCTTAGTGGCCTAATTCTGAGATAGCATAGGCTTGCTCAGAGGTTCGATGTGCAACCGACGTTCGACCAATGTTTCTGATGTTTTAACTTTTGTATGTGGCAGATGTGAGAAACTGGAGGTGCATGTCAGTAGCACAAGACTGCGGCTGAGTCATTAGCATATTTTTGTAAGTCCGCTGCATACAGGATTGCAGCAGCCACGGGTATTGCATTCATCTCTAAATCAGCCCCTTTATGTCTTATTTCTATTACTTAGTCTGTTCATTTGTAGTCCATATGCAAATGTTATCTCTTACTTCCACCTCAGTATTTTTCTAAATTTCTCAATGACTACCACAGTTTATCTGAATTGTATTGTACAGCAAGAAAAGAGCTCTAAAATGCAGTAAAAAATTATACGTCAGAGGCATGCAATAATAAAAACAATGTTATAGATGTCTACAATATACTAAAAAAGTTTTATTAAAAAAAACAATGTAAAAGCATTGGAAAAAGAATTGGGACAACATAGTGGGGACTGGATAGTGTTGGAAGTCCATTGCTGTGTCTGGAGCCAGAGGACTAGGACCAGGTAGGGAAAGCTAAGATTAGATCCTATAGACTCTTATCCACATAACATCGGGCACTGGCACCTCTGTCCTTGCAGTCAGGCATAGGACTTCCAGCACTATCCGGATCCCCACTATATTGTCCCAAAGGGGGTACATTATAAACATGTTTTACATTTTATTTTAATAAAACTTTTATAGAGTATATTAGACATCTATAACATTGTTTTTATTATTGCATGCCTCTGACACATAGGGCCATATCCAATTATCCCTGATAATGTTCTATGGAGAAGACTTTTCGGACCATTCGGCCAAATTTGCTGCTTTTCACATTTTTGCATGCTCCGTTTATTGGGCAATCCAAATGCAAAATGCGCAGTAATACATTAGCCCAATCATTTTTGCTTTGAAGAACGATGAAAACTGCAGATGAAAATGAGGAAATCAGCCTGTACCACGAATAACGGTGAACTAAGATAGGGGAGTAGTATATAAGCGTGTTAGTGGACTTAATCAAAGGGTGTGGGGTTCTTAAACTGTGTCAAATGGCTGTTATATTCATGTTTCTATAACAGTGAAAAAATAATAGAAAGCAAGTGTTTTTTGTCCAAAATAAATATTGCAGTTACACTAGGGGTACATAAAAAGGTGCAAGTATAGTTTTGCGTCATTTTAGGGCACCTGGTGCAGCCACCTGCAATGTTTCAAACACATGCCCCATCCATAAATGCCCCCACTACTTTAAACCCATTTTCTAAAAACTTTTATTTTTTAACCCCAAAAATGACATGTCATTATTGGCCAAATTTAGATAATTAAAAATAATTTTTGCCTAATTAGTCATTAAGGGGCTGTGTCCAGGGGCAGAACTATGGGAGACAATGGAGGCGCCTGCCGCCGGGCTCCAGCTATGAAGGGGGCACCTCCTCCATTGTCCACAACATATTCACCCCATTTAGGGCTGTAACTATGTACCCGGAGTGTACCATCATGGCCCTTCACGGCACCTGAGAAGCCACCATACACTAGTGGAGAGCTCCATGTCAGACCATTAGCTGCTGCCTTCGTCTGTCTATAGTCTGTCTGCATGAGAATTGCTACATTACTGTGATGGGGGGCACCAAATTGTAACTTGCCTCTGGGCATCTGGGATGAACTTACGCCACTGGCTGTGTCCAAGGGGTTCTGCACCAGGTCCCATCATTTTTACCCAAAAATAGGGATTTTGCACAATTTATCACCTACTCAGAGGTGGTGAAAAGTAATTTGCGATAATTTCTATACAGTTTTCACATATGCGAAAACCGTGGCTAACAGGATTTTGCAATAACCATTTTTCCCGAAAAGTTCTCAGAAATGAAAACCTATCAGGGAAAAAGGTGTTATTGCAGCTAATTGGATATGGCCCATAATATTTACTACATTTTAGTACTCTTTTCTTGCTGTACGATTATGATTTATTTTATTGAGCTGCTTATTCATTTTTACTAGTGTGGTTCCTTGCTTTTAAATTGTCATTATCTGAATTGTATGTTTCCTTGAGCTATCCTTCAAAGAAAGAGTTTTTTTCTCCTCATAGGAACGTATAAGCTTATAAAGTCCAAAACCTTGCAGATCATGTTTTACAGGATCACTTCTATATTGTATACAAAATGCACGTTACTGCATCCAAATACTTGAATAAGCTTGAGAATTGATAAGCACCCTGTTTGTTATGTAATTTTGTTAGGCAAGTTAGGGTTAAGAGCCAGGGGGAGGGATGCGGTTAGGCTTTAGTAATTTGAGAGGTATAAGCCAATTGTAGGAGTTGAGGATCCAAAAAATAACATGGTGAGAGCATGGTAGAGACTATTTCCACTTCAGATTTTGTACCTGGAAGTGACGTGTACTAAGGGCGGAAGTGCAGTTTCCTGCCCACAAAGTCAGCCAAAAAGAGAAAATTAACCCCTCGCGGGCTCGCTTCGCTTGCCACGCTTCGCTCACCATGCTTCAGGCATGGTGGCTCGCTGCGCTTGCCACATGGTTATGTTCCCCCTCTATGCCCACTTGGATGGTAGGGAATGACGTTGTACACTGGCTGATGACATCATGGTCAATCTACGGAAGGGGATCTAGGTGTTACCGTGAAAATGCTATGTGTATAATAACGAGCACTGTAATAGGGAGTCTGGCTGTCGGTATAGACACATCTGCATGCTCTGTGGGAGCGGTCATCCGGCTAAAGAATGTGGTTGAGCCGGCGGTGCGAGGACGAGTCGAGGGGATCAGCACAACAAACCACATGGAGTTGTTAAGTAAAGCACCTTCGCCGGTCGACTTAAGGGCTTTGAGAAGTTGGTTGGGCCGTTATCCTCACAGGGAGGAAGCTGCCTTTTTGTTACACGGTTTTAGTGAAGGTTTTCATTTGCCTATAATACGGGAGGTCTCCGTGGTATCTAAAAGAAATCTTAAATCGGCCCGTGATCATACAGAACTAGTTAGAGTCAAGATTGAGGCGGAAGTTAAGTTATGGCGCATGTGCGGCCCTTTTTCTTCGTCACCTTTAGAGGGTTTATGCGTATCACCTTTAGGGGTCATGTCAAAGAAGGAACCGGGTAAATTTAGGCTGATACAGCATCTCTCTTACCCAGAAGGGGGATCAGTCAACGACGCGCTAGATCCGTCGGATTGCCGGGTCGTTTACCAATCTTTTGAACAAGCTGTAGAAATAGTGCAGAGTTTTGGTAGGAGGGCTTTGTTGGCTAAGATGGATATCGAATACGCTTTTCGCCTGTTGCCCCTTCACCCCAACTCATTTAAGTACATGGGTTTCAGAGTTGTGGGGCTCTATTATGTGGACAGATGTTTACCGACAGGCTCTTCCATCTCTTGTTCTTTCTTCGAGTGTTTTAGTTCCTTTTTGCAGTGTTGCACCCAGGCAGGTACTGGGCATACTGGTGTGTCCTACTACCTCGACGATTTTCTGTTAGTAGGACTAGCAGATATCCAGGTTTGTGAGGATTTTCTTTTTTCCTTGCAGGCCTTGTTCGCCACTGTAGGCGTCCCGGTTGCTCATGGCAAGATGGAGGGTCCGGTTACACGCTTGTCCTATTTAGGTATAGAGGTTGATACCTGGCTAGGATTATGTTACTTGCTTATGGAGAAGATCGGTGTTTATGGGACTTGCTGGAGGCTTTTGTTTTAGCAAAGAAGGTCTTGCTGAAGCAGCTACAGTCATTGCTAGGCCTCCTTAACTTCACTTGTAGGATCATACCCATGGATTGAGACTTCTGTAGAAGGCTGGAAAGGGCCACAGAGGGAGTTAAGAGGCCTCACCACCTAATATGCATATCGCAAGACCTGAGAGGACCTGCGCATTTGGTTACTGTTCCTGCGAGATTTCAACAGCATACGTATATGGCTCCAGGCCCCTGTAGCTTATTTCGAGCTTCAGCTATTTACGGATGCATCCAATTCCTTTGGTTTTGGCACCTTTTTGGAAGGGGAATTGTGTGCAGAGCCTTGGCCAGAATCTTGGAGATTCCTAGGCCTTACTAAGAACATTTTGCTCCTGGAGCTTTTCCCGATTGTAGTGGCTGTTGAGCTGTGGGCTCACAGGTTTTGCAATAGGCGAATCCTGTTTTGGTGCAATAACTTGGTTGTGGTTCAAGCGGTCAATAATCAGAGGGTGGAATCGCCTTTGGCCTTGAGGTTGTTGCGGCACTTGACACTCCTTTGCTTGTGGAGGAATATTGAGTTTAGGGCACAGCATGTTCCGGGTGTTTCAAACGATATAGCAGATGCCTTATCCCGTTTACAGTGGGACAGGTTTTGTTCTCTTGCGCCTTTCACTGGTCTTCATGGTTTGACCTGCCCCCCCATGTCTGGCAGATAATTGTGCTGGCATCAAGGGCCTCGCACTGAAATCACTGGCCCCTACCACCATGATGACTTACATGGTGGCTTGGGACAATTGACAGGGTTTCTTGGCTTCCATGTGCGGGGAGGTAAGACGGTTGCTGATTGCATGTTAGCGTTCATCTGGATCTGGCAAGAAAGGGGCCATTCCAAGGTGGCTATGTCTGCAGCGCTAGCCGGCATTGCTTATTTTACCAAGATGCACGGCATGGCAGTTCCCACCAAATCATTTGTGCTAAACAAGGCGTTGAAAGGGTGGGCAAAAGAGCATCTTAGCACAGACGATACGCAGAGATCCATTGACCTGGTCCTGTTAAGGGACTTGGGCCCTCATTCAGAGCCGTACGCTCTGAGCAGAGCGCACTCTCTGAATGAGGGCCGCCCTCCCTGAAAATGGAGCGTCCTCCTGGACGCTCGTATAGCTGTGGGTCACCACCCACAGGCTATACGAGCATGCAGTTTGATGGCCGCAATGGTCGTGACCATCGCGACCATCGAAACTGCGAGCCGGAGCCTGCAGTTGAGGCTTTCAACCGCAAGCTCCGGAGTGATTTTGGCTCTATCAGAGCCAAAATCACTCCCACTGACATCACTAGTGATGTCAGTGGGCTGGCTTCTGACGGGAGGCGTTCCCGTGGGAACGCCCCCATCAGGGAGGCACGCCCCAGGCAAAGGGGGCGTGCTGTCAATCAACATCGACAGCACGCCCCCTTTGATCAGACACAACGAGCGAAGGACTTTCCTTCGCTCGTCGCGTCTGGCGCATGCGCATGACGGAGCTCCCTCCATCGTGCGCATGCTCAGTCCAGACCAGAGACCCACTTGCGAGCGGACAGCCGCTCGCGAGTGGGTCTGAATCAGGCCCTTGGTTGTGGCAGTAATGGGTGTGGCTTTGAGCGAGTATGAATCGGCTCTTTTTAGTTTAGCCTTTTTGTAAGCTTATTTTGGGGCAATTAGAATCGGTGAGCTGGTGGTGGATAATAAGATTTCCAAGCTGTCAGGTTTGATGTTTCAGAATGTGGTAGTTAGGCCGGCGTTAATTTTATGTAAAATAGATAGGTCCAAGACAGATAAGCTGGTCAGAGGGCATTGAATTTCTATTCCGGCACATTCAGATCCAGTCATTTGCCCAGTCACACTTGCAGGGTGATTTAATAATGTTCACCCACCAGGGGGTGCCCAGTGGCTTGTACATGCTAATCTCACCCAGGTTTCAGTTTACATTGGTGTTCCATAATTGCCTTATTTCTTTAGGCTTGCCAAACACGTGGCCCATCTAGGAGTGACACTGCAGTGGCAGACAGGATGGCAGTTTGAAAAACTAGGCCCCAAACAGTACATACTGCAAAGAGAAAAAAGAGGTGCAAGATGGAATTGTCCTTGGGCCCTCCCACCCACCCTTATGTTGTATAAATAGGACATGCACACTTTAACAAACCAATCATTTTAGCGCCAGGGTCTGCCACATGACTGTGGCTGAAATGATTGGTTCGTTTGGGCATCCACAAAACAAGCTGGCAATTAATGTGTCCCTGCACAAACTGGCTCTACGGAGGCAAGATGTTGTCCTCATCCTCCTCATCCACCGATTCCTTGGATAAAACAGGAAAAAGGGATTTAGGTGTCCCTGGACTGCTTACGGTCTTAGCCAAAGTTTCTGAACTTGACAGTAACTTTTTATGAACGAGCTGCAGGTGCCGTATAAGGGAGGCTGTTCCTAGGTGGTTAACGTCCCTACCCCTACTTATTTCACCTTTACATATGGTACATATGGCAAGACAGTTATTGTCCGGATTTGGATAGCAATATTGCCAGACCAAAGAGGTGGAATGTTTGGTCTTCTGCCCAGGCATGACTTTGATGGGCTTTTTCATCCCACGGACAACAACTGTCTCCCCTGGAGCCTGATTTAAACAAACCACATCACCATCAGAATCCTCCTCGCCAACTTCCTCCTCAGTGCCAGCTACACCAGTATCCTCATCCTGTTGTACTTCAACAGTGACATCTTCAATTTGCATATCAGCAAGTGGACTGTGGGTACTCCTTTCAGCACTTGCAGGGGGCGTGCAAATGGTGGAAAGAGCCACCTCTTCCCGTCCAGTGCTGGGAAGGTCAGGCATCGCAATCGCCACCACACTTGGACTCTCCTTGGAGATTTGTGATATCTTCTAAGAATGCACAGTTCTTCGCTGTGCTTTTGCCAGTTTAACTCGTTTGATTTTTTTAGCGGGAGGAGGGCTTCCATCGTCATGTGAAGCTGAACCACTAGTCATGAACATAGGGAAAGACCACAGCCGTTCCTTGCCACTCCGTGTCGTAAATGGCATATTGGCAAGTTTACGTTTCTCTTCAGATGATTTAAATGTTTTTTCCAAGGTCATTTTCCTGAACTTTGTCATTTGGGATTGTATGTGCCCTCTACTATGACATTGGGCATCGGCCTTGGCAGACGACGTTGATGGCGTGTTATCGTCTATGTCATGACTATTGGCAGCAGCTTCAGCACTAGGAGGAAGTGGTTCTTGATCTTTCCCTATTTTATTTTTATCGGATAAAGTTTGGTCCTCCATTTATGTTATATTGATATATACGTGCGGTTAAGGCGCACACAAACACAAAAAATATTTTTTTATTTTTGCTGGAGAGTAGTGCACTTTGTGGGTTTCACCACCCTTTAAGAAATGAGCCAGCCGGGGACACAGGCGCACGCTTGGCGCTGCTCCTTTGTTGATGCACGTGCAGCCACAGTGCACACAATTCACAAACACAAAAAAATAAAAAATTTTATTTTGTTTGGAGTGCCCTTTGGGGGTTACAGCACCCTTTAACGGACAAGCCAGCTGGCCTTTAACTTATGGGACACAGGAGCACGCTTGGCGCTGCTCCTTCGTTGATGCACGTGCAGCCACAGTGCACACAATTCACAAACACAGAATTTTTTTTTTTTTTTTTAGCACTTGGGGGGAGCACCCCTGATGGACAGAGCACCCCCTGGACAACACTACTGCAGCCCTTTAGGACTGGGACAATGCACATGACTTTGGAGTGGACAACTGACTGCACAACACAGTCCAGCCAGCCCCTATGGACTTTGAAGTACTGGACACAGCCCCTATGGACAACAGCAGCACAGCGCAGCACAGCACAACACTACACTGCACTACACTACACTACACTACAACACTACACTACACTACACAGCTTAGCCAGCCCTAACTCCCACCCTCCCTCTTCACTGTCCACAGCCGAGTGAGAAAATGGTGCCAACGCGGGTACCTTATATAGGATCCAAAACCTGCGAGACCCAGAAGGCGGGATGATGAAGTTTTGCCTCGATTTCAGATCCGAGTCAGGCGGGAAAAATCGAGCCTGACTCGGATTGGCCTCGGATCGGGGGGGCTCGGGGGGGGTTCGGATTTCAGAATTCCGAACCCGCTCACCCCTAATTCCTAGATATATCAAATTGTATATTTTGTGGTTATAGTCAACCAGGGCAGTAGTAGGGGTATTATACACTCTATTCCAGCCCCACCCACTAAACATGTAATGTCTTGACTAGGTGATGGGACTGCGAAGACCAGGAAAAGAAGCAGAGTGCATGTAGTGTCCTAAGGACACTCTGGATAGCTAAGTGTTGTCTCTATTGTATACTGTACAAGCCAAATGCAGGTACCATGGGGCAATAACGGTGCCACCCACTAGGCCCTGGGAGGTGGCACCTGCACACATCCTAGATAGAGCCCTGTAGTCAATATCAGTCTCTTAACACCTTACTCTTTTTCAGTGTCACCTTTTCCAGGGGTGTTTTTAAGAATTAGTCCATGTGCAAATCTTTGGGTCATCTGGAAATACAGTGCATGTGCAGAAGTGATACAGTATAATGCAGAAGGTGAAAAAGACTCTGACATATTGCCAAACTCTTAGCTACCTTCCATATATGCACCATCTTTCTGGTGATTTGCACCATATTTCTGAAGAAATCAGTGGAAGCATGGCACAGGTGGCCACTGTGTAATGGGTGCAGGGTGGGTGCCATGGCCACCTTAACTTGGGGCGTGAAAAGGGGGCGTGACAGGGATGGCACATGGCATTTGGGGGTGGGGCTAGGGGTGGAGCCACATATTCACATAATTTTGGCTCCACCCCCACTACGCAATGCCGAGATTTTCGCCATTGTGGAGCAGGGGGCGGGGTCATGATGACGCGATTCAGCAAGAATTGCGTCATCAGCCCCCCCCCCGCTGCAGGTGTTTGGGGTGGTATATTACAGGGGGACAGGAGGGGTCGGGAGGCAGGCCTAGTTTTCAGGGAGGTCGGGAGCGGAACCCAATTTTCAGGAGGCTCACGACCAAATCGGTAGAGTAGGCATGTATGACTTGGGGGCCTATGTACACTGCACACTCTGCACCTACTATAGATATGCCACTGGCCCTTCCTCTAACCTGGTAATGTTGTAGCTTAATAATTCTATGCAATTATTTTTTTTCCATTGATGAACACAAAACAGAAAAATAAATAGACAAACATTTGCACTCATATTAGATGCTTGTAAAGCGGTGGCAGCTCTAAATCTGTATGTGGATAATGCAGTACTATTTCTATGCTGTAATTCCATCAAGGAGCTGCTGCCAACCACATTACCAGAGAAGTACTGTACTGTAGCAATGCTAAGAATTTAGTAGATACCATATGGTGCAAAATGCAAAGGAGAATGACATGGGAGCACCAATAGTGTTATTACATATCTGAAGTGGGCGGTAAAACATTCAAAGTATGTACAGTATATTTATTTATTAACATTTATTTATTATAGTTACTTTTATAGAGTTAGCATATTACATTGCCCTATATATAATATGCCCTATAATATTGTATTTATAAAACACCAACATAACACTTAGGGCCTGATTCAGACTACGTCGCAAGGCTGCGTTTGCACGCACCCACTTGGTGTGAAAATATGCTAATGAATTAAATCACGCGGCAACCGCAGCACCATACCAAGAAGCCCATCGCTGTTTAAACTATCCCATGATATAAAATATAGGGATTATTCTTGCCTACATTTTGTATAAGCAATTCAGAAGATACTGAAGCATCACTAATTACCTCTGCAAGTTCTTACCAAATTACAGTGAGGCGATTGCTCCACTTCATCAACTGCTGCACTTTGACTTAAAATGATGTGGTGACAAACATTATAATTCTGCTGTCTATTGACATAAATCAATCGTAACCATCAGTAGAGTCCTTCTGGTTTTTTATCTGCATCTTCCAGTCTCAGCTGGTTTAGGTGCTGTCAGTATGCAGAATAACAAACCTGTTGTGTTTGACTTGTGAGCCCTCATAGAGTTCATAAATTGAAAAGCAACTGTTAGTGCTGGTTTTTGCCTGCAAGAAGTTCCATGAATTAATCTATGGTCAACCCATCATTGTTGAAACTGATCATCAGACCTTGATCACAATCCTTCACAAGTCAATGTAAAGTGCATCTGCCAGTATATAGCACTTTATACTCAAACTACAATGCTGACATCTTGATTTGGTTCACAAACACGACCAGGAACTCCATGTTGCTGATGACTTGTCTCGTACATACTAGACGCACTTGGATGTATCTGATTGTAATGATGATTTTCATGTGATGGAGTTAGATTTCTTGTCCTCCAGCCATTTGGAGAAACTCCATGAAACCATGCCAGCAATTATATAAATGTGTTATTTATTTTTGGCCTTCTAGCTCTTGGGAGTTGCCTCACAATTTCCAATAATTCTTTGGCATGTGTGATGAATTCACTCTGTGTAATGGTATCATCCCGAGTAGTCAACAGTATGTCACCCCCCATGCACTCCAGTGATTCTATATTCATCAAGTGCATTAAGGGCACCCTAAGTGTTAATTTACCAAATGCAGGGCCAAAGATGCTTTGTTGTGTCCTTCTATGTCAGCTGTCATTGAGCATGTTGTGACTGCTTGTGCTCCCTGTAATGCTCTCTGTGCATAATAATGCCAGGAAACCTCTCTTTTGCATCTGACAACTTTGACTAAGGGATGGAAGGTGCTCCTTGTAATGTTGGAGTTGTATTATGGCTGGTATGTACTTAAACAATTCTAATCTAATGTGCTTGCTGAAAGGGCAGTTCACTCTGCCAAACATCTGCTCGAAAAGTATTCTTCAGATACTAAAGATGATTTTATGGCACCCCTACCTTTGAGAAACAGTCCAAGGGATGGAATTTCTTCTCCTGCACAGCATTTCTCTCTTGCACTGTTACCAAGTCCCAACGTACAGGGTGCTTTGACAAATTCCAGAATGTGGCTCAAGAGCAGTGATAATAGATCCTCACACCATTTGATTCAGTCACTTATACCCCTGGGAAAACTGTGCTCTTTCAAATCCCTGTAGTATTTGACAAGTTAATCATGATGCAAGTGTGTGCAAAGAGAACCAAAATCTATATTGTGGAAGCTGATGGCACTTAGTATTAATGCCACATGCACCACCTGTTGAGGGTGGCTGAACCTGAAACATCACCTGATCAACCACCTGCTGGATGGGCAAGAGAGCCAAATGTCAAGGACACAGACTGTGTTGATGATCTACCTGATGTCAATGCCTGGCACTGAAACATCTCAAGAGGATGCTGTCCCACTTGCTCCTTTTTGTCCCAATTCTGGTAGAGTCCCCAAGCAATATTCTAGATTCCAGTACTTTGTCAAGTTGTGCCACTTTAAGCTGCCTTTACATACATGTTCATATTTTTTCTTATGTGCACTGTTACACTATGCTTCACTCATAGACCTCTTAAGTATTTTTATGTTAAAAAACAGGATGTAGCTGTGTACCTTGGTGCTGGAAGTGGCACAAGCCAGTACTGGCAGTGCCTCTGGTGGCCATGTTGGTTTAGTGTGCTAAGAGTAAAGTCACTACTTCCCCAGTGTCCTGTTGCCTTACTCTTATAAAAATATAATTTATGTATTAATAATAATAATAATAATAATAATAATAATAATAATAAAGTAAAACAGTGTGCCAACTTACTAGTTTTGGACTTTAATTTCCACTAAATGTAATTTGAAAAAGAAGAACAATATATAAATAAATATCAAATTATTTTGTTTTAAAAAAAATATTTAAAAACTGTGATACACAAGAAATGCTTTATTCAAGCAATAAATTATATTGAAAACAGAATAGGTATTTTAGTGGCATAAGTACTGCCACAATGCTTGTTCAATTCACATGGGGAAATCTTCAAGCTTACGGCCATCATGAATATCACCAGTGGAAAGATTTGCTGGCTCTATAGAGTAAAAAATTTTGAAATCAGAAGATTGCACTTGTCTGGTATTTTCAGATTCCTCCATATTGCTTGTGATGGGCAGTATCCAGGGCTTCAGGGGCTTCAACAGGAAAGGAGGAGGAATGCAAGGGATAAAGAGTACAAACATGGAAGAAAGTGCAATGCAAGAGGAACAGAGGGGGGTGAGGGACTCAGGAAAAAAGTGGATGGTGAGGACAAAGGGAAGAAGATGGGGTGGATAGATAAAAGCAATACAGAGCTGGAGGGAAAAAGGACAAAAACATAAATCAGAGACATATGGTACATACTGAGGGAATGGGTGTACATTGCTAAATACAATCTGTGAGAATACCCAGTGAAAGGGTGAAGCAGAGGTCAGGGGGTGCAGAAATAGCTATAAAAACAGAGTAGTCACATGCAGCAAATTAGCAACATGCAGACAGTTGTGCATAGAAATGGGGGCACTCTCATTGGCTCCCCCTTTATTTCAGCCCTATTCCATCAGTGACCAGGAAGATGCTCCTGCCAGCCAATCACTAACTGAAAATAAAATCATGGGCAAGCTTATGACCAGAGAACAGACTCCACCCATGCCACACCTTGGTTAATTTCCTAGTCTGAAATTTTCTCATATATAATGCATGTTTGATGAGTGTGTGACTTTTATATTTTCCTCACCATTATGGATAGGTTAGTACAGTGGTTCCCAAACTGGGTGCCGGGGCACTTTCAGGGGTGCCTCAGGTTGGTGGTCCAGTACCAAATTAAATTATTTTTAGTCAGTGTGATTGGAAAACCCAGTGATGACTGCAAATCAAAAAAATATATGTGTACAAGAAAAAGCACAGCCCTATCAACCACAACATAACTGAAGGGTATACCATACTGTATAGGCACAATATTTGCTGAATTTCTCAATAAAAACTTTTGGCTTAGGTGTGCCATGTTTCGGAAAAGTTTGGGAACCACTGGGTTAGTACATACTCTGCTATTTACATTGCCATCTCTTAGTCATATTATAAAATCATTTCAGCTCCCCCGCCATTATTCGACTGCAGTTTATGGATGTGAGTGGATTACCCACTAGGCTACACACAACCAGTAAATGGGCTGTCCATGCATCTAACTTTCATGTAGAAAAAATATAAATGCATTAAGTTTCCTTCTAATCAACCGACCAAGAACTGAATCAATTGAACACGAAAAGAGAAAAGGTTAAACAAAGCCTCCTGTTTGGCTTTTTTGTCAATAATGTAAAAAGCTTTCAACAGTTGCTTAAGAGGCTGGTAAAAGGAAAGTAGCAATGAAAAAAATCCAAGATATTCTATGTACCAGCATGCGTCATTTGTCATGGTGAGAGGCTCTTATCACTGTATGTGTCGAGTGAACAAGAGAGACCAAGAAAAGAGTCTTTATTTTTTTTCTTTCTCACAAGAGAAATCCCCAATATGGTCACATACGTCTCTAACATCCTAACTGCAATTAGGATTTAATTCTGCAATTCTGCTTTCTTGCCAGGGGCGCTGTTCAGCTGCTGAAAAGTGAATAGACTAAGAATGAATAAGCACATTATGCCTAAAGTAAACAAGAATGTAAAAAGGGGATACATGCTATGTTAGGATATCTTTTGTCTCTGATAAAACATAAGGACATAAGGCAGTATGTGTTAGCGAATAAAAACATAGAACAAACAGAATGCAGAACTTTATACATGCATAGATCTTCAGACTTATTAATTTTTGAAAAACAAATTAACTACGCATAACACGGTATCTTGTACATTGCCTGCAAAACAATTAAGTGCCCTAGTATTTGATGACGGATGATAACCTTGATACCAACTTGGGTTCTCATTCTAATTCAGACACTTCTCGTGGAACAGACGTAAATAACAAGCATACTGTATAGCGGATGCACATTTTTGCATACTGTATCTCCATCTGATTCAAAGGGATCTTTACTGGAATTCACTTTCTGTGAAATTGGCATTTTGGTGTGGGAACTGGGGGCGACATGTTGATCACACGGAACTATTCTGTCTTGTGGGAGTGTCATGGGAGTATTATGGATGAATAGTTGTGGACCATGTTATTCTGAGCCCTGCATATGGAGAAGGGGTCTGTTACAGATGGATCTCTAGAACCTACAGTGGCTCTTTTTGCACAGCCAATTCCAAAGAATCAGCATTTTACATCTTTTAATATTTGTATAACATATGGCTGATATTTGACCTATGGTTATAGAGGAAGGTGGAGTTTTTAGTAGGCAGAGTCTTTATTACCTGATGCTGTCTGTTCTGATGCCTCTTTTCTTGCTGCAAATTCCTAACCACTCAGTATTTTGTGAATTGTCAGCTTGAGTTTTGTCTTGATGGTTTTCTAGTCATGTTTTTTGGGAAAGAACTGCAGTTTAGTTTATGTTATTGTTCATTGAGGTGCCCTCTCCTTAACAGTACAGTTTAGGCTTATGCTACCCTACCAGGGGTCAAAGTAGGATTGCCACCAATCAGGGATTACAGATGTGTCCTCATACACCTTACATATGTTTGCCATATGGCACAAGACACCTGGTAAGACTGAGATGCTCTGGGAGAAGTAGCGTACCATAGTTTTCTAAACACAACTGAAAGTGTACTAGTTATGCTAGACTGTGACTTTAACCACACTGGAATCCATTTTAAACATATACAAATTCACAGGTGAAGCACATCATTTTTACAACTGCTACTCCACCTGTTGGCGAGTTGAGTGGCACTTCTCCCAAGTTAGTGTGAGGAGTTTGAAATAGGTTCTTCAGGGGAAGGATAAACATTGTAGGGCTTGTGGGAGTGGGGAGAGACACACAAAGTATGTTTGGAGAGGAAGATTGGCCAGACAGCAGCATTGAGGGCAGATTAGATTGGAGAGAGGTGAGAGACAGGGATGCCAGATAAGAGGAGGTTACAGTAGTCCAGTCTAGAGATGACCAGTGAATGTATAAGAATCTTAGTTTCCTCCAGTGTGAAAAAGGGTCTGATGCTTGAGATATTTTTGAGATGGGAACTGCAGGACTGCAAAGGGTACTGAATACATTGTTTGAAGGAGAGGGAGTAGTCAATGATAATCCAAGAGAGCAAACTTGCAGGATAGAAGAGATAGTTGTGCTGTTAATAGTTAATTAAATTGAGGGAGGTGAGGTTATTCTGGAGGGTGGAAAAATTATCAGCCTGGTCTTGGCCATCAAAGAGAAAAAAGCAGAGAGGCAGCTGGAGACACGAGTGAGTAGAGTGGGGGAAAGGTCATCGGAGAAGAGGTTGTGCTGAATGTAATGAGCATAGAGATTATATTTGAAGCTAAAGGAACTGATGAGCTCACCTAAAGTGAATGTATAAAGGGAGAATAGAAGAGGTCCAAGAACAAAACCTTAGGGGACACCTACTGGTAGTGAAAGTGTTATGAATGGGTCACATTCTTCATATGATTCCAGTAGAATTTCTGAAAGGAATAAATATTTCTTGCAATGGTGGCTTACAATAGGGTAATTTTGTGGCAACGACCTGGTGTCCATGCTTATGAAAAGTCTATGGTGTTTTCTACAAGCTCTACATATTATTGTTTATTCTGTAAAAGAGAGCAGACAAGCGGTATTGGTGTTATCATCGTGTAACAGCCCACAGTAAACAGATTAAGATTAAGGTGTATGCCGAGCATCTGGTTTAATCAGAAATCACTACACTGTGACTTCAGTCTAAACTATACCCATACAATGGTAAGGATATGTTTTTTATAGTTGACCACACTAAGTTTGGTGTCAAATCCTGAGAAAGTCTCTATAGTGTCCTAAATCTACTTTTGCAAATTGAATTAATGTCCAATTTTGCTCGTATCCTTTGCCATTAATATTAAAAAATTTTCAGCCTTGATTCCTATTGAAAAAAAGAGGCCTGCTGTTGATATATGTGTGTATATGTAATACAGTGCAATTGTTAGAGTGTCTATTTAAAACACACTTTAAAATGTTGCAAGGCAAAAAATTGTGACAAATTTGGCTACAGTATATACCTGATCAACCCAAGTCACACATATATTTGACTGTGCTACACTCCTAAATAGCATTCTCGATAGGGATGTGTGCCGACCCCGTGTTTTAGTTTTGGTTTTTGCTCCTTATCTCCTTCAAAGTTTTGGATCAGGATTTGGTTTTGCAAACCACCCTCAAATGTTTTGGTCTTGGATCTGGATTTTTTAAATAAAAAATAGATACAAAGTTTTAAAAACAGCTAAAATCATGTAATTTATGCAATCAAACCCCAAAATTCGGATATAAAATCGGAATTCCGAACCGCAAAAAGATTTACCCGGAGCTTCTCAGGAGATTAGAACTGCGACTCGGATACACCCGGATTCATGAAATTCGGGTGGATTCGGATTTCTGGAGAACCGAACCACACGTCTCTAATTCTCGACTACTCTCATGAAAGGTCGGGTAGACTCCTGAGCTCTTCCAGACTCCCTGTGGACTAAATTCTAAATGCTCCTAGATTCTGCCCATTACTTCAGTAAAATAAGTGGCCTGGGGCTTCATGATTTCATTCAATATCACCATTGTGGCATTGTAGAGTTAGGGCAAGACAAAGAAGTTTGAATCACTACCCATCTGCACCTTCCGTCTGCATGTTTGATGGAAATACGGGTAAGGATCTACTCAGAGAGGCAAAAAGCAAAATGGGTAAGTCAAGTTCTTAACTCCGATCCCGAAAAATTGTGACTCATAAGAATAATTACTGTGGGTGATTGCTTTTAGATAGTAGAGATGTGCACTGACCCCTGTGTTTTGGTTTTGACTTTGGATCTGGTTTCATCATCATGTTTTGGTTTTCCAAAACCATCCTCAATTGTTTTGATTTTGGATATGGTTTTTTAAAAAAATTATAAAAAGTTTGTAAAAATAGGTAAACTCATGTAATTTTTTTTGCAAGCCAAAACCTGAAATTTAAATTTAAAATCCGAATTAAGAACCACTGGAAGATCAGAACTGCTTCTCATATTTATCCGGATCTCCTCAGGAGATTAGAACCGTGACTTGGATCTGTCCGGATTCACAAAATTCAGGTGGATTTGGATTTCTAGAGACCTGAAAAGCACATCTCAAGATGGAAGTCATCCACTTTTACCCAAATTTATAAACTTTTGGGTGTATAACAGTATATTTGTAAACATATTTGAAAGTTATGTAATATAATCCCCTGCTCTTTTACAATCAACATTTAGAGCATAATTGTGAAATATAATTTCTCTAACTTATGCTGCTCATCCACTTAACGATACTGGGGATGATGGCACAATTACAATGCCGTCATCTCCCGCGGGGTGAACTGCATACACTGAACGTTCAGACGTTCAGTGTATGCAGATCAATCATCCCCGAACATGGCAACCTGACGGCGTTTGTCAGGTTGCCCATCATGTTCGGGCAATGATTGATGTTAAAAATGACCAGCGGGCGCGCGCATCGCTGGTTGTTTTTAACCTTTTACTGCCCGATTTGCGGACGATTACCAAGCGATGGAGCGATAACGACCGTCGTTATCGCTCCATCGCTAGGTTTAATCGCCTAGTGGACAGGCAGCTTTATTGTTATCCTGCTAACTAAATAGAAGCTGTGATCTATAATAATGTACTATGATTTCACTGTCTTATATATTGCTATCAAAAGGGGTAACATTAAGGTTGGTCGATGACTAAACCCATTACGACATATGGCAAATACAGCAGCATATTCAATAGGATTTGTCTTAGGGCAGAGAAGGGAAAAGGCTCCCTGACCAAGATTTCGTTCTTGTGTGAATTTAAAACATTATAAATGCACTTAAGATATGAAAAAAAATCAGGGTTTTATTATAACCTGCATTTTAAATTAATATTGGCGATGCAGACTATTTTCTGCCCTGCACTCCTTTATTATTAACATCATAGACTTATGAACATGACCATGTAAATGGGTTAATTATGCGTAATTATGTGTATAATGTGAAGAAAAATACTCAAAAGTTTAATTAAAGGGGAGTTTTCTAGACATATTAAGGTACATTCTGTGTTGGTGTATATAGTGGTTGTACAAAAAAGCAAAATGTATAAGATTTTCTACAACCATTAATCACCCATTATATTTGCATTCTATCATCTATACAAAGAATTCAAACATATTGCAATTGTCGCTATAATAAAAATCTTACTTGAGTAAAATTTATTTCAGAAATATGACAGAGGTTGCTGTTACTTCAGTTGCCTGGAGCACTTGGCATTATCTGGAAACAGAGAGGATTGGAATTTGATGGATTGCTTGTGAGCAGAGTGCTTATGCAATACTCTTGTCTAAATGTTTTCCTACCAGACTAACCTTATTATGAGTTGAGTGCTAGGGATGAGAAGTGCTATGCAGTTTATGAGAGTCCTGCAAATCTGAGACTTTTAACTGGAAAATAAAGATTTCTGAAGATATCAGAGATAGATATTCTCTTCGTACTATGACTTAGATGTCACTGTGTCCTCTATATTATCCATTAGGGATAACCATTGAACTAGTGAAGGAGCAATACAGTAAGGGATCCATGCAGTGGCATTTACAATAACAGTGGGCCTGATTCAGAGATGGACGGTAACGCAAATGCAACTGCTAAATTGTGCTAATACCGTCCACAGCATACTCATGCATAGGGACGCACACTGCTGCCTTCTCATATCCATATGATGACGAGCAGCAGTGTAAACACCAGTACTATTGATGCACATCAGGCAGTCACGCAGCATGTAAGTCAACTCTGACCAGCCACAAACACTGCAGCTCTCCTGAAATGCAAAGAGGTCTCATGCTGCACAGGAGATCGCAATGAAGTTTAACCGGTCAGACATGCCTGCGTTTTCTAATCACACACCCCCAGTTCCATCCACAAATGCTGTCTACCTGTCACTCACTTTGCAAGTGTGTTCTCTGTGAGTGTGTGATCGCAATGCAATCATTGCATGTTCGCTGTGCAGCATTCGCATATGCCCATTAGCAAACAATTGCTCGATCTACATAACATTCACCATTGCGTCCATCTCTGAATCAGGCCCAGTGTTCTGTGGTTAGTTGCCTGCTGACTTGTCTCATTTTCATCAGTAATAGTTAAAGATGTAGCCATGCTCATCTATCCTGTGATGCGAGCGAATTGCGGCAAGGATGGTGTGACTAGTGTGCCCTTGTCTATGACTAGAGATTAGAGATGTGCGGGTAGGTTTTACTCGGATTTACTCGGATATGTTCGGATCTCAAAAACAGCATCATATCGGCTGTCTGGCTGTCACGTTTTTTGGATAGCCATTAAGAGAAATCCGAACTAATCCGAGCTTGCGATAATTTGGCGATATAACCGAATAAAACCGAACCCACACATCTCTACTAGAGATGTGCACCAACCCCAGTGTTTTGGTTTGGTTTTGGATCTGTATCTCCTCTGGTTTTGGATCTGTATTGGTTTTGCCAAAACCTCCCTTACATGTTCTGTTTTTTGTTTTTGGCTTTGGTTTTGGATCTGTGTTTTTTCTAAAAAAATTATAAAACAACTAAAATCAAATAATTTGGGCCTGTGTTTGTTCCTACAGAATTATTAACCTCAATAACATTTATTTCCAATAGTTTCCAGTCAATTTTGACCACCTTATAGTTCACAATATTGTTTTCATCCAGTTTATGCCCAGAATTTGCACCAAGCTAACTGGCACAACAATGTGGCAGCTCAACTTCCAACATGGCACATAAGGAAACAAATGTTTTTATTATTCAAGAGGCCTGAGGGAGTTGGAGTATGTATGTAGTTGAAGGCAGGGACAGGAAGGTTTGATTGGTAGCAAATTTCATTTAATTTTTTGATTCCGAAGTAAATTTATGAGGGAGAAGGGGAGGGGAGGCATTTACAAAAAAATATTTTACTCATTCACATCAGTCCTTGCCCCAGAAGAATCCTTGAGTGCCATGCCTGCTGCTGCTGCTGGGAGTGGAATTTCATCCCAGAAGGGGACCAGGAAGACTTCTAGTAGTGTTTTCCAAAACAATTGACTGTTAAATAATCCTTTGCAAAGATTCCACTTGAAAAGCATTTTCGAACCTGTACAGGGACATTAAAAAAAACATAGTTAGTTAATGGCCTCCAAACTGCCGTTGTACCCACTATCCACCAGCACAGATATGTGGACAAGCGGAACAGAGCAAATTATAGATTTCAGATATAAGGTCTTACGTTGTGTCTTCCTTGAGAATCCTGCGCCTGCTTCTCCAGCTAGGAGAGGATTTTCATCCCAGAAGGGGACCAGGAAGAGTGCTTTCCAAAACAATTGACTGTTAAATAATCCGTTTCAAAGAATCCACTTGAAAATTTTTGCCAACCTGTACAGGAACTTTAAAAAAACATAGTTACTTAGTGGCCTTCAAACTGTCATTCTACCCACTGTCCACTTAACCAGCACAGATATGTGGATAAGCGGAACAGAGAAAATGCAATATTTCAGATTTAAGGTTTAAGTCTTACGCTGTGTCTTTCTTGAGAATTCTTGAGCACCATGTCTGCTGCTGGGAGTGGATTTTCATCCCAAAAAGGGATGAAGACATTGCTTCTTCTTCCCAATGGACACAGATCTGAAGTTTCTCCAGCAAGTGCATCTGCTGAGAAAAAACTAAACGTTCGAAAACACTCACTGGTGATGCAGTTGAGTCAACACAACCAACTTTTGACATCTGGTTGGGTCAGAATTGCCTACAGTTAATGACACCTCTACCATGGCTCCATCTGATACGGTCACCATTCAAAGAATGGTTGAAGATTATTTTAAAAATTTTAATGATAGACAGTCCATTTGAGTGCTGGCAGGAAAAAAAGGTAATTTGGAGGCCCTTGCATAAACTGCCTTTGCTTCACTTGAGCGAAACACCTTCCAGTGTGTACTCGGAAAGAGTTTTCAGCACAGCCAGGAACCTTGTCAGTGATCAGCCTGAGACTACTTCCCCAAAATGCGGAAAAGATGATGTCCATCAAAATGAAATTCAAATTCTATGAGAAAGACCTTTAGCGTCAATTATGTGCAAAAATTACAGAGGCACCTGCAATGGTGGATTCCAGCGGGGACAAATTAATATTGTGTGAAGAAGATGATGTATACATCACCCCAGATTCTACCAGCACCCCCAAGCCTATATCGTCATCCCATCCTGTGTTGTGTATAAAGTACAGCTGCACTCCCTGTTAGATTGGGGATTCGTTGTCCACTTAAGTGGATGTGAGCTCTATTTTAGTCCATTTCACCACACCCCCTACACATCTTCTGACCTGGGCTACAGGAGGAGCATCTGCACTCTGGAATACGGTTGCATGGAGTTGCCCCTCTGACTTGCTGAAATTCAGGTAGAGGGGCCATGGGAAGGGAGTAGGGACACTATAATCAGAGAATGCAGATTTAGCTGCTTTATTCCATTTTTAAAACCATATCCTCTATTTTCACCTTTTGAAAATATGTTTATGTGAAAAGCTGAGGTGTTTGTGATGTCATTATGTTTAATATATTATGCACATTATTAAGCACTTTGTTGTGGTCTTGCAGTCAGCGTGTAGACTAATCATTTATTTATGATTGAGGAAAGCAGTGAAAAGTTGCAATTTTTTATTGCGAACTTTGTTATTAAATTGTAAAAATTGCGAAGTTTCCACTTACAGTGTCACAAGATTTTTTACGACTAAGAAAGGAATAACACACTGCACTACCACTTACAGTGTGACAATTTTTTTTCCGAATACACTGCGTTTTCCACTAACAGTGTGACAATATTTTTACGAATACACTGCGTTTCCACTGACAGTGTCAATATTTTTTTATGAATAAACCCCAGCAGCCCCTGCCCAGGATGGACACAGCAACCCCTGCATAGGCACAGAAGCCCCTGCCCTTGATGGACATAGTAACCAGTGGATGGACACAGCAACCCATGGATGGACATAGCAGCCCCTTGACTAATGACACAGGCAGCATCCCTGTGCAGCTACATTGCTGATAAGTGTGGCTAAAGTGCACACACACACAGAAAAAAAACTTTATACATTTTTTTTGCACTTGGTGGGAGAGCACCCCTGATCAAGGCAGCAGCCCCTTGAAAGACGACACAGGCAGCACCCCTGCAAAGCTACGTTGCTGATAAGTTTGACTAATGCGCACATACACAGAAAAAAACCCTGTCATAGATATTTTTTTGCACTTGGGGGGGAGAGCACCCCTGAACAAGGCAGCAGCCCCTTGATAAATGGCACAGGCAACACCCCTGCACAGATGTGTTGCCTGATAAGTGTGGCTGATGCACACACACAAAGAAAAATAAACTTTATACATTTTTTTTGCACTTGGGGGGGAGAGCACACCTGAATGAGGCAGCAGCCTCTTGATAAATGACACATGCAGCACCCCTGCACAGCTAAATTGCTGATAAGTGTGGCTAACGCGCGCATACAGAAAAAAACCCACTTTTTTATTTTTGTTTTTTCACACTGGGGGTGAAGAGCACCCCTGATGGACAGAGCACCCCCTGGACAAATCAGCAGTACCCCTTTATGGACTGCAGTGACACAGGAGCCACTGAAGCCCCCCTCTTCTGTCTGCAGCACAGCTCCTCTAGACAATACAGCTCTTATGGACAAAAGCACAGCACAGCCAGCCCCTATGGACAATAACAGCAGCCAGCCCTTATGGACAACAACAGCAGCCAGACCCTATGAACAACAACAGCAGCCAGCCCCTATGAACAGCAACAGCAGCCAGCCCCTACTCACAGCAACAGCGCAGCCGATATGGACATCAACAGCACAGCTCCTGCTTCCTCTTCCCTCTCCACAGCCAGAATGAAAATGGCGGTGACTGCGGGAACCTTTATTCAATCCAAAACCCGCGAGAATCCGACAGCGGTATGATGCCTTTTTGCCTGACTCGCTCATCTCTATCTATGGTGTGTACGCATGCATATGCATGTGTATGCCATAGACTTCAATGGGCTGGACAGCGGCCATGCCTAGTTGCAGCACGGCGAGATTAGCCCTATGCCACCATGCGTGTGCCCATACGCATGCATCATGGCAATGATGTAGGTTGCTACATCTGTAGTTTAAAACGCATGAGGGTTTTGATTGTGTCATCATCTATCTGTTTACCTGATATAGAGATGGACACAATGATGATGTTTATGCAGAGTGATTATCAACAATATGAGCATGTGTCTGACATGTGACAGTTGTCGCTCACAGTGAGGATTTATTTGCTTTGTGAGTGACAGACAGGGACCATATGTTGGCGGCAACGGGGAGTGGTGGCGACTCAAAATCAGATGTGTTGCAGCTGTTTGTGTAGCATGTCTCAGCCTGTTACTGTGATCCCGTAAGCAGTAAAAATGGCACCGGGGTCTAGATTCCAGGGGCCATTTTGAGTAGTCATAGGATTACCCAGAACTCCGATAATTGACTGATCTGCAACCGATGCTGTGTCTTTGTACGCAGTCATTCAGATTTACCATGCCACCACTGAAGTCTCGAATCAAATCCCTGCAGCTGCAATATTTACATATTTTCACACAGCCACTGCATACAGATCCGCAGCAGCATGGCTTTACAGTACATCTCTGATTCTGAATAAGGCCCTGTGTGATGATGGATTCTTTCAAATTTGGCTGCTATACTGTGTCAGTTATATTTTACAGCATACTTGCCTACTCTCCCGGGACTGTCGGGAGCCTCCCGAAAATCGTGTGCTGCTCCTGGCACCCCGCAAGACTAGGCAAGTCCCCCGGAATGGATGCCGGCACCCCGCTAACCCCCACGCCAGCCGCAAAAGTGGGCAGTGCGGGGGTGTGATGACACAATTCGCGCTGAATCGTGTTATCGTAGCCCCGCCCCCTGCCTTATAATGCCAGTAATATTGGCATTATAAAGCAGGGGGCGGGGCCACGATGACGCGATCATGTCGGCATGCCCCTGCTCCGCCTATTTGACCCACCCCCATCCTACCTGCTGGACGGACCTGCCAGCCCCCTCCCAGATTCCCCTGCTGAAATGTCAGCAAGTATGTTTTACAGTGATGATCCTGTAAATGGCAACATACTGTATATTGTGATGTCATTGATTTTTTTGGTAATCGGTACTGTAGACTCATCAGGTTCTTTGTCATCTGTAGTTGAATCTGCTGTAGGGGCAAAGGGGACAATTTTGTTTTTCATAAAAGCAGCATACAACTTCACGTCATGGCTAACTCATTTTCATGTTATTTTCTAAAAATATTAGCTAAAACCATTCTACTCACATAATAACAGTTTATTTCTATTGTGTCAGAACAAATGTTTACGTCCATTTCCGCACAAGGATGGCTGCTGTCCAGCTAGTAACTATTCATGTGAGCAAAATGATTGCTGCTTGCTGCTTTGTTTTTAGCCCCTTCAACAAGGGCTAAATTATGTGGCCATATCTTCCAATATGCCTCTGAAATAAATGTCATCTCAGTGTTAAGTTCTAGGGGATTTATTGCCGCATTAGGGCCAATAATACATATCTTCAATACGACAAGGAGGAGGGGAAATAAATCAGCGCTGCTAACCCAGTGAAGCAGCGAGGAAAATAGTTTTATGGTAATGTCAGAGCACTTGGAGTGATGAAAGTGGGTCCTTACCTATACAAACAGACCATAAATCCATCAAATCACAACAGCCATCCACTAAATCCTAAATGAATTTATGTGGCTGGAAAAAAGGAACTATTTTTTCAATAAATGTAATTGAATTTAGAATTTAGTGGCTGGATACTTTGAGCAGTGTAGATATTTTGCCATCTGTCTCTCTTGTAATGAACAGTGCTTAAGGCATTGTGTTGACCACTCATTTGCTTGTTTGTTCCATAAGTTAATTGTGAGACATACAGGCAGATTTACAGTATGTGTACAGTATATAAGTCTTCCTGATGTATAGGATATAATTTAGGATGACATACTGCTGGAAAACAGTAGATATTCCATAAAGTTGCAGCTTATTATACCAATATTTTCCTTAGGTCTTTGTATTACTGCACCATCTTATCATAACTAGAGATAAGAAATTTGGTTTTACAGAAAACTGAACACACCCGAACTTGGGGGTTCCGAGTGGAACTGAGGGCTTGATTCAGACCCGGTCGATAGGCTGCTTTCGCACATAGCCTGCTGATGTTTGCAATTTGCGCATGCGTACAAGATGCGCGAACTAGTCCATGCCATTGGGAAGCGTTCGCACCCTGTACACAGATGCTCCGCAAGCATGAGTGACAACACAATGCATTTGTGGGTGGTGACAGGGGGTGGTCGATGGTAATGGGGGTGTGGTGGTGCGAATGCAGGCATGTAAGTGCATCTGAATGCCGTTTCAGGGGAGTGCATAATTAAGACGCATCGTTAGCATACATGTCACATGGCTGAATTACACACAGCAGCACTCGCAGTGCTTACAATAGGGTATGGATATGGATCCGACGTTACTCAATGTTACAGATTGTTTAATACACTTGCTGGAGATGACGTTTGTTACTAAGGGAAAGTGGGCATCTTGTGACAGGCTGGTGGGCATCTAAATACATACGATCGCATGGAAAAATATAGTGGGCGTGCTAATGTCTTGCTAGCGATCACGGGATTTGCATACTTTGGCTGCTGAGAGCAGCATGTGTTTTCAGCCTTGCAAATGGGTCTGAATCAGGCCCAGAGTTCTGGCTTGGGTCCAGCCAACTGGGTGAGTTTGAACACGTGCCATGTTCTGTGCACAGAATACACTTGGTTATTCAAAATTTCTTTAAAAAATGACTGGTCCTGCAGGATATGCTGTTAGTGGCCCGTAAAATCTTTGCCCATTTTTGATATTCAGCAACTGCATGTAGAAGTTTGTAGAAGCTGCATAAACAATTCAATTTGCCATGCCTCTAAGTGAAGCATGAGGTAGTAAGAAGTTGGAATTCCACCATTTAGATGCTTCAGCAACATGAAAACAGCAACAAGCCATCCAAACATACACATCAAGCGATGAGATGCTATAGAGGTGACATGTCACCTTACTACAAACAAAACAGTGGAGAATACTTTCAGTTTTATGCAAGATACTGAAACCATTTGAAATTGTAACCAATTAAGTCAGTTTAGACACTGCCAACTGTAGACAGGTCATACCTTTAATTAAACTACTGGAAAAGAAGCTAGAGAAGCTAAAGGATTAGCTTGAAGCTTGAAATTGGATTAGTACATTTTGGCAACAATGCCTGATCCTAGGTTTAAGTCTTTCCAATAGACACAGAACTTAAGAGATGCAAAGAGCTCCTTGCAAGCAAGTTGTCAGCTCAAGTGTCACATAACATGACAACAATTCCTGCTTCAGGTTCTCCTGCAAATGCTGCTGACAGGAAAAAAAATACTTTTTTCCAATTGACCCACTCATGGTGAAGATGATGAGTCATCTTAGAGCACCACAGAGAAACATTATGACATCTGGTCAGGCTTAAAAGAATTGCCCACATATATTGACACCTCTGACATTACTCAATCTGATACAGTAAGCATCAATAGAATGGTGGAGAATTACTTTAAAGATAATGTACAAATTTAACATCTCACATGGTCCCTTTAAATACTGGGAGGAAAACAAATTGGAGCCCCTTGTACAAACTAGCTTTGGTGTACATAAGCTGTACACCCTCTTGTGTGTACTCAGAATGAGAGTTTAGCACAGCTGGGATCCTTGTGGGTGATTGGTATAAGAGACTACTTTCGAACCGATGTTCATCAAAATGAACTGCAAATTCAAAGACAAATTCTTTTGCCACCAATTACAAATAGAGTAATGGTGGATTCCAGAGGGAAAGATATTGACCACAGTGATGAGGGTGATGATTAGGATGATGACATTTTGAACTATGAAGATAATTGTCAATGTTAGCCTTAAGCTTGATTTAACCAAACCACCATTTTTTTTGTGGGGGTCCAAACAAACCAAGCACTTCAGCAAGAAAAGTGTCAGTCCCTGTCACTGAAGTGCTTGGTTTGCTAAACTGTGAAGGCCCTTTTTAATATACAACATAAATGTGGGTGGGATGGCCTAAGAACAATTCCATTGTGCATACCTTTTAATTATGGGCTTTACCCTCCTTGCTGTATTGGTGTAAAGACTACTAGCCTGTTACTCCAACTGCATTTACCTGTACAGGCCTAAGGCTTGTGATTTGATGTTTGGATAGTATATTGGTAATATACTATATTATTTCTACTAGGCTTTTACTTTTAGGCTTTTAGTTCTTGATCAATGGAACCATTCCATAGAGTTGTATGGTGTATCATACTGCCATTTTGTCTGCCACTGCTGTGCCACATTGTTTTTATAGATGTGCTACATATATTCTTTTAAACTGCCATATGTTTTTTTTCTGAAACTCTGTCACTTAGTTTAGCCTAATAGCTTGCTGCAGCCTTTGGCCATTATTGGTGAAAACAATAAATGCTCTAGAGGCAATTAAAAGATACATCAATGCCTAATGCATGTATACTGTTACTTAACAAGATTATTTAAAATAACAACACAGACACATATTTGGCAATAACACTGGTCAGCCATACGCTTAACCTCCAAGACCCAGTTAGGAAATAAAAACTAAGCCTAAATGTACATGGTAGGGGAGTGAACCTATTGACATTCTCACTGGCCCCTAGGCTGCCAGTCTTTCCCATCATGAAAGGCACCAACAAGGAGCCAAGCCCACCACCATAATGCAAACAAGCTCAAACCAAACGTAAAACTCCCCAAGAAAAACCCAACAAAAAAAGGGGGGAGGCTACACCAAGAAAGTGGCCATCAACTGCCCAATTAAATGGGCAGTGACCAAAAGGAGAAGGAAAGGTGCAACTCCTAACACATTACCCCCTTCTCCAAAAAATAGCATGACACACTGCAAACAAAGAGGAATAATGAACTCATGGGAACTGTCAAACACAGTACTTAAGGGAATGCCTCCTGAACCAAAGATGACAAACAGCTAAAGGTCCTTCTACAATATCCAATCAAATCATTGAATAAACAAAGCCAGCTAACCCTAGGAAAGAAAGGAGGGAGGATGGAAAAGGTGTGGAGGGGTGAGGATAAGTTGGCCAAAGGTAAAATCCTAAAACAACCTGCCAGCAGTACAACAGCCAGTAAGTCTCCATGGTTCAGGATAGAAACAGGCCAAATTCCCTCAAGGCCCTCACCGCTAATGGTGAAGAGCAGTGGTACACTATCAAGTTAAAAATATGTCAATAAATAAACAACAAAGAACCCCATACAGCAAGAGGGTTAGCATTAACAAAAAGTGACCCTACAGCATCCCAGAGCCTGGACCTCAGACCTTATAAGCCTAATAATGGGGCAGTCATTGCGGCCCCAATTTGCAACAAGCGAGAAACATAAACTGTAGGGAAGAACATGAGTGACAAAATACCAATGCTGAAGAACCTAAGAAAACAAAAGACCGTGACTTCAGGAAACCATGCAATGCATCAACCATGCACCCTCAACCGAAAATCCAGACAACAAATAGCCTTCAGCAGGCAAAATCGAGAGTCAGCACAGAGGCCTTGATTCAGAGCCGGACGCTCTGAATCAGGGCATCTTTTTTTTTTATGGAGCAGCCTCCTGGCCGCTCGCATAGCTGTGGGTTGCCACCCACAGCTATAGCGAGCGGCCATGATGATGGTGGCAATGGTCAAAACCATTGCGACCATCGGGCTTGTGATGAGACCCTTGTGGTAGTGTCATGTGGCCGCAAGCCCCAGAGAGATATTGGCTCTAACAGAGCTGGAATCTCTCCACTGACATCACTCGTGATGTCAGTGGGGCCGCCCCCCGGCCCGCCCACCAAAGGGGGCGAGCTGTCACTCAACATTGACAGCTCGCCCCCTTTGGTGCGAGACCTAGAGCAACGGGTTGCCCATCGGTAGCCGGGTCTCGCACATGCACACGACGGAGCTGGCTCCGTCGTGCGCATGCGCTGTGGGCCACCATCGACCCATTTGCGAGCCCCCAGTGCTTGCGACCGGGTCTGAATCAGGCCCAGAGATGCACAGGAACCTCATGGCCAAGTCTCAGGTGATCAGTCTTCAAGCATAGCAACCCGCAAAAACTGAAGCAGCACCAGAACCAGAGACCCTAGACAAGGGGGATGGCATGCATGAACTAGGCAATAAACACATCAATGCATCATACCCAGGCAAACTGAAATGAACAGTACCCATAAGTAGAAAAACAAGTTGTCATAAGGACCAAATCAAGTAAAACCAGAAATAATAGGGTAAGGTGACAAGCCTAATATAAATGTTGATTTTAGGAAAATGCCAATGAGTAAAACCACAATGAAACCAAGATGATGATGATGATGATGATGATGATGATATTGAAAATAACCAAGGATATACAATGTCCCAGCACACATGCCTTAGCCAGCTGAATCACCAAGAGTGGGAGCAGTCATGGCAGCCCTGGTGTGAAACAAGTGAGCACTGTAAAATCTAGTGGACAACTCGAATCAACAGAAAAACTACACTGGAAGACCCAAGAGAACCAAAACATTGTGACTGGGGAACCATCAGGATGCATCAACCATGAGCCTCAACCAGACATCCAGACAACACAGAGACCTGGTACAGCAGCATCAGGCAGAGTCAGAACAGAGATGTAGAGAAGCCCAATGACCATGACCCAGACGTTCAGTCCTTGAGCACTGTAACTAGCCTAAACTGCATCAGGTCAGGAGACCACAGCAAATGTGACACAGCACACTCAAAAAACACGACAAGATCACCAGTACAAAAGGCCAATTGCAAAAGTGAGCTGAAACAAACAGTACACAATAGGAAAAAAAAGCAATGACCATGAAGATAAAAAAACAAATGAAATAAGCATTATAGAGGAAGGGTATGCCAGCGACCTGCAGGCACAGGTGCTAGCTGTGCCCCACCCATAATGTATTGATTATCTAAAAAACCCTAGCAAAACCATGCTGCTCACACAGGTGCAAGAAATGAAAATGCCTGCAAGCTGTATCAACACCACCACCCTAGCCTACCCCGATAAATACTACCAAGAAAATTAAGACAATCTGGTGCAGAGTCTATCCTTAGGTTTGTATGCGAGCCAAGAAGACTGGTTAGCATGGTATGTTACCACAATCTCGAGGCACAGTAGCACTCCGCTAACACCTACTAGTACCAAGATATAATACTAAAGTGATCAGGTGCTCACCCAACAACATCAGCAATAGAACAACCCAAGTGGTGTCCACCCCTGCCAAAGTTTGGCCTGGTCCGCTGTAAGGTTCAGGACAAGAGCATTCCTAAGCCATGCTACCTTCTACTGTGGAAAACAGCAACAGCAAGTGCAGTGGTGGAACTAGAGAGTGGTGGGCCCAGGTGCAAGAATATGCTTTGGGCCCACCTTTGCAGTGCCCCCAGTAGTGGTCCCCCTATGCAGTGCCCACAGTACTGCCCCATATACAGTACCCCCAGCAGTGATCCCCCTATGCAGTGCCCCCGTAGTGGTCCCCCTATGCAGTGCCCCCAGTAGTGCCCCTTATACAGTGCCCCCAGTAGTGGTCCCTCTATACAGTGCCCCCAGTAGTGGTCCCTCTATGCAGTGCCCCCAGTAGTGGTCCCCCTATGCAGTACCCCCAGTAGTGCCCCCAGACATGGTCCCCCCTATGCAGTGCCCCCACTAGTAGTCCCCCTATGCAGTGCCCCCATAGTAGTTCCCCCTATGCATTGCCCCCAGTAGTAACCCACCCTATGTATTGCCCCCAGTAGTAGACCCCCTATGCAATGCCCCCAGTAGTAATCCTCCCATGCAGTGACCCCAGTAGTAGTCCCCCGTATGCAGTGCCCCCAGCAGTAGTCTCCCCTATGCATTGCCCCCTGTAGTAGTCCCCTCTATACAGTGCCCCCAGTAGTGGCCACCCCCCATACAGTGCCTCTATTAGTGGCCCCCCTATACGGTGCTCCTAGTAGTGGCCACTCTCCCTATACATTGAACCCAGTAGCACCCCACCATACTGTGCCAGTGTCAGTTTCCATTCCCCCTTACACAAACAAACACAAAAAAACACAACTTACCTGAATCCCTGCTCCTGCCGCGACTGCTGCTGTCTGCTCCTCCCATCCCACTCTTCTGCACTATGGGAGAGATGTCATGACATCTCTCCCATCACCCTCTGTGGGGGGAGCCAGATGGCGGAGCTCATGAGTGAGCTCCAGCCGTCTCCCTCCGTGGACGCAGCAGCCAATGAGATTTGGTGGCTAGCTTTTGTGTGTTTATTACTGTGTAGTGCTGACCGCTCTCACTGAGGTTTGCACTACACTTGTGGGGCCCGGGGGACACTAGCGGCGGATGCAGCAGCAACTATGTGCCCTTGCACTACAGCGGGCCCCGGTGCAAGCCATCGGCTGCTCCGCCGCTAGTTCCTAAGCAAGTGCAAATGCACCAGTGGAGAAAGGAACTGAAGCAAGTAAGAAAAGGCATCACCACACACACAGAGGGCCTGATTCTGACCCGCTCGCGAGCGCTGACCGCTCGCAAGCGGGTCGATGGTGCCCAAGTGCGCATGCACACGACGGAGGTGGCTCCGTCGTGCGCATGCGCAAGTCCCGAATAACGACGGCCAAGGGTCTCGTACCAAAGGGGGCGTGCTGGAGCTCACTCATGAGCTCACTAGTGATGTCAGTGGGAGTGCTTTTGGCTCTGATAGAGCCAAAAGCACTCCTGGGCTTGCGGCAGCGAGACCCTACCGCAGGGTCTCTTCGCAAGCCCGATGGTCGCGATGGTCTTGACAGCCCTGATTCAGAGCGAGCACTCTGTCAGAGCGTCCGGCTCTGAATCAGGGCCAGAGTACCCACTCGCAATGCTGCTCTTCTGTTATGTGTTATACATTTATTTTTAATAATTAGTAAAAATTATATATTCTACTGTTGTTTCACAGCGTTACTTTTTTAATATTATAAGGAAAGAAGAGAAGAAAGGAGTAAGAATGAAAGGAAAGACATCTGAGCAAAAATAGAGCAGAAATTAAAGAGAAAAACACTACATTACTTGCCTGCAGCAGCACTCTCTTCACAGGAAGAAATCACTGAAAAGAGGCAGATCCCTGCCTGTAACAAGTATATAAAGCTTAACTCCATCCTTAAACCCACCCATATGGCCAATGGCATAATTATAGCAGGTGCCTGGAATACAATACCAGCACAGTATAGGGGCAGGATCTTTGAGTAAGGAACGGTGGCACCAAGAAATCAAGACATTATCATAGGATGTGTGATCAATTGTGTGGGGGCTTGGTCATGCCTTGTTGTGAATAATGGAGCCCACTTTATATGCTGCATCACCTGCTGGAGAGAGCATTGCCACACCCATTTGAGGGCATGGGCTTTAACATTAAATTGTCCTCAATAATAAATTAATTAAATTAAAGCACTATCGTAAATATGTTTATTAATTGTGTAGGCACCCTAATTATTTATTGCAACTTTAGTACATACAGGTTCTGTCTGTAGAAATAGCAATCTCACTGTCCAGAGCCATTTTCCAGCAATTTGAGTCAAATCTCCAGTAAGTTTGTCTTTCTCAATCACCAGGGACTTGCATTGTCAGCCTCCAAGCTGCTAGATAATAAATGCAGAGCTTTGGAGAGAAAAAATGCAGGCGATTTGTGACAGTTTGAAATTGCCAAATACCATATTTCATTAAATTCTCCCCACAGAGTCTTTCAATGTGCAGGATTCAGTACGTAAGTCTGACCAGCAAACTCCTCTTGGCAATATAGAGTACCGAGGGCCTAATTCAGAGATGTATGCTAATGAGATTGCAGCTGCAATTTCATATGCAATGCAGCTGAAAAATATGCAAATAGTTCCAAAGCTTACCCAAGCATAAGTATAAGTATGCCCACCGCTGCCTTCTCATATGCTTATGACATTGCTTACCTGCATAAATATCAGTAACATTGACCAGTGGCACCCCTCATTGCAGTGACAACCGGTGCACAAAGCTTAAAAGGGGGTGTGGCCTCAGGAAGGGGTGTGGTCTTGGGGAAGGGGGCATGGCCTCTCAGCCCAAACCCAGTTACCAGCCCATGGTCAAACTTATCAATGGGGTGATGGGGGGTGTGGGCAGTGCCGGCTCCCTCACTGTGACAGGAGCCGAGTGCTACACTTAATGCTGCAGTGCAGGACCCAGCTCCTGTCACTGAGGGGGAGCCTGCACCTTGGTGCCACCCCTCGGTTGGTTATACCCGGGTGCAGCCCGCACCCACCTTGTGACGCCACTGACATCGACACACATTGAGGGCCCATCTTGCCCTTTCGCCAGACACGGCAGCTCGCCTGGCATGCAGAGGGCTCTCATGCCTCTTAGGACATTACAAGGGCTAATTTATGCATGCCCATGTAATGGCATTTAAACGGTCTAACACACCTGTATTTTTCTGTCCACCCCCCTGTCACCATCCCCGAATGCTCGCAACCTGTCAATCACTTTACGATAGATTCCTCTGTGAATCCGTAATCACAATGTGATCACTGTGCATGCGCTTATATGCATGCGGGATGGAAAACAATCGTTTGATCTGTGTACGTGATCGTCATTGTGTCCATGTCTGAATCAGGCACTAAGTACCTTGACAGGCCACAGTTCAAATGCACTAATTTAATTAAATGAAAAGTGCAATACCTGTATTTGACCCTCAACTCAACAGTATGAATTTTCTTGAGATGATTTCAGAGCAGAAATGGACATACCAGAAGTTACAGAAAGGAACACTACTGCATGTAAGGTACAGTAAAATCCAGTAATGCAGTAGGACACCTCCCAACATTTATAAATCCTGTTGTGGGAATTAGCTAGTAAGCGGCAGTCTATGAAAGAAGTGTACAGTATGATGAAGAACACAAATAGGTTGTGGCAATCTATAATAGAAATGTGACATCACTTCCTAACTTGGGGGCTGAAGTG